>OX183131.1:48757225-49082225 GCA_945261195.1 Cryptosula pallasiana | reverse complement strand
TCGGATGGGTAACTGTTTTGCATAGATGTTTGAATATGAATTGATTTCCATCAACAAAGAAAAGCTAAATCCTATTGGCAACCTAAAATAATAAAAACAAGAGTTAACGAAGCATAAGTTTGTAAATTGCGATTAGATAAATAATATATAATACCAGACTATAAACAAATAGTTTTAAAAACTAACATAACATTGGGACCTTGGTAATATTTGAATAAGTAGAGGTTGGATTACTTCTGATCGAAAAGATAACAAGTCATTGTAATTATAGAAGAAACAAATCCATTTTATGTTAGCTAAACGTTTACTTAAATACAGGAGATCCAGTTGTCACCTCTCTCTCAGAAAAGTAAGTTTGCCAACGACAAGGACTTTGAAGTTTTCAGAGCAAACCATGTAGGTTTTAGGGGCATATTGTTTCTAAAGCTCAATTATCTTAGTTCTTCAACTAGTTTTAAACATTTATTCATTATATTTCACCTTTTCGCAGAAAGTCCTCCCAGTAGTTGTAGTAGATGTTGTTCCATTAGTCTCTGTTGTTGAAGTGGATCCTTGTTTTGTAAAAACAGAGGCTCTTAAATAGCTAAAGTTGCACCAATTTACGTAAAAACCAAAGAAAATTTTTGATCAAAAAAACTTTTTATAATCTCTGAGAAGCTGAGCAAACTTGTGCTTCATGCTTAAAATTTTTATATATTTTCAAGGGATTTTCGCGCGGAGCAACTTTTATTCTTTCCACAAAATTCTTGTATACTGTAAAGTGATTTTATTTTCTTGAAAATTCCTATACTTCATAACAGAAACGTTTGGCGCGGATAAATTTTTTTATTTATGTGAAATTCCTATACATTTTGTAAACAGATTTTTCTGAGTACAAAGTTTCTTTCATTTGTGCAAAATTCTTACATAATATATTATAAGAAGATTTTTGCTCAGAAAATTTTATGTTTCTTTACCCGAATTTCTTCTATATTATGAAATGATGTTTGCGTGAAGAAGAACTATTTCATTTGAACAAAATTCGTACACATTATAAAAGCGCTTTCGCGAGAAAATATGTTTCTTCACTCAAACAACTTTCTCATATATTAAAAAGGGATTTTCAAGGTCAGGAAACTTTTTTGTTTCCAGCAAAATTCTTATAGACCATAGAGAAATTTTTGCGAAAAGAATTGTTATTGCTACTACAAAATTCATGTGCATCATAAAGGAATTTTTGCACTAGAATTGTTTTTTTAATGGGGCAAAATTTTCATATATTGTAAAATGATTTTCGCCCAAAGAGAAAAAATGTTTTTGTGCGAAAATGTTTTGGCTTTTCGTGAGAAGAAAACAAATTTTATTTTTGAGAAATTTTTATACATTACAACAAGATTTTTTTGGGAGGAGAAAAATGTTTTGAGTCGAGTGAAATTTTTTTATCATAAAATGATTTTCGCACGAAAAATTTCTTTTCCTTAAAATTTTTATATATTATGAATGGATTTTCACGAGAGAACTACATGTTTTAGTCAAGTATGATTTTTTATACGCCATGAATCACTGTGACGCATTCTCATTAGATGTAAGCTTGGGTCAACTGGTGAAATTTTGACTATCCGAGAAACACTGTGTTTACACAAAAATCATCCACTCAAGCAACAACAACTGAAAAAACGACATCTAATAAAGCATCTACTACAAGTACTAGGATAGCTCTCAGCAATAAGTTAAGAATCAACAAATAGTTACTAGACACTATTTGGTAAAAATCGACTAATTGTGCTGTGGAGTGTCAGTTAGCTATCTTCAGGGTCTGAATTATTTAATGATAATAGTACTCGGCTAATTCGCATTTTCAGGGATAGTTTTTCTTCACTATCAATTCTGTTTACTCAGAACCATACTATTATCTAGCTTTTTTGTCTGTTTTAACTTTAATTTCTCACTCAATGTGATGTATAAGGATGATGACATCAAAGCAGAAAAACTTAAGATATTCCAACCATAACCCAAAGAAAAAGAAAAAAAATTTCTCCTGAGTGCTATGCCAAGGAAGAGCTGCAGAATACTTATGCCGACACAATGGAATTACGATAAAAGTAAAATGCTCAGGTGCGCATTCACTAGAGAAGATATTTCTAAGTCAAACCTTTTCTGCTTTACAAAAGAGGCTGCCGTTATGCTGAACTTTTGTCACATAAATAAAAAAAAGTTGATTGAGGTTTCAAGCGCTTCATTTAAATCTAACACAGCCGTTTTTGCAGATAACTTACATTGAGAAACCAGTCAAAGATTCTATAGAAACTAGTCAATTTTCAACAACATAGTCGAGATATTTGATAAAAATTGTCAGATTAAATCTATCATAAATAGAAAGAAAGCAGACAAGTTAGGACTGTTGCAACTGAATGTGCCAAAGCTAGTGATTTTCATGAAATTCAATCAAGAAAGCAATCAATCCTTATTCCAATTCGTTTTCCTGCTACTATAACTGCTGAAAGTGCTAAAAAAGCAAATAAGTTAATACGAAATAAACAACATTCTCAGTTGCTCAGCATGATTCATATTGCATCCCTAACTCCATTTTCAGAGTATAGTATAATTAGTTTTGAATCTCCTCAAGTAGTTTGTCATTACAATTAACCCAAAGGAGAATCGGTGATGAATGCTCTACTAGTGAGCTACAGATGCTTGCAATACAATGGATTGATGATGAGCTCTTTGCACATACCTGAGAAACACCTTACTGTCGTACAAATAACTGAAACGTGAGTTATCCGTTCACGAAATCGAGAAATTAGTAAACTTGAAATATTTGGATACAACATTGTCGTATTCACACCAATGCAGGCAATGGAAGCAGTGTAAAACATAACCAACAAACACAAAGAGTCTGAAAGGACAGTTCGCAACTGGTTTCAACCGGGAATATTGATTCTACCAGTTTGGAAGAACATAAACAACAAGACAAGGATTATGATCGAGGAGGTCAAGAAAATCATTAAAAATTGGTGAGTAATGTATCTTTCCTATATAACGTAATCTACCAATTGTAAGTTACTGTTCCATGGCACTTGAGTAGCAATAACTTGTTCATCAAGTATTTTTTTCTTTCAGATATAAAAAGATAGAGCCGCTAATAGAAGCTGAAAGAACACCACTGTTATCATCTAAGTCTCAAAATAAAAATACTTATCTCAATATCGCCAGTGTTTAGTAAGATATTTGAAAGAATAGAAAAAATTACAAGAGCAATTCAATTTTAACACCAAAGCAGTATGTGTTTCGTAAAAAACATGAATACAGGGCAGGCATTATCTAACCTAACTAACAAAGTTTTGAGTGCGATGGACGAAGGAAAAGCTACCCTGGGAACTTTTTTTGATTTTAGTAGTGCATTTGATACCATCAAT
The DNA here is from genome assembly GCA_945261195.1 of Cryptosula pallasiana. Classification (NCBI taxonomy): domain Eukaryota; kingdom Metazoa; phylum Bryozoa; class Gymnolaemata; order Cheilostomatida; family Cryptosulidae; genus Cryptosula; species Cryptosula pallasiana. The sequence continues at coordinate 49,078,830 of OX183131.1, read as the reverse complement.
CACAACGTCCTTTTGACTAAGCTTCATCAAATGAGTTTTACAGAAAAATCTAAAAGTTGGATTACAAACTACCTAACTGGTCTAAAACAAGCTACCATTATTGAAAATAGTTTTTCAGATTACTCCTATATTACATGCGGAGTTCCCCAGGGCTCCATTCTTGGACCGACTCTTTTTTTAATCTATATAATGACCTAGCCTTCACAACTGTAAAAACAGACTCAATTTTGTATGCCGATGATACAAAAACTTGTTTTATAAATCAAAGATGCTAAATGAGGAGGTGGAAACTGTGAATTTTGAATTAGTGAAGGTAGAAAATTGGTGCAAACGGAACAAGCTAACAATAAATATGGAAAAACCCATTTTATTATAATGAAGAACTGGCAGAAAAATTCTCAGCTAGAAAAACCTATACACCTTTGTGGAGAGGAATTTACGGAGGTTGATTCCATGAAATTTTTGGGTTTCCACCTTGATAAAATTCTGCCATAGAAAATGCAAACTAACCATATAAACAAGCAAATTAGCCATTCCCCAACATTATTTCGCACACTTGAAAATTTTCTACGAAGATCTTCTCTGAAACTCATCCATAATGCCGTTATTCATTCTAAAATCAGTTCTTTTGATTAGTAGCTTTGGGCAATGCTCCAGCATGCCACATCAACAAATTCGTAATTGCCCAAAAACGACACTTGAGAAATATATTCCAAAAACCACCGTTGACCCCATCTATACCCTTGTTTATTAATTTCAAAGTGCTACCAATGGACAAGATTTACCGTTTCAAAAGTTTGCTAATAGCCCATAACAAGTTTTACAAATCAAACAGAAGTATCAGTAAATATGAAACAAGATTTTTACTAATAAATTTACCTCTGCCCAAATCTAGCTCCGCTGCAGGTCAAAGGAAGATTTAGTATCGGCGATCATCATATTGGAACAACTTACCAGCGAACTTGCGCAAAATTGCAAGCTTGAAGAAATTTAAGAGTGATGTCAATGAACACCTGCTAATGCTTTAGGGTTGGGAGAAACAACAGTAAATGGATTCTCCAGGCCCAGCCCCTTGACTAGCTGCAGTGCTACTGCGCACGTTGGCCTCATCATTAAGCTTTATTAATTTCTTTCTTGAAAATTGTTCACTTTCTGATTTTTTGCTCTTTTCATTCCATCTGTTTTGTTTTTTTGTGATTAGTAAAACTGGGCTCAAACAGCTCATACGGTCAATGCTCATTCATCATATGCTAGTGTTATTGAGTTTCTATTACAAGCATTATCCATTTTACCTAGGCTTTTTGCGCTGCTATTATATGCACTATCACACTCACTAATATAGTTTTAATCAAAAAATCAAGATACATAACCCACCACCAAATCACGCGTAAATCAAAATGGGCTCCTGTCAACAGCAATCTATACCCGGAGGGAAAGTCCATGCGCAATCAAATAACAACTCAATAAATATCTTACAGCTCTGTGCAAATGTCAACTATCATTTATAATACCAAGCATACATACATACTTATGTAAATATACGTATCTAACAGGTCTGTACAAATAATCATTTTAGATACTTTGGCAGGTCTGTTTTTTACCGAGATCTGCTCCCATTATACTACTTATTAGCATACACAATGTGAAAAACACCATCTTTGACTAAAATAATCAACACACAAAAAAGTATTTCCGAATGGTTCTCATGGACACAGGGAGCTCAAAAAATTCATTTGGAACCAAAACAATCATTGTGTTTTTAGACACCCTGATGCAGTTCTGATTCTATTCCGCTACTAAGGTGAAAATGTTCACGTCAGAGGCAAACAATGTTACTTTTTAGCATTTTCCGCTTTACTGGTTGATTGCTATTATTTCACCAGCTCATGAGGTACATCGGTGTGTAACTACGCTGTTCGATACTTGTAACCTAGGTAACCCTGGGAAAACATGATTACTACATGTAGTAGTTGGAAATGTGGCTTATAGAAGAGCGAATTGAAAAATTAGTTTAGTTTATAGCATTTTAGGTAATTTTTGACACTCTTGCAGTAGTGCATAGGGGCCATATGTGACAAATTTGTGCACTTTTCAAGTTCATGTTGCATCTTTTTTCCCCAACTTCAATCCCTGCTTTTAGTTTTAAGTGGGAGCATGTTTCAATACTGTAGATGAGCAAACATACTATAGCTTTTACTCTTCGTATTGCAGCAGACAAGTGAAAATAACAATCCATCCCAGCAGAACAAAAGAAAAGTTTTTTTCAACAAAGATTACCCCAGAAGATGGCTAAACCAGACAATACCGTATGAGATAGCTGGTGGATTCTGTAAGTGTATACCTGATTAACTTCAAGCTTGAAAAACATAAATCTTGTCTCTATTGCTGAAAATAGCAGTTTAAATGGTGCAGAATAAAATAACTCAAAACCTTTATGCCTGAAATAATTTTGTGTGAAACAACAGAATGTCAAGGTTATCAAGGTTACTTAAATTATATACCAAAGAATAAAGAAGGTATCTCTTCAAAATTTCTCCCAGGTCACAAAACTGAAGAGCAAAACACACACAGCTGCATTTTATAATTTCTTTTTTTTGCAACTATATCTGTGCTTCAGACATGGGAATGTTAACTAAAATCATCACAAAAAATGTCAGCTTTTTAACTTATCTACAAGTAGTGGCAACAGTCAGAGAAGTAAGTTGAAAGTTCCAATGCACTGGCACAGAGTTGCTGAAAACATTTTGGCATAAAGCAGCACCAAGCAAAAATTATTCACTCAATTGGCCAAGTTGATAAGATGGTGATTACAGATAAAATAGTGCTGGTTTAACCGTTTTATGCCGTAAAATATGGCTGAGTTATACCAATAACTTGTTATCAAGTTTTGTAGTTGGCATGTTTTAATGGTTATTTTGAAATGCATATATGATGGGGTATCATAGCCAAATTGAGTTTCTTACAACATGAATATTAAGTAAACTGTATTTCAAATAGTAATGTATATGGTTTGTTAGTGATATTTTTGTAAACTACTATAGTTGTGTATTGGCCAATAATATGCATATCTTGTAAAAGGCATAAGTATAGCGCTGAGTCTCCAAAAACTTCAATTTTGCTAGGCCAGCAGTTTGGAGCAAAATTTGACCTCAAAGAAATCACGTTAGTAAATATCTTCGTTTGAATCGATGAATCGTATAAAAGCCATATACATTATATTTAACCATCTCTTATTAAAATCTAATTAATTGGGAGTAGTAATATAGGAACAGATCTCAGTCATGGAGATAAGGTTCTCCTGGTCCCAAGTGCTTTTTTGGTTGCATCAGTTACCAGGAGAACCTGATGTTATTTATTTGTTGTGCACCAGTTCAGATTGTTTGAAAATGTATCTTGTAATTGTATGATTAACTAAGTATTTATTGAGCAGGGGTTTTATTGATTATGGTTTGTATGATGATTTAGATTAAGGTGATTGCATAGTATAGAAATGGTATTGTGTCATGTCATCAGGTACAATTAGAGCCTGAGAGGTACTTTTTTGTAGCACCAAATTTTTTATGTTTTGTGTTATTGCTTTTAAGTATTTATTGTGCAGGGGCTTTATATCTCTCTCTAACCTCTCTCTCTCTAACCTCTCTCTCTCTAACCTCTCTCTCTCTAACCTCTCTCTCTCTAACCTCTCTCTCTCTAACCTCTCTCTCTCTCTAACCTCTCTCTCTCTAACCTCTCTCTCTCTAACCTCTCTCTCTCTAACCTCTCTCTCTCTAACCTCTCTCTCTAACCTCTCTCTCTCTCTCTCTAACCTCTCTCTCTCTAACCTCTCTCTCTAACCTCTCTCTCTAACCTCTCTCTCTCTAACCTCTCTCTCTCTAACCTCTCTCTCTCTCTAACCTCTCTCTCTCTAACCTCTCTCTCTCTAACCTCTCTCTCTAACCTCTCTCTCTAACCTCTCTCTCTAACCTCTCTCTCTCTCTCCTCTCTCCTCTCTCTCTCTCTCCTCTCTCTCTAACCTCTCTCTCTCACCTCTCTCTCTAACCTCTCTCTCTAACCTCTCTCTCTAACCTCTCTCTCTAACCTCTCTCTCTCTAACCTCTCTCTCTAACCTCTCTCTCTCTCTCCTCTCTCTCTCTCTCTCTCCTCTCTCTCTCTCCTCTCTCTCTAACCTCTCTCTCTAACCTCTCTCTCTAACCTCTCTCTCTCTAACCTCTCTCTCTAACCTCTCTCTCTCCTCTCTCTCTCTCTCTCTCTCTCTCTCTCTCTCTCTCTCTCTCTCTCTCCTCTCTCTCTCTCCTCTCTCTCTCTCCTCTCTCTCTAACCTCTCTCTCTCTCCTCTCTCTCTCTCTCCTCTCTCTCTCTCCTCTCTCTCTAACCTCTCTCTCTCACCTCTCTCTCTAACCTCTCTCTCTCTAACCTCTCTCTCTAACCTCTCTCTCTAACCTCCCTCTCTCTAACCTCTCTCTCTCTAACCTCTCTTTCTAACCTCTCTCTCTAACCTCTCTCTCCTCTCTCTCTAGATGTATACAAATTCAATTAATCTTATATGTAAACTCGATCTCGAATGCTGATGATATGTAGTCTCAAGTGAATAAATGAAGTTAAAGTACTTTGTATTATACAAAATTTACTGTAAATTTTAATCATCTAAAGGACTAATGGTATCTTCTCTCCTCTCTCTCAATATATCTCCTCTCTCTCCGCTAACTACTCTCCTTTCTCATCTCTCCCCTCTCTAGATGTATACAAATACAATTATTCTTATATGTAAACTGATCTCAAATGCTGATGATATGTAGTCTCAAGTGATTAAATGAAGTTAAAGTACTTTGTATTACACAAAGTTTACTGTAAATTTTAATCATCTAGAGGGCTAATGCTTCCTTTTCTCCTCTCTCCTCTTCCCCTCTCTCCTTTCTCTCAAGATATCATATGAGTAGGAATTACAAAATATTTTCAAAACTCAAATATCGTACATTCAAAATCTATATACCCTATGAGTTAGAATTATGTATATAATTATGTAAAAAAATTATCAAAACTTGAATGCCATACATTCAAAATCTAGCTGCCATATGAGTTCAAATTAAGTAAAAAAATAATCAAAACTCAAATGCCACTTAAATGCCACTCAAATGCCCCTCAAATGAAATACAATATAAACTCGACGAATTCATTCAACGCCGTAACCCATCGCCTCAACTCCAAGATCTAATCCACAAAAAAACACTTGGTAGGGAGATCTGCTCATATATTACTACTGATGGAACTTGAAAATGCTTTTCAAGACAAACCTTCGACTTTTCAAGTTTCAGCAACTACTGAAAATACGATAGACTTTGATATGCAGTAAGTTTTTAAAATCATAAATTAATAATGTTAGTAGAGTAATTCTTTTTGCTGGTTTTTCTATAGTCATCTCATGAAACAGCAAAAATAATGCGATATCTCTTTATTGTAGACAGCGCTCAGAAAATCAGAGAATGAATGTAAAAGAGGGAGTTGAGAATTCATCTCATAATACACAGTAAGTTTTTAAAAACTTAACTAATAATAATGTTTGAGACATTTTTTTTCCTAATTCCATTTTAAAAATTAATTGATAATGGTGTTTAAGTCATTTTTTCTTCTGTTACATTTCATACAAAATGTATGTGAATGTTTTATAGAACAACTATTATGTGTTAACATTTCTATTGTAGACAAAGTTTAAGAAAAAGTAGAAGTAAAAAACCCTGAAATTTCCCCTAATTGGAAATGGTAAGAAGAAAATCTCATTTGCTTTCGTTTACCTGATGAAACAATCAATCAAATAGGCTTTGGTGCTGAACCTTCATCATCAAAGACTAACATAATAGCTCAAGATATAGAGCCAGTTGTGGAGGATATAGTTGAAGAAATTGCGAATGATCCAATGATAGAAGAAGAAGAAGAAGAAGAAGAAGAAATGGAAGATTTAAATTTTGAAAGACCTACCCGAGTATCGACATTAGGCATTGTTGATGATAGCATAGCTCCAACTTTTCAAGATGAAGAATGGGATGATTTGATAGCTAGATATTGGGGAGCTATGAAAACGAAACATAGAGCTGGAAAAGTCATAGAACTTTTAAATGTAAGACTTTGGGATGGGATTCCAAGAGACCAAGCTGATACCTACCAAAATGACTATCATGATTCAAGAGTGTTAGAATTGCTAAAAAAAGTTTGGAGACAATTGAGCTTGAGAGCAAAAGTCAACTGTAGCATAGGTTGTATACTAGAAAATAAAAATGATGGTGAACTCCGATACTTTCACTCATCATCAAAAAATGCTACCGTATATCCAAAAGCTAAACTGATTGAAACTGAAGGAGATCTTGATGGCTTTTTTGTTGATGTTATGGAGACTGATCATCGTACAAATAGCTTGAGACGGAGACCAAATACGACTTGGAGATTGATGTTAACCACAAACATTTCGTTTTATTTCTACAAACTACTCGGAATGGGAAAAGTTGGATCACCACCAGAGCATTTACCCTCTCACCTCATTAACAACAGACACATACGAACCATGTTAAAAAACACAAAAGGAATACGAATTACCAACAATCTTTGTTTTTTTAGATGTCTAGCGTTACACAAAGAACTACAAAAAAAACGGCGGATTTGCAAAAGATCCGATAATTAAGCAGGTGAAGGAGTACCAACAACAATATCATAGTTTCATCTATGGTGATAGTACTAAAAATTGTGATGGGAAAGGAGTAACAGAAGCTGATTTATTGCTTTTGGAGCGAGCATTTCAACTGAAGATAACATCGTTTTCTTTAAATGATGATATGACTTCAACAGTTATTTGGAACTCAAACTCCAGTTATAAGGAGAATCTATATTTGGATCTTTATATCAATCACTTCAGTTCTGTTACAAACTTGGAAGGATATGTCAGAGCCTACAGATGTCCAACCTGTTCTACTTGTTATGACAGATTGAATCTGAAAAGACACAGATGTTCAATCTCAGAGGCAACAACTACGCAGTTTTCTGGAGGACAATACAGTCCTACCGCTACAATATTCGACAAACTGAAGATTCAATTCGGGATAGATATCGGGTCAGATGATTCCTTGAGATACCATCCATTTTTTGCAACATTCGACATAGAATGTTTTTTACCTAATTGCGAAAAAGATCGAGATACAGACACAACCATTTACACGAATGAGCATAAACTTTTAAGTATTTCAATTTGTTCAAATGTACCAGGCTTCAACAACCCATGTTGTATTGTCAATAAAGGGAATGATGATGGATGCGTTGGAAAGTTCATTGAATACTTGGAAGATATTAGTGAAGAATCATATAGCCGATTGGAAAAACAATTTTCGCAAATCATAAAACAGATAGAAGGTGAATTGCAACGACTGGAAAAAGCTGAAGAAAAGTTTCGTAGTGATTTTGAAAAAAATCGTTTCAGACGGAGAATAGGAGCTGAAAATGTTCTGGATGATTTGTACAGCTATATGAAAAAACTCCCTATTCCAGGTTTCAATTCACAGACTTATGATGTCAATGTGATGAAAGGAAAACTGCTTCAAAAATTGAAAGATGTCTCCGACACAGATTTTGATTTTGTTATAAAAAAAGGAACCAAGATGCCTGTTATCGGAATAGGATCTTTTTTGTTTTTAGATTGTACAAACTTCATCGCTCCTGGATATAGCTATGAAATGTATCTCAAAGCATACAAATGTGAAGCCGGAAAAGGATTTTTTCCTTATGAATGGATGAAAGACTTGGAACAACTTAATCAAGAACATCTACCTCCAAGAGAAGCTTTTTACAGTTCTTTAAAACAAAAGAACATCAGTGAAGAAGAGTACATAATTTGTCAAGAAGCGTGGAAAGATAACGACATGAAGACAATGAGGGATTTTTTAAAATGGTACAACAACTTGGATGTAAAACCATTTGTTCAAGCGTTGGAAAGACAACGATCGATCGACAGAGAGCATGGGATTGATATGTTAAAAGATGGTATATCTTTACCAAGATTAGCGATTCAATGGATGTTCAACAAAGCTCCTCAACCACCCCTTCCATACCTCTCTACATACTTGGATTTCCATGAACTCGGTAACTCGTTTTGTCAGACTCTCCCAATTTGTCTGATTGACAACTGCAATGCAGAACTTTATCCTCTAATAAAGAAAAAACATAGTTGGCGGGCCAACTCTAGTGATGCATAGATATCATGAAAAGGTATAACTAAAATTAGAGAACATTGGTTGGGAAAAGAAGCAAAGATTTGTGATAGAATCTATGGAGTTAATGCAAATGCGCTCTATTTATGGTGTATGATGCAATCAATGCCTACTGGTTATCCTCGAAAAAGAAAAATCGAAAACTCCTTTGTCGCTGAACCAGTAAACTTTAGCAAGGTAGCTCATAGCTGGTTACAGTTCCAAATTGTCTCAAAAAAATCAATATCAGACATCAGCTCAATGGAGGAGAAGTTGCTCTCGGACAGCGAGGATTACCAGTTGATGGATTCTGTGTTGAAAATCGACATGTCTTTCAATTCCATGGGTGTTTTTAGCATGGACACGACTGCTCTTACAACAACGCTAAAGAGCAAGAGCTTCAAGCTAGTGGAAGAAAATCAAAAGCAAATCTGTTTAAAACTACGATAGAAAATGAAGAATATCTTCGAGCGTTAGGTTACACTGTAATCTCGATTTGGGAGTGTGAGTGGATGAAACGTGTAAAAACTCATACAAATTTACAAAAATTTGTGAACACGTTTTACAATTCTTTCTACCCTAAAATACTTGAAAAAAGTTGAATCAAGAAGAAGTGTTGGAGAGAGTTCAATCAGAGGAATTCTTCGGATTTGTTGAATGTGACATCGAAGTTCCTGAGGAAGAGGAAGAAAAGTTCTCCGAAATGCCCCCGATTCTTAAAAATACGATGTTAACCAGAGAACACTTGAGCGATGAAATGAAAGTCTTTGCTGAAGCCAAAGGTTTTCTAAAGACTCCTCAACGCTTATTAGCTGGAAGTATGTACGGAGATAAGATATTGCTAATGAGTCCTTTGTTGAAATGGTACTTGAAACAAGGATTGAAAGTCACCAAAGTTTATCAGCTAATAGAATATATTCCTAGAAAAGCTTTTGAAGCTTTTGGAACATCGGTTTCAGACGCTAGGAGAATGGGAGATGCGGACCCTAGTCAAGAATTACTCATTACTACTAGCAAGTTGGTAGGAAATGCTGCTTATGGAAAAACAATCACTGATAAAGAAAAACACACCATTATCAAGTTCATCGAAGGCGCCAGAAAAGCTTCATTTCGTATCAGAGGAAAAAAAATTATCTCCATGGAAGAGATAGCAGATGATTTTTATGAAATCGTAACCTGTAAACAACTAGTAAGTTTTAAAAAAATTATTTTGCAGTTCAAAATTTATATTCTCCAAGTTTACTTTGCTAATCAGTATCACCATAATTTCAGCTAACTATGAATGTTCCAGTACACTTGGGTTTCTCCGTGCTACAGTATGCTAAACTGAGAATGCTACGGTTTTACTACGACTTTATGGATAAGTAAGTAAAACCTAATTCCCTACTATTATTATGTATAAGTAAGTAAAACTTCCACATAATCGAAACAATCTTTTTATTTATAGATATATTGACAGAAGTGATTTCCAATATGTTGAAATGGATACAGATAGCGCATACATGGCCTTGAGCGGAACATTAGAAACACTGGTAAAACCAAGTATGAACAAAAAGTTTTACAATGAATATGGTGATTGGTTTCCACGACCATACTGTGTCAAACATAGGGATGAATTTTTAAGAATCAAAACAATGGGTTTAGAATGGAGCATGCAAGAATGTTGTGAAAAAGTACTAAAACATGGAAAAAGAACACCTGGACTGTTTAAAGAGGAATTTACCGGAGATGGAATTGTTGCGCTTAACTCTAAATCCTATTACTGCTGGAGAGAAAAAGGAAACAAGTTTAGCTCAAAAGGTTTGAACAAGCGAATTAATCAATTGAACAAAGACAGTTATCTAAATGTATTGAACACAAAAAAGTCGTTTATGGGTAAAAATCGAGGATTTGTAGTAAAGAATAAAAAAATGTTGACATACAACCGAATAAAGCGAGGACTCACATATTTTTATGCTAAAAGTTGAGTGTGTTCTGATGGAGTATCTACCGAAATTACTTTGGCTTAAATAAAAACCTTCATAATAGTCTTCTTTTTACAACAGTTACTATAACTATATATATATAATACAAGAAATCATTCATCGTATATATATGTATATAGACCTGATCTCGAATGCTGATGATATGTAGTCTCAAGTGAATAAATGAAGGTTATAGTACTTTGTACTACATAGAATTTACAGTAAATTCTAACAGATATAATGTTTTCTATTACAATTATTTCCCAAATACTGTAAATTTTAACCATATAGAAGAATAATTTGATGATCTTTAAAAATGGGATGTAAAGGAAAAGACTATGCATTGATTATCATTACAAGACCTAGTGCTTTGTATTACTTAGTCTTTACTGACTCTAGCTATATCATATGGGAAGATTTACCCCTACTTATTATGTAATAAATGTATATAATTATATATTGATTCATTTTTAATCAATGTATTTATTCAAGCTAGATATAACTCCTCTCTCCTCTCTCTCAACATGCTATATGAGTTCGAACTATGTAAAAAAGTTATCAAAAACTTAAATGCCATACATTCAAAATCTATATGCCATATAAGTTCAAATTAAGTAAAAAAAAATCAAAACTCAAATGCCACTTAAATGCCACTCAAACGCCACTCAAATGCCCCTCAAATGAAATACAATATAAACTCAGCGAATTCATTCAACGCCGTAACCCATTGCATCACCCCGGATTTTGACCCCACAAAAAAACACTTGGTAGGGAGATCTGCTCATATATTACTACTGACATTGACAGAGGAGTTTCAGTCACTGAGGCAAGCTGAAGCACCTGCCCTACCACCTCTGACAGAGACAATATCTAGACCACCATGTTTGGGTTGTGACCAGTTTGGCCATATGCTTGTTACCTTCCCACGGGCAAAACGGACAGCCAGTCCACCGGCTCAGGCATGGAGTGAACATCCCCCCAGAGAACTACAATATAGCATCAGACGGTTGCAAGCAAATCCCATTGAGGATTTTCCACTGATCCCTCAGGCAGAGGTAAGCCCCCTACAAGATAGAGGAAGTCCACACACAGACACCCACATTAGAGAAATCTGTGTGGGAAACCCATCAAGCTGTGGAGAATGTTCGAGCACAGGCGTGCGGCAAGAAGTTTGAGTCACATTGGACCAAAACGGTGGATGCTAGAGGCGATACATTTGTTTACCCTTTGCTGGTTACGTCCCTACGATGGAGAGAGGGGACCCCCGCTGCTGGAAAGAGGCAGCTACCCTTCAACCATCCAACTCCTACAAACAAGAATGAAACACCTCCAAAAGTCCCCCGACAACTTCCAATTAACAGATTGACCGCACCATGCCCCAGTGTCCCTTCTGGAGAGATCGTTCCTAATAATATTAGGATATATAGTAGATTGTAGTGTGAATAGTTTATAAAGGGTATAATAGGCTGGCTGTATTTAGGTAAAATGCAAAATAGATAAGCGTTCATTAAATTAAATCGCTAGTTGTTCACTACGACATTGTTTACATCAGGAGTAAAGCAATGGAATATAAGTGTTTATTAGTCTAATGATTCTACATAAAGATGCTTATGTTTGTAGTAGAGAGAGAAACTTTGACTGCTGGTTAGGTGTCGATTATCATTGGTATTTAACTCGAGTTATCAATCAAAGTGTGTTTCTAATCTGGAATATTTTATAACACTTCCAAGTTGGTTTTTACAACCAATAGCAGTTATATAATGGACTAGAATAACAATTTAACTTACTCACTTGGGTTGAGATGATCATCCTCAACTCGCTGACTACTATTCATATTTAGTTGGTCTCTAAATATATTATAGATGTCTGAATTCTCTGTAAATATGATTGCACCGGGTACTATAATTTGACCAGCATGAAAGCATGGGAACCCCTCAGAACTATTAGGTTGGTTTGACATGGTTATAATCTCTTACAACATTTCCAACGTCGAGAATGCAATATTTTCTTGTTAAATGTGTCTAAATCTGCTGATTTCTCAATTTTGTTTAAGTTTGTCTGTTTTACAAAGTGATCATTTTCCTTATGTTTGTAAGAAGAGTCCATCATCAAGTGGTTTTGTTGCAAGCATCTGTAGCTCACCAAAAAGGCATTTGTTGGTGAGCAACAGTAGTATAATATGAGCATAACAAGCCACCTGGGTTTTTATTGGGGGTGCAATCTGAGGTGTTCACTCGACATCAGTATTTATTGTGTGGCTTATTGGTGTTAATGCATGAAGACAGCCGCGCTATTGTTAATCTCAGAGGCGTGTTGAGTACCCCCAACCCCCCAACCCCCTCGAACTTTCAGTGGTCAAACTCCCAAACCCCTGATGTTAGGGGGTCAAAAATTGCAGGGTATTGTTTTGGTTTGTGGGGATTGGTCTTTTTCCTGGTGATTGTTTTGAAAAAAAAACATTGGAGCGGGAAACAGAGACCTAGCCCCAAGTACCTTTTTTGACTTCTTTCTGCATTGACATTGACCCAACCTTGGGATAAAACAAAAAATTCATCAATAAGCTAACAAAACACATCATTGGCTCATGAACACGAATCATTTATTGTTCAGGAATCTGGCTCCACTGGTCATTCCCATAGGCTCATTTGATATACGGTTGCTTGGTTAGAAATATTATCACTTCTATTTTAATTATTATACTTAAGAGCAAATGAATTTTCCCTCACTTCGACTCTATTATTCATAATCACTATTATCATAAGAGTTTTTAAAATTATAAATAAAAATTAAACAATGATACATATTAATTTGAAGCAGTCAAATTATATTGTTATTACTATTATTATTTTTAAGATTATTGTTGTTATTGTGATCTTTATCATTATTGTTATTGTTATCATTATCGATATAGTTATCGTCATTGTTATCGTTATGTTTATCGCTATCGTTATCGTTATAATTGTTGTTATCATTGCCATTGCTGTCGCTGTAGCCATTGCCATCTCGATAGTGATGATAGTGGCGATAGTGACCATGATGACGACAATAGCGATGACTGCGATAACAGTGAGATGGTGGCGATGACAACGACGATGACGACAACACCGATGCCGACGATGGAGATGGCGATGGCGATGATGGCAATGGCGATGATGGCAATGGCGATGACGATAATTGTGATGGGGATGATGTGATGATGATGACGATGATGATGTTGACAATGACAATGATGGCAATGGCGATGACAATGATGGCGATGGCGATAACGATGATGGCGATGACGATGATGATGACATCAGTGATGATGATGGCGATGGAGATGATGATGACGCTGATACCAATGGCAATGAAGATGATGCAGATGGTGATGACAACGATGCTTATGGTGATGACAATGATGTCGATGCTGATGCCAACTGCGTCGGCGACGATGACTACGGTGGCTGATGATGATGATAATAGTAATATTATTAGTAATAATATCATTAAAAAGAAAAATAATAACAAAGATAATAATAATAACAATGAAAATAATAATGACAATAATAATGATAATAATAATAATAATAATGATAATGACAATGACAACGGCAACGGCAACGGCAACGGCAACGGCAACGGCAACGGTAACGGTAACGGTAACAGTTACGGTAACGGTAACAGTAACGGTGATGGTAACGGTAATGGTAACGGTAATGGTAACGGTAATGGTAACGGTAATGACGACAACGGCGATGGCGACAGCGACGACGACGTCGACGACGTTGACGACGTTGACGGCGGTGACGACGGCGGTGACGACTGCAACAACGGCGACGACCACGACGACGATAATGACAATAATGACGATAATGACGATAATGACAATAGCACCTAACTACCTTCTGATATGCTGTGTTGGCCTGCTATGCTTGGTGCAGGTCGCTACTGCTCACTAGTTCGGTTGGTTGCGCTGTGAATGACTAATAGTCTTTCCCTAGTGGGCCAAACAGGCTAGATCACACTTGTCCTGACAATAGCCGTGGCTGAACAACTGTTCAGTAGGGTAGAACAGAAGACGATTGTTCTGACTGGTTTGTGCTTTGTGTTTCCCACGTTCGGTACTACCTATAGCCATGGCTATATTACGGTACCTCCTCGCTGTGGTAATTTTGCGCATTTGAAGCTTACTGTTTTGAAACAAATAACCTCTGAGAGTGTGTGGAGTAACTCTGATTTCTTTACGATTATCTGGAATATTTATACAACTGGTTAACAATACATATAATAGATATGTCTTCGCACACAAAAGAAGGTAACACCCACCAGTGGCAAGTGGTTGATAACCCTAAAAATTGTCAGAGTAGATGATTGGTTAGCATAGAACGTAGACATAAAACAGTGAAAATATTGTGAAGGGTTTGTTGCCATCCTTTACACATTCCGCCCCATTGGTGAATTAGGCCAATAACTTGATGGCAACGAAGACAGATTGTGATTCATTCCCTTATGCATCTTGGTATTACCTTTTCATCTTTGTCTTGATATACATGTATTCAGCCCTCCTAAGTAGCTTGTATGCGTCTTGTGGGACTTGGTGTAATTTTTGCCTATATCTTTCTATTCTCCTTAGTCCTTTCTTCCTCTCTTTTGATCATTCTCTCTTCTTCCTGCTCCAAGGCCGTCCTTCAATGTGTGGTTACTTGTTCAGTGATTGCTCCTCATTCTTGGTATTACACTGCTCTCTCTGGAGTGTGCTCTTTCTCTTCGCAAGGGTGGCCGATTCTTCCGGAATCATATTTTTCTTCTTGCTGAGGGGAGATGATTATCTTTTAGTTCCTAGCCACTTTTGGACTGGAGTCCTTTTTGTTGGTGTTCGGTTATCTTGACGGGGGTCGGGGTACAGGATTGCGATGGCTTGTGCCATCCGGTAAATTTACAAAATTCTGCATAAATTGCTTGATCCACCTTGTAAAGAGGTTTGTTGATTCCTTTGTGAGCTGATGCTCTGTCCCGGCTACCAATAAGTTTTCGTATAGCATCTCTGGGCAAGGTCTTCTTGCCGCAGGCACAGGAAAAGAAGGTGAAATGCTGCCTGACATGGTATACTACTCTCTTCTTGGAGTGCTGGAGTTGGCGTATCTCACATTTCCAACCATTGCCATTTACTGGTTTCTCCACTGCCTTCTGTATAGATTGTATTGTCTCCATGTCAGCAGTATCTCTCTCAACTTCACTGTAGTGGCAGCAATCTCATCATAAATAGAAACACAATCTATCCCCATCTGTCATTCTCCATTGTCCGTAAAACCTGCTGCACCAATCAATTGCATGTTTCTTTAGATATTCACCTCTACCCTAGGCAATATCTCCCTTCAGCACCATTTGTTGCTTCGGAATCTATACATCTTAGAAGAGGGTGGTCGTTTAGGAGGCGAGTTATAGGGATCAAAACTCTCTTTGTTCCATGACACCACACTCTTTTGAGTATGATTAGATGAACAGAAAAAAAATGAGTGCTGCAAATCTAGCATTAGTTTGTTTGCTCCCGCCCTAGGGTTTACATCCCGAGCCACACCACTCTTCTCCAAATCCTCCTAATCAATCTCATACTTATACTACTTCTACCGCACATACACAAGTGCTCTGACCTCTTTTACCACAGGAACCAGCACCAGTAGAGAAACTGCCTCTCCTTTGACTGACTGTAAGGAATTTTTCTGAAAAGATCAAGCAGAGTAGACACGAAAGTTTTTTAGTTTCCCTGGTCAGTAGTACAGATCCCTTAAATACCCAGGGATCTTCGGCTCAGAGTTTGAATTGTGGCCAGGATGGATATTGCAAAGAAACTAAGCCTGCACAGCTCTACTAGAACTCCTGACAAATAACCAGCACCCAGAGGTCACACATGTGACTGGTTCCACAAAGTCCTCCGAAAAGGAACATAAATGAGTAGCTAGGCTGAAAAGTTGTTACTCTGTAACATTTGGTTTATTACAAAAAAAAGAGCCGTCTTCACAATAACATCAACCAGACAAAAACGTAGGAAGATAAGCCCGCTGTCCATTTGATCTTCCAGTCGTCTGAAGGCCCCTCTTTGTATCGCAACATCAATGATATTGAATGGTGCGCAGTTATACAGCAGAGCAAAAGACCAGTTGATGCAAAGAGCTTTTTGTTTTTCCTTTTTTCTCACAAATTGACTAACCTCCATTTGAACCTACCAAGGCTCTGAGCCTTGTTCCATCACACAAAAAAATTATCCTGTGTTTTAGAGCACAAATACCTAAAGAGGTCTACATTAACCAAATTTACTGATACTCAGTAATTTGCCTTCCCCGTCTTTACAGCCAAAAAGAGAGATGTGTTTTGTTGCCTCTCATGGTGTGCTTATTGCTTCACCCTATCCCCTTGGCAAGAGGCTTAATAAGACTAGTAAATCTCTCCCCGATAAGCAAGACAGAAGCTTATAGACATTTCATTTGATATGAGTTGCATTAGAAACCGGCTAACTCAACGAAGGTCCTGCCAGTTGCTCAAAAAGTCCATCAGCAGCTACAGGAGAATAAAATCCATGGATTAATAGCTGATGGCACATGATTACCATTTTACGGTGTTACTGAAACTATTCTCCAACCGGGAAGCATCAGTGCTAAAACGGTGTTTGTAGTTAGCCACATCAATAAGAGTGTCATACTTGACATTCCCTTTCTCAAGACCTTCTTCTGTCACGTGCAGCTGCATAGCAGCAGACCAAGAAATAATGAGGTATTTGAACCGCCAAAGTAGGCTGTTAGTAAAGTGCGCTTATTTTCCTCAACAACAATGAACTGTCTCCGGATAACAACTCCTCTACAGCGTATCAGATAGTTCCCAGGGGTGATTTTTTATGAGGGATACCCATCGTAGTCAATATACTCTCTCACATATTTTTCCTTGAGTAAGCTTAAAGCGAGAAGAAAAAAATGTTTTTGGGTTGTAGGATACACGGCTTTGAACACTGAAGAGCACTGTGCAAAAATAGATGACCCAAGATTTCAAGAAACAAAATTTATGACAGAAAATTGAAACCAGACTTCCCATGCTAGGTCTTGAGCTCTATTTCTTCTGCATGTGCCAACACGACTATTCCAAAAATTTGGCCGAGCACTCTCTTTGCTAGACGTTTTTCTTACAATGGAGGGACATCATAGCAACAATTAAATACAGCGACCAATCTTCCCTGAAATTTTAAACAGCTGCGTCCAGCAGTTTGAACACCAGAGTGAAAAATTATTGAATAAGTATTGCCAAACCCAACAGAACCCGATGGGTTTGCGGCTGTGCCCTTATTGACACCTCACGGAGAAAGAAAACTAACAAGAGAAAAAAAGTTGATAAATAGTGCGCAGCTTATGAGTTAACAAACTTACATGCAGCTATATTAGTAGCAGTAAAAGCCCCTAAAACTAGTCATTGTGAACAGTCCTAGGTATCATTCTGTCACTACTAGGATCTCAGACCTGACAGTTCTATCTCCCACAAATAATGATCCTCCAAAGTCAGTTCCATTGAAAGTAGAGGAATTAGAAGCAGCATTTGCCATGGGATAACTATCTCTCACTTCCTACCCCAAATGTGGGTTTCACTGCAAAGGACTGATTTGAGCAAATTAAATTACCACAGATATCAGAAAGAGTGCCTTCACTTTCAGCTGAATTTAAGAAGACTCCCCATTTCCTTACCAAACTTTCTGATACGCTCCACTCCATCTCACAGAAAAAACATTAGTTGCTAAGCATGTCAGGTTATACAGGTCAATGTTTGCAGCACACCATTCCCCATATTCTGGGATTCTGGAAGCACCAGGATCTGAACTCTGACCTGAAATAGCTCTGCCCAAACAGAAAGTCAAGCAAAGGTCGCTTATTAAAAGTTGACTACCGCAGGCTACCCACATTTACTTCCAGAGTTGAACTGCGACTTTAGGGGTAAATAATCTCCCCAGGGAGAAATTTGTGAAATCCGCATTATCACCCCACGCCAAAACCTATTTGGGTAGCTCCCAAATTTCAATGGACTCATCCCCATGACACCCTGTCGATGTCAAAGCTAAATACACATCTCTCCCTCCAGCTCACTTAACAGCAGGAAATTTTAAGGAGACCGCTATGGAGAAAGAACTTGTTTCTATGTTTATCAGCATAGAATTACCTGCCCAAGTTGTACAAGTTGCGTAAGTCCAGAGAAGGGCCTTTCAATCTATGCCACACATTTCGTGCACAGTGAGGGTTGAGTTTTCCGATACACTTCCCAGTCTCCTGGTGTACTAGGTTTAGTAAACACAGCTAAATTACAAGCGCAGGTAGTGTCATTAATTGGAGTGGCCTATGTGATGGCTTTCCACAGTTGCCCACTAGAAGATGATATGAGAAAGCACCTTCTCTACTCATGGAGAGCTATATGTTCTTGAAAACACAGGTGCGTGCATGCATTAGCGCGTGTGCTTGTGTTTGTGTGCGCGTGTGTGTTTGAGGACATTATGCTGTGGTATGTCGGCCAATAAAAGCAAGCCTATTGTAAGATCTACCAAAAAAGATGAATCATGAATGATGATGTATCAGAGAAAGGACTTTATAACCTGGCTGGCTTAAAATCCTGCATTTTGTGCTCACCAATTAACCTGGTAGAACTAAAATTCAATTCAATCATTTTTTCGTTAATATTTTGTGTGTTCTTTTTTTTAACTTCGTATAGCAGTTGTTGTTGAAGCACTACTCTATGTTGGACCTTGGGTCTTTTTATGGAAATATAATTAGAATATTTATCAAGTCTACGCACTGCTATCAGACTGGCCAGGTGCCATTGTAGTTACTTGGCCAGCAGCTGAGAATCCACTGGTGTACAAACTTTGTTTTCAGTATAATTTAATGGCGTCTTTTGTTAATAATAATGTAGAGGTTTCCTATCTGAGTACTTCTCCGGTGTCTTAGGTAAACTCCCAATGCAATTATTTAAGAACTTTTATTAATCATCAACAGCCTTGCAGCTTTTAAAACTTGCCATGTCAGTGGCGGTATCCATCACATGTGTCATGTAAGGTTTCCAATGCGGGAAAGCGTTAAGGAAAGGCAACTCCTTCCTAGTTTAAGTTTTACCAACTGTTTTCTGCTGAAAATTCTGTCAAAATTTTGAAAATTTATTATTGGATTTTGAACCTGTGACATGAACTGAACATCATGACTCTTTTGAGAGACTGCAGCTTCAGACCTAGATTTACCATGCGTTTTAGCACCTCCAGCCATCGCAGTAATTAGCAAAATCTTATTCAGTGATTGTTTATAGAATTATAACACACTGCCACTTTAGTCGGTTGCCTAGAGAAGAAGTTAACAAGTATCTCTCACTCAAATATTCATAGTTTCTAACTATGTCCAGCCAAGCAGACTAATAGACACCCCCACCTAACCCAATTTATTATTTTTCAGTTTTGGAGGTCTTAGTTACAAATCTGAATAGACCTACAAGTGTTGCAGAGCTTCTAACATAACAGGTAGCAGTTGTAGGTGAAACGTGAAAGCTGTCATAGACGTTGATAGCATGTGGGAAGTTTAAATAGTATAATACATGAAAATAATAACACTAAAGGTAACTAAAGTAAAAAATTAAATGTATAAAACAAAAAAAATAGTGTTCATACGCATTAATTGGAATTTTGAAGTACATGTTATTTAATCGACGAAAAAAACAGATGACCATTCTAGATGTTTGAGCAATAACCAGATAAACAATCATGTGAACACTTATAATTAACTGACAGATTAACCGTCACACAAAACTTGCCCCACTTGACGTTACATTATATTTTCTTTCGATATATGATAAAACTGAAAATAATGGTAATTATGTTTTGGTCAAGCATCCCTAGCAAAATGACAGCTCAGTGTGAATCATAAGCTATTGAGTAATCAAGCATGTGCAGTTAAAACTGAAGTTGTTGCACTTCAATAATTTTGAAGTGGAAAATAAAATTTGGTAAGCATTGCAAAATATGTCAGTTGTCATTTCCTTGAAACGAAAACTTGGATATTCATATAATATACTTCAACTTGAATGCATTATTTAGTGATGAGAAAGCTACTCAGGTTAGATTAAAACAACTGCAATGCTGTCAATTGATGCCGAATGTTATTCAAAACCTTAATTCAAGGTTCTGCTCTATTTTTGAATATTCATTGCATGGTCAACTTACTTATGCTGCATGAATGATCAAAAAGTTCTTTGCTGGCAAATTGAGCATAATAACTCAGCAATACTATTGCATTTACAGCTAGTAAGAGAAGGGAAGCAATCCTTAACCAGATGAAAGTGATTGAAGCATACACCTGCTTGAAGTTTGTACCTGCAGCAACGAAACATAATAGGAGAATTCGAATTCAAAAAGACAAAGTATGTAATTCACAGATTGGAATGATCGAAAAACCTATTCAATTTCTGAGACTTGAACCTAAATGTAAAAAGGTGAGTAGCCTTATCAATTTCTTAAACAAAAATTGACAGTTTGACAAAGGTTTCGCTATTCAGCAATTATTACTCGATGACCAACGGTATTCATTATGTTAAAACTTATTCTACAAAGCAATAGAAAAGTGTTATTTGCCAGTCAATGGCAGTAGTATAGTAGGAGCAAATCCGCATTACAACACGGAACTGCCACCATATCTAATTTAGTCGTGAGTGTTTTATTACTATGTTTCCACATCATGACAAATTGGCGATGCTGCCGGTGATAAAGGAAAGTTCCTGTTGGAAATGCCACTGTCAATAAATTTGTCGTGATACATGTCGATAAAAATTTGTCCCTCTCTGAAAGCAAAAAATTGGCTATAAGCTGAATTCCAGAGGTTGATTGCTATTAGAAACGCAAATATCGCCGAAGGCGATAAAACCAGGCATGCGTAATATAACAGGAAGCCACAAATTATCCATTGTAACTGAATGGCATCGTTAGCTTGTGTGTGTTTATATTTAAATAACAATGATCATTTGTGGTTAATTACACCGTTATTTATGAAACAATACGACTGATTTGAAACAAATGATTCTTAGCTGCTAGTAATTTATTATTGCAGTAATGAAAAACAAATAGTAGTATTTCTTTTGTCAAAAATTTACTTGGTGGTTCTTTTTTAATATTATTATTCATAAATACATGTAAGTAATGATAAACAATACAATTTATTGAATCATAGCCAATGTGCTGCTAAAATCCTTTGTCACCACACAGCTTCCCTAGCTAGCCAACAACACAGTGATATTTTATTCACACATTTATTCCACAATATAAGAAAACAATAATAAAAACAGCCTGCAACGTTAGTCGCCTAAATTGCACACAACAGCACACTGACTGCAACTGCCTCTGTGGGCGTGCCCCTTTTGCCAGTTATTTGTGGTGGCAAACCACAGAGATTTGGCGATATTCTGTCATGATGTGGAAACATAGTAAATGTGTTGGATTGGTCACAGACCTGTCAGACATGTATTTGTTAGTTTTTACCTAGTCATTGCTGGTATAATATGCAAATGCAAAGAAAACGGACCCGCTAGAATACTACAATGTTATTTTTGGTAAGAGTGTCTTTACACACCTGTTATAGTATATCGATACAGGTATGCAAATGTATTTTTGAACGGAAATTTAAACGATAGTTGACAGCCGCACAGACCTGTCATTTATTTATCGATTTGTTATTTGATTGTTCAAGAAGTTTCCTCCAGTTTTAGATTTCAGTTGGCACATTCTCTAGGTGTTTTGACTCATTTGTTTTAGTAGCTGAATAATTGTTATGTTAATACGATTGAAACAGTAGATACAATAGCGAGCTTAATAAAGTATATAATAATAGCATAATAACACTGGTAAAATGGATAACAAACAGTTATTTCTAACACAGACAGACTCATTCCTTAAATTTTTTTCTATATCGTTATAGCTGGAAACTGTATAGAAAGGTGACAGAGTTGGAATTGCTATTGAGTTGTTTTCGCAGACATTGGATTGCTTTTAACATGCACACTCATTAGTTGTCTCTGAAGTTGTTACTATTGCGGTTGAAGTAGCAATTGTTGTTACAGGAATTGTGTTCTTTGTTGGAGATGTAGTTGGAAGTTGAGATGTAGTTGGAATTGGAGATGTTGTTGTAGTTGTTCAAGTTGTAATGGGAAGTGAGATCTTGTTGTATTTTTTTTAAACATAGTTGGAGTTGCAGATGTTGTTGGAGTCGTAATTGGAGAATTTTTATATCTTTTTAAGTATTCCATAGTAGCATTTTTAATGTCCAAATATGAGAGCGCATTCTTCGTCAATAGGGTTTACAATGTATAGAAAACTGATGAAACCGATTTTCAAAGAATGTTTCAAAATACGCATTATTTGTTTAATGTTCGCATAACCAAAATTTCCTTCAGGGCATTCTTATGTAGCTTGAGAAGAAACCAACAGGTATGATGCAGCCATAATTGCTGTTGTTGTTCTCGTCATCACTGTTGTTTTTTTTTTATTGTCGGAGTCATAATCCTTGGTAATTCCTATATGCACTTGGGTGTATTTCAAAGCTCCATTGCTTTTGCAGAACAAAAAATAATTGTTTATTGTGGTGGTTCTGGGGCAGATTGGAGGAGCTCCATTAGGAGGCACAGCGCATATCAGCGAATACTGTTGATATTTTGAAGTTTAATCCAAAAACAAGATGTTATTCAATTACATCTAAATCCAAGACTTTCTTGGAAAACTCCCACAGCCCAAGGGGGCAAACGAATGGAAGAGTTTCCTTGGTGAGACAAAGAGGGGCAAGGGTTAAGAACAATAGCAAACATAGCAGACAGAAACGCTGTTTAGTTTCCCTGCGAAAGACTTCTGTGTCCTAGTTTAAGTTTGCAACGACTAGGGTTAACTGTGTGAAACAGCAGCTTTAATCAGTTAGTTTCACAGTTGAAGTCCGGTATACAAGGCATTAAGATCAAATCTGTCTTTTTATCTCTTTGACATCTAATGCTAATGATGATTTGGTTTTTAGCAATCTTCAGATTCTCAAACTGCAAACATGACAAATTCAGTTCGTCGTGGCAATCATCTTACAGTTATGATTCCTTGATCCAACATCAAACTATTCAATTTGTGGTAGATTGTGTTTCTTAATCTTGTCATGCCTGTGTTGAGTAGAACATCTCACAAGAAGTTTTTGAAGTCCTGGGACTCAACCACTTGTGTTCGGTTTTCAGTACGTGCTCATCTGAATCGTGCTTGTGAGTTTTATTCACGCACTCAAACATTCTGATGCCAGTTGCTCGTCTTTCATCTTTGTTAAACTAGAAAAAACCTTACCAAACTCTTCTAAATGTTCATTCTCACCCTCAACATCACCTTCTCTACCGTAAGCATTACCAATATCAATCATGGAAAAGTCATTGGTGTCAAACCATCGTTTTTCTTCATGGAGATTTCTCAGTAACATCAAACACAAAAGCAGAGGGAGTAGGTTCAATTGGTGAAAGGTTGTTGGCTTTGTCATCGATGCTCGTACTCTTAGCCAAAAGTGATTTAGGTTGCGATTTTGGTTTCTTGGCGGGAAACCGGTTATCCATTTGTTGGTGACACTTTTTAATATTTTTGACATCGCTCAAATATCTACACACATTTTGAAGATTTTTTTCTAGCTTTTCGTACTCTGACAAATCGGATTCATTTGTCGTTTGCAAGAAAGTATTCCGCTTGCTCTCCATATCTCTCACCATTACATATTTCATTGGGTTGAAATACAAAAGAAGAGTGTTTTTCTTTTCCTCCGTCGCTTTATCATCGCTTACTTTTCTCATTAATCTATCGTACTCATTTTCAAAGACTGAAAAATAACGTCTGAAGAATGTCAAAGGTTGGAGTCTCATGGCTTTATTGGTTAAATAAACAACAAAATAAGTATTATTGTAGTGTCCAAAATATTGCCTCAACCAGTCTGAGCCAAAGTTCTACGCTTATCAACAACGGTTCCTTTGCTGATAAGTTTGTGTAGCTCCTTCTTGTAGATTTGCAACTGAATAAATTGTTCTGATTTTATATGAATATAACCTAATATGATACTTTTGACAGTCCCCATAAATGATTGAGACAGATTCAAGTTGGCCTGTTTGACTATAGCAATCTTTCCTCTCCTGCTTAAGTCATCCAGAGTAAAGATAGCCATCTTATTCTTCCTCATTCCTGTGTATACATTCATCTCCATCCTCCTCCTCCTAATACAGTTTTCAGTATTCTGGGAACTACTGTGCTGATGATAAATCCTAGTAAGAAAGCTAGAAGTTTTCCTTTTTACAACATATTTTTTTATCATCTGTCAATTTCCTAATCAAACTAGCAACATCCTGCGCGTCTTGCTGCAACTAATTATACTGAGCAGTCGATAATGGTATTATTCAATTAATAATAGCTTTAACGCATTCCATTAAAGTTAGAATAAGATCCATTTTTGGGCTAGCTATTAGAGACTTTTCAATAGATGCGGATGCGGTGTTGAGTGATAACAACAGAGCTCCATTCATTTTTAGTTAGTGTCGCAGAGCTTTAGTCATTATATTAACAATGTATTACAAAGCTGAATAACAAAGCACACGTGAGATGAAACGAGTAGTAACTGTATTTATAAGCTTTCAACTGGGAGCATAGTATGTTATAGGTTGTTCTCGTGTAAAGTTTCCCAATAGTCTGTGATGACATCCGTTTGCGGAGTTGTGTCTATCTGTAGAAAAGAGTATAATTTTTTTATCGCTTGCTTGAAGGATTCTTGTACGTATTTTGCCCTTCTGGGAAAGCATTAACGAGCCAAATAGGTAGTCAAAGAACCGTCTCTAGGGTTCTTAAAACAAATAGTGACTATTAAAGGAAATTGTCTGATTTCCTTTTAAAAACAGATTCTGAAAAAAGTACACTTATATTCGAATGATGATTATGTTTTTATACAAAGCAACAGCATCGGGCTTTACCAGAAACTTTGTCCATCGAATTATCAATTATCAGCCAACTGTTTTGTCAATATCTGGGAAAACTTGTCGTTATATCTATCCTTCCCTTATGAAATATCGCTCCGGATAGAGAGTCAAAGGCTTTTTGATGGGCTCCATAGGAATGATGTGATTCTATCTATGGAGGATAAGCTTTCATCTTACTAGCTTCAGTCATTCCCAAAATTGCTTGCGTCTTTTCTGAACCAGTCGGACCCGCAATCATCGCTGTATACGAGGATCGCATTCTCGCTTCAAATCGTTCAGCATTACCATCCATGATGATTTAGATGTTCCTCATTGGCCATAAGTTACATTCATGATTTGATCGTTAGAGGTTCTCATCTGTTGTATTTTTTTAGAGCGCTTATTTGTACACTAAACTTAATAACAACTGCAACAGTAGAAAATCCTATGAAAAATACCAATATCATCATAATTATTAGCACTTTTCGTTTCAGACTCGGTAAAACATCTACAATTTAACTTGTAGTACCATCAGCAGTATTGTTTTCCTTCATCACTTTCACCTCCAAATCTTTCTCTGTTGGCATCTTGCCTGTCAATAGCAACATAATTACATTACTCTTCATTTTTTACAGGGCTCAAACCTCCAAATCTGAATCATCATACAAACCCTAATAAAAACAATATCTGCGCAATAAATACTTTGTTAATCATATAATTACAAACAAATTTATTATCAATAAAACTGGTGCACTAAAACGTACTTTCCAGGTTCACACCGTAACTGGTGCCAACAAAAAGGCACTTGGAACCAGGGGAACCTTCTTGTCTTTAGACATCATTACATAGTTCTGCTTCTACATCACTACTCATGTTTAGTGCATGTTGAACTTTGTCCATCAAATTCGACATTTAACAGCAAAGTCTGTTTACACATATGTAAATGACATATATTTTATGAATTGCAAGAAAATTACTCATCCAATGGCGACAAACATGGAAAAAGATTTAAGTTACCATGCATCAAGCACATTAAGGTTCTTCCTGGATACACTCTTAATAGGGAATAGTGATAATCAATTACTGGTCTTGAGATTGAATTTAGCTAGTAACTCACAGCTATGAACTATATATAGGGATGTGCTAACCCAAAGAGGTGTACTAGCATTTAGAATGGAGAAAATTTTTTCTCTTTTACATGATATGCCAAAGAGAAGGTACAGCATTCATCAGATCACATATACTTTGAATGATTTAACCCAACTACAGCATTTGCATTCACATAATTGGCTCTATGGCAGTTTAATAATACGTTATCAAGCAGTGTTGTAATTATTGTAATGACCTACACTGACAACAACCAACAAGATTAAACAATTCACAACAGCTGCCAGTGGCAATAGCTACTTTGTTAATGGTCGACATTTACTCCATTGTCACCAGCTATGAACAATTCAAATGTATACATTAATGAGAATTGCATTTTCTTGAATATGAATGCTTTGACTAGAACCTTTTACTGTTTACTGAATAAATAAATGCTTTCTAGCATTTCTTGGTACAGAAAAATAATGGCTTGGCGGTATTTGTTATTTCTTTTGTGCGTTATTGTAGTGGATTTCACTGGACACTATTAGTGACCACTACCTTGTAGAGGTCCCCCTGATGGATGTTACCAACAGGTTGTCTGTGGTTGTTGCTGTTGTAAAAATAGCAAAAATTCACAAAAATATTGCAGTTTATATCCTAAACGGAAGTTATGCCAAGCTTAAACACGATGAATGGGTGTTTTGCTTTCAGAGAAATATTCTGCACGAGTTGGGACATGCTATTGGGTTTTACCATGAGCACAACAGACCTGACCGAGACGATTATGTGAAAGTGAATTGGAAACCTTTGCAAAAAAATACTGGCGGTGCTTTCCAAAGAAAGAATGGTAGTACCATACAAACCCTTGGTGTGCCTTATGACTACACCAGTATAATGCATTATACTGGGATCGTAAGTTCATAAAAACAACAACCAATGTGTGTTAATTAATGAATTTCACAAAAATTGTCTATATTGTTTATTTGAGTAATTATTTGTATTCTTTTCAGACATATACTAAAACCGAGTTTTTCCCAGGCCTAATAGCTTTAGACAAGAGATATCAGAGAACAATGGGAAGGTACAAGGGTCTAAGTTTTAGAGACACCATGCAGGCAAATCTGATGTATAACTGTTCTGGAGGTTAGTACGGACCATATCAAGTAGCTTTTTGCTTAACTGGGGTGCCAAAAAGTAAAATCTAGAACAATGGTTTCTATCAGCTTTAAATTGTTTTGCTCTGCCATGACCAGCATTCTATTGTAATGGCACCAGTTTGAGTTAATTGCATAACTTTGATCAAAGTGTACTGACGGTTTTGGAGACAAGGCGAAACTCAACTGAGTCAAGGCTGCAAAGCAAATGCTTAGTCCAGTTGATAAGTCGTTCACAAGAAGTATCATTTTTATACATAGATATATCTGGAAAAAAATTTGTCTAAAAAAGTTAGCGGAAGCATAGATATAAATATATAACTCTTGGTTATTTGGTTCGTCCATCATCTGAAGTTAATAATTACTAAATACCATATAGTTATTTTTTGTGGAAAACTAAATCTTAGTTTTTTGCAGGAAAAACTAAAATTTGTTGCCAGTAGAGATTGTTTAACACTATATGAGTTTGCTGGCAGTGACAATAACAGATGCACATTTATTTTAACTGAGGGCATTTATGGCCCTGGTTAAAATAAAAATTTCTTCATTGGCGTATTGACTAAATTGATCAATAAACAGTTGCTACCATTTATGTTTGGGGAAAAATCAACAAAAAACTAATGCATTGCTGCAAGCTTTTTTGCTTCAACTTTGAATGACAAGAAAATATAACTTTCCATCCGGATCAGTTTGTGACAATATAAGTTCTGTGCACACTATAGTGAGCATGACTACTTTTGCGTGTGTACCGATTAGCTGTTAGAATTAAATGTTATAAACAATTACCTCTTTGATTTGATCCGACTTAGCTTAGTCGGTTGAGAAGAATTGGGGCAGACTGTATGTGGATCTCGTATTTCATGACTTTTCTCTCAGTCAGTTCTGTTTTTTGTTTAATATGGTTGAAAACTGCTAAGTGCATATGCTACAATCTCATATAAAATACACACTGATATTTCACCTGTTTTAAAGCATTTCTCAGACTATTTAACATTGATTCCGACAAGATTTTTGTTTGGCCTTATGGTGGCACTAAACTAAAAACCGAAGAGACCAATGCATCCCAGAATGTAACAATAGTTTGAAAAAGTTGCTGTAAATTATTAGTGGCTTTTATTACCTCTAAACTTTTATTCTCACTATGAGTGATTGTTTATGGGCTACACTATCTGCAAATGAATGATCGATTTGTATTAAAGTTATTATTAATCCAGGATATTAATAACAGTATTAAAAAAGTTTTTAATGTTATTCTCAATATTGTGGTTGTTATCAGTATTATGATTAATATTAGTATTATCAGTAAAAATGTCATTAGTAATATATTTTTAATATCCTCATTGTCATCACTAATGTTAGTAATTTTTATCATTAATAATAATAATATTATTATGAATAATTCACATCAGAAATATTATTAATCATGTGCGGGATTTTGCAAGGACAGCAAATCAGTCCTTTTGGTAGCTACCTGCACTACCTCGTAGGTTAGTACGACCAGAGTCGTTTGTGTTGTCAGGCAGGCTTGCCGGCAGTCTGGCCGATACGTCAGTATTTTCGAGCAGGTTTGCGTGTTGTCCACTGCTCATTTGGACAATATTGAGCTATTTCGACTGTAGGTTGTGAATCTATTTTCTTCCTGAGCGGTGGAGGCTGTCGTTATTGTGAGCATATGCGTGTGTGTGATCAAGTAAGAACTTAGGTGATTGTATAGGAGTTCAATAACAGAATATAATCAGTTCAGAAATAACACTGGCGTGCTAAAGGCTCACAGCTGTATTTATATTGGTAGCCACACAACACATCTTACATACATAACACTCTTTGTTCAAATTTATACTCCTTTGTTCAAAATTATAATCGAGAGTAAACGACAGTGCATAGAAGTGGTAAGAGTTTCAGAGATTACAAATATAAATCTATACGTTCCCTAGTAACCATGTGATACAACTAAAGTTCATAGTTCTTCCTGTACACAACCCATTCCCATGGCAGTCCTAGGCGACCAATGTAAATGTACAGAGGAACCACAAAGGTAAGTATGAATGCTGCTTAGACTGAGTCAAAAACATGGATATAGATTACAATAAGACTTAATAACTGTCTAGAACTTCAGACAAATCTGCAGATCATAGAACGGCGGATAGATAAGCAGGTGTACACATAGAATGATAATTCAAGTAGGTAAGTAGCAAGGTAAGTGGCTTGTTATTGACTTTTTATATTGTCAAGTTCTTACTGCAGACGGCAGTCTAAGTCCATAATTTCGAATTTACGTACTCAGCCCGTCCCAATATCTTGTATGCGTTCTCTGTCAGCTTGTTTAGCTCTTGCCTATTTCTGTCCAATCGCCTGCTATCCTCTTTCTGTCTTGGTTGGTGGTGGCTATCTCTGATCCCACCCGAGGTGTACTCAACTTTTGGATGCAAATCAACAGGAGTTGCACCCCTTGAGTGTTTAAACTCAGGATTTGCGTACCCAACTTCCATGTGGGACCCCTGCTCTTTTCCCCTCTCTCCTCTGATTTCTCTGATTTCTTTTTAGTCACCACAATTGTCTCATCCTGTGCGCGACTTGTCTCCACCTTCTGTCATCTAGAGGAGATGGCATCTGGACAGGGGAACATTGCTTTTTGGTAGGTGAATGGTCTCATGTCTGCATTGAGACCGGCTGTGGCCAACCGAATGGCGGTGACTGAGCCTCTGTGCGTCGTTGCTTTGTTCTGCTTAGCTATGTGTTTTCGAAGGGCATACCTGGAAGTGAACTTTTTGCAACTTTTACATGTGCAAAAAAAAAACAAATAGTGTTGATGTGCAGAATAGGTCACCCGCTTTAGGCCATTTGTGAAATTGCACAAGGTGCACCGCCATTCATCCTCTGTGTTGGCGACCTGGACCACTATGTCACTCAAAGCTGTTACTGTCTTGGCTGACAGCCAGGCAGAACATAACTTTGCACTTTCTCCGGTCTGTCCTCCGCTCGTTTCCAGTTTTGAACATGTTTTCTGTTTTTTGATCTATAATGTATGTTTTATTAGTTGTTACCATTTCTCTTCCTAGTTGTTTCTGTTGTTTTTTATGCATTTTATCTTTGGTAGCCGCTGTGTTGCTACATGGAGGTTGTTTTTGTTTCAATTCACTGGCTATTGACATCAAATTTTTACTCACCTAATAGTTGATCAGCCACTTCAGTATTTTCCTCGATGGAGAAGTCCATACACTTTAATTACATCTCCTTAATCTTCTCCACTGCTGTGCGTGTAATGTCCTCACCTTATTAAGACGATCACCCTCGGTAAGTAACACGCAGGAATGTTGTCAGTTATCTGTTATCTGGTCACCAGCCAAATCAATCGTCAACCTATCCCTTCATGCTCAAGTGCTAGAATGCTCGCAGCTTTCCAAACGTCCTTGACCTAACTTGCGTATCTCAAAGGCATGTAAGGTTAGTCAACAGACATATAAACAAATAACATTACAACTGCTTGTTTCTTTTTTTTTCTTTTTTTTTCTCAAGTGCTGTGTGCAATTCGGTTAAAATAAGAGTGCTCTGCCTAGTAAAGATAAAATTTTCTAGGGACATCTGTTCTTATATCCCTTGTCCCAGGTGCCCATTCATCCAATACCATGAGATTTTCCTCTTGTGTTTTGCTGTTGTTTTTTGGAAATTCTCCAGGAGTATTGTTTTGTTGTTCTTTTTTTGCACTTGGTACTTTTAGTATTTTCCTGATCTCTTCCACACATTCATCCTCTATCTCTTTCGCCCTCCTGGCAAATTCCCTAGCTAACTCTGCTAATTTCTCTTTTTTCCTAATCAATAGCTGCTCAATCTTTTCAGAAGATGAGCTCTGCCCTTCGATGGTCACCATAATATTCTCTCCAGATGTTTCCCCTCCATCAGACTTCTTTTTGCTGCCCACTACACATCTCTAATAAGAGATTTGCCTGTACTACATCTATGAATTTCATTGATTGGGTTGCACTTTGATTGTCTAATTCACACCCTACATAGTACAGACACATACTTAGGTCTATGTGTAATGTCTGAAAACTATCAATGCCAACAACCAGAGTTGAACACGTGTGCAAGTGAAACAAATTGAAATTGTTGTCATTAAGTAACCAACTGGTGGAAATTGTTTATGAGATTGTAATCAAAGGTTGCAAAGGAAAGAGTAGTGTGTGTCCGATTTCAAGCTCAAGTCTATTTTTACATTTGAAGTCAAATTAAGCCAGCATTGATATAAAACCAGTGATATGTGTTACAATTGAAAAATTATTTGCCACCAGGTAATAACAATAAGTTGAAATTAGTAAGTTGATATATTTTAAGTAACATACCAGCAGTAGAATAGAAATAGAAAGTTTAGGAACTAGCAGTGCCTATATTATTAAAGCAGAACTTGCCTTTTGAATCCGTCGACTGAAGTGAAGATACAAAAACTTTTCAGTTTCATTTATAGGCATGTATAATTTTGATTGTGCTAAAAATAACCGATTGTTTCAATTGGTCAAAGTTGCACCAGGGTCTGGTAAAAAGGTGTAACAACAACAAGAAGATTGACAAGTCATAAGTCATAATATAATATTCTTATTTCCGACATTTTTAGATGAGTTCTAGGATTTAGCGGTTTTCTTTGCCTTCTTTTTATTTGGTTTTAGCGTAAGATACTTTTAGTTTGGTACGGGTGTAATTTCTGCTGTGATGTATAGCTGTTGGTAGTTTCGCTGACGGTTGGCAATCTCTTTGTCTGGGGTGGTGGTTTGGATTGGTGTCAATCTGTTAGTTCAGGGTAGACTGAGCTTCCTCTCCACTTAGCCAGGAAGGTGGGCTTGTATGCTGTGTTGATATTTTCTGCTAGACTTGTTTGTAAGCTAATGGGAAATGCCTGGCATATGGAAGGGATTAGTCATAAGTTGTGTAGAACAGAAAAGTCATGCTTTGTATGAACTCAAGTAACTATGTTCTCTTATGTAATTGTACTTTATACACCCATCAGATTTCCCAGGGAGTTTCCTCTTATGGCTTCTACCACTTTCCTCGGATCTCTCCGGTGACTTTTTTTCAGGTGTAATCTTCCCATCATCCACTTCATTAAATAGCCTTCTAATCATACGATATACCTCGTGTGTTGTCGGACGGATTTCATCGACCAATCGCGCGCAGTCAACCCTCCATCTTTGCTGATGGTCCCAATAAAAAATTCTTGATATGGTGTTCGGATTTTTAATGGTGTTCAACTCACTTATCAATTTGTTCACCTCATGGTATTGGTCACAAAGGTTCTGAGAAGCATTTAACGGTGGGTAAATAAGAATGGTTACTGCGGTAGACAAATGTTGGTGCACTTTTCTTAAGGTTTGTTTATGGAGGTTAATCCTCTCAGGCAAAAAGCGATGTAATTGTCCCTTTGGTTGCATATCAGAGATACCTGATTGTAAATACACATACTTGTTGGTATTACGGCATTCACTTATCCCCTTCAATAGTATTCGGTCCAATGTAACTCCAGGTAAACAAAATACTCTCACGTTACCCCCCATCTCTTCACCCCAATACTTCAC
The DNA here is from genome assembly GCA_945261195.1 of Cryptosula pallasiana. Lineage (NCBI taxonomy): Eukaryota > Metazoa > Bryozoa > Gymnolaemata > Cheilostomatida > Cryptosulidae > Cryptosula > Cryptosula pallasiana. The sequence continues at coordinate 49,045,852 of OX183131.1, read as the reverse complement.
AATAGAGTTTCCCACAGTTAAATCCATCCTGTAGTCAAAGATACGGTACATGATATGTAGCATATGTATCCATATATGTGTATATCTACATTACTAATGAGTATATTATATATATACTATCAAATATCCAATTACATTCATGTCCATATTATACAGAACAAGATTTTTATCACATTTAACCCTATTGTACATAGTCTTGATACTTTGGATTTGGTTTAGAAATTCTACCAGACCTAGTAGTCCTAAATGAACTTATATCTACAGCTGGCTCCTCTCTTTCAAAGGTATCTGCTAACTGTTCCGTCACATGATTCTCGCTCTCCTCCTAGTCCTGAGGTAACAAAGACAAATGATTTCGATTTCGTCGAACTACTCCTCCTTCTTGTTCTACAAAATACGAGTCTGGCTCCTCTGCTTCCTCAATTACTATACCGTCAATCCTGTCTTTATTACTAGTTTTTACCCAGGCATGGGTATATGTATCTAGTTCTGTTAACTCTTTAGCCCTCGTCCTCCTATCGAAGTTTCTTTTCTGTCTGTCCTTCCGATCATTATCTTTTCGCACAAAGGATACCTTTGCACGTTCTTTAATATGTGGTAATGTTGTTCTTATTCCCCTTCCTAACAACAATTCTAGAGGTGGGAATCCACTCTCTAGAGGTGTCGCTCTATAGATCATCATTGACTGATGGAGGTCTTCTGACTTTTTCCACACCTTTTTCACTATCTGGGCCGACCTCTCCGCTAACCCATTACTCTCTGGATATTTTGGGCTACTAGTGACATGTTTAAATCCATATGATGTTGCGAAGTTGCTAAACAACTCACCAGTGTAACATCCCCCGTTATCACTTCTTAGAGTCAGCGGAATACCAAATCTTGCAAAAATTTTCCAACTTTACCATTACTGATTTGGATGTCATTTCTCTCAGCTGAAAAACTTCTATCCATCGAGAATAATAGTCAACTATTAACAGATATATTTTCTGTTGAAATTCAAATAAATCTGACGCAACTTCTTGCCATGGTCCCCCGAGCAGTATCGTTGGTTTGAGCAGTTGATGCTTCATTGCCCTTTCCTTGAGACATTGTTCACATCCCTTTATCATTTTTTGTATTTCCCATGAAACTCCTGGCAATCATATAGCTTCTCTAGCTCTCATCCGACACTTGACAATTCCTTGGTGTCCTTCAAGAACTCTTGACAGCATTTCTTTTCTCAATGAATCCTGTATAACTACCTGATGCCCCCGAATCAACAGTCCATCTTGCACATGCAATTCATCTCTAAACTGGTAATATCCCTGTTCTCCCGCTGATATCACATCCCTTCCAGGTCATCTATCTTGTGCATACTGCATAACTTGCCCAAGGAAAAAAGTCCTTCCGTGTCTCTACTTGCACCTCCATTAAATGGCTATCCACAAAATCTGAAGATGCAATTAAACATCTCACAGGTGCCTCTATCTTCTCTTCCCTGTCCCTGTCATAGAACTCTGGGCAGTTCGCTCTTGAAAGACTATCTGCAATGTGCATTGCAGCTCCAGGACTAAAAAAAATATCGTAGTCATACCTCATAAGTCTTAGCTTAAATCGTTGTACTCTCAAGGGCAGATCGGATAAGTCTTTTTCTCCTAACAACAGAATCAGAAGTTTATGGTCAGTTTCTACCTCAAATCTCCTTCCTACTAGATAGAAATCAAACTTCTGGCATGCCCAGGTCACCCCAAGGACCTTCTTTTCTATCTGGGCATACTTTTTTTCTGTATCGGAAAGAGTCAGTAATGCATATGACACCAGAAACCACCCTTCTCCTTCTTTCTGCATCAATGCTGCACCGGGATTTTTGCTGGCGTCAGCTGTTACTCTATGTCTCTTTTCGATATTAAACTTCACCAGTGTAGGAAACGTGGTTAATGCAGTTTCAAGTTTCTTGAACGATTCCTCTTGCTCTGACCTCCAGCTCCATTCATTCCTTTTCTTCAGCAACTGTCTCATAGGTGCTTCCACCTCAGCCATTCCTGGGCTGAATTTTCGCATATAGTCGACCATACCCAGAACTCCTTTTAGCTCTTTAGCATTTTTCGGTGTTGTCATACCCACTTTTGCTTTTACTTTATCATCTGGTGCCTTTTTTGTCTTGTCATTCACTATGTTTCCCAAAAACTCTACTGATGAGACCTTGAACTGACACTTTTCCATATTCAGAGTTAATCCACTTTACTGAATAGCTTCCATAGTTTGTTGTAGCCTAGCATCATGTTCTTCCTCTGTTTTGCCATACACCAATATATCATCCATATGAAATATCACTCCTTTGAGTTCTCCTATAATTTTAGTCATTTGCCGTTGAAAGTTTTCCGGAGCCGATGAGATTACAAAGGGCATTCGGTTAAAACAAAACCTTCCAAAGGGTGTAATGAAAGTAGTAATCTTTCTAGATTTCTCACTGAGTTTAATTTGCTAGAACCCACTGTTTGCATCCATCTTCGAAAAATATTTGGCACCCGCCAGCGAAGCAAGTGCATTATCAGTAGTAATATATGAGCAGATCTCCCTACCAAGTGTTTTTTTGTGGATTAGATCTTGGAGGTTATGCAATGGGTTACGATGTTGGATGAATTCGCCGAGTTTATATTGTATTTTATTTGAGTGGTACTTGAGTGGCATTTGAGTGGCATTTAAGTGGCATTTGAGTTTTGATTATTTTTTTACTTAATTTGAACTCATATGGCAGCTAGATTTTGAATGTATGGCATTTAAGTTTTGATAATTGTTTTACATAACTCGAACTCATATGATATTTGGAGAGAGAGGAGAGAAAAATGAGGAGATATAACTACATTGAATCAATATATGATTATATACATTTATTACATAATAAGTAGCAAAATATTCTTGTATAATATAGCTAGAGTTAGTAAATACTAAGTAATACAAAGCACTACAACTTGTAATGACAATCAATGGATGATAGTCTTTTTCTTTACAATATCGTCATTGTTGTACTGATGTTATAACTTAGGAAGGAAGACTTCTGTTCTATGTACTTTTGATTCCATAATGAACTAAAATAAAAAGTTATGTATTAGTATAGGATGATTAAACAAAAATGTAAAATAATTACATGAATTTGAATTATAGTTCTTTTTACATTGGTTAGTGAACATTATATAGTAAAGGGAAGTAACTCACCAAGTTATATTGTTCGGTTTGTTTTTTCTTGAGCATAATTTTCATCAAGTGTTTTTGATTCTCTCTCTTCTATCTAAAGCAAAACAAAAAATAATTGCTTTATAAATAAATATTATCTAATTGGAAGTATTACTTATATCAGTTAGTTTACATTAAATAAAGAATACTCACTATGTTGTCTTGTCTGACATGCTCTTTTTGAATATAGTTTTCACCAGGGGGTGTTGGTTCTCTCAAAGATGTAGAAGATGTGTTTCCCACTTCCATTGAAAGCACTAAGACCTTGTTCTCAACAACCTCATCTGTAGTAAAGTACTTCATCTGGTTGGAATCATCAAGTTTGTTGGATAGGTTTTGAGCCGTTTCTATCGCTTGTAATGCTGTGAATGTGATTATATCATGTCGATGATAACCAAATCTACTAACTTTACGATTTCTTACAAGCATGACTCCTGTTCCAATTTGTTTGACGTTGCTAGCATGTTTTTCAGGTATATATAGAACTCCCATCATCAAACCATCGTATTGCAAACATCTGTAGTTTACCAGTAGCGCATCCATCACCACTTCTCCATTAGGTAATGTTAACTGAGTTGATATTTGAGGAGATTCAAAACTGATTACACTTCCAACAGCAAATTGAGAGAGTGTTGCGATACGAACCATACTGATCAACTGACTAGGTGTTTTTTTTTTTATTAATCTACTTAGCTGTTTAGCTTCCTCAAGGGGAATATTGGATGGGAAGTTGATAGGGTGAAAGATTGGATGCTTGTCTGAATCGAATCCCATGAAAACCACCAGTTTTGGAACATCCGGTTGTGTTGGAGCTAATTTGTTGTAATCCTCATTTCTCACCATAGACCTCACTTGTCGTCTGTTGCCAAATGTTTCGACATTGTAGCGGATAATGCATAAGTTTTTATATACATCCTCAGTTGGTCTTTCGATGGAGATTATCTCGAGAAGTGATGGCGTTTGATTTAAGTGAAGCGGTTGAAACCTTCCAATCATTACTCTGTCATTGGTATCGCAAGAATTGAGCAAACTAGCAGCATTTTTTGACAAGCAGGAAAGATGAGAAAGAGATGGTGCTTTCAAAGTCCAAGTATAGTCAATCGTTTTATTTCTATCCGAATCCCATGGCTTTGGTCCAATTGTTTTCAGTTTCCTTCTTATTATATGTGAATCAGGAGGGATATTTTCTTTATCATCAGAGTATGGTTCGAATGTTGAGAGAAATGAGGTATTACTGTCTTCATTCATATTCAGAGCGTTCAGTCAGAAGTTGGAACTGAAAAGAGAGTAAAAAATATGTAACAGATGGCTGGAATTTGAAAAATATTTTGAAAAGAATAAACTAACTAGATATTTATAAAATAAACACATAATCAAAACCATAATAATTTTTGTTGATGCATTATGGTGAAACTATTTGATCTTTTATTAATAAGAACAAAATATTAAAACATAAAATTAACTTTCTGAAGTATTATAGCGAATCTAGTTGAAGTTTTTTATCAATATCTGTTAAAGAATTATTTAGTGATTCTCACCTTATTGAATGAAAGTCTTTCTATAGTTTCAAGTAAATGTAGCAGTTGCTGTGTAGATGTTGCTTCTTTGCTAGCTATTGTAGAACTGAATGCTTTCTGTGTGAAAACAGTGGTTCTTAAATAGCTAAAGCTGTACTAATTAACCCTATGAAAACCATCTCGTGAAACCTTCTTTATAATATATCTATGACTCAGCAGTTTTTCACGCGATATTCCCGCGAAAGCATTGGTTTTTATTCGCGTGAAAATAAAAGTTTCACTCCCGCGAAAGCAACGGTTTCCATTCGTGTGAAAATAAAGTATTTATTCCCGCGAAAGCATTGGTTTGTATTCGCGGGAAAATAAAATATTTATTCCCGCGAAAGCAAAGGTTTCCATTCGCGTGAAAATAAATTATTTATTCCCGCGAAAGCATTGGTTTGTATTCGCGTGAAAATAAAATATTTATTCCCGCGAAAACATTGGTTTGTATTCGCGGGAAAATAACATTTTTATTCCCGCGAAAACATTGGCTTGTATTCGCGTGAAAATAAAATATTTATTCCCGCGAAAGCAACAGTTTCCATTCGCATGAAAATAAATTATTTATTCCCGCAAAAGCCTTGGTTTGTATTCGCGTGAAAATAAAATATTTATGCCCGCGAAAGCAACAGTTTCCATTCGCGTGAAAATAAATTATTTATTCCCACAAAAGCATTGGTTTGTATTCGCGGGAAAATAAAATTTTCATTCCCGCGAAAGCAACAGGTTCCATTCGCGTGAAAATAAATTATTTATTCCCGCGAAAGCATTGGTTTGTATTCGCGTGAAAATAAAATATTTATTCTTGCGAAAACATTGGTTTGTATTCGCGGGAAAATAAATTATTTATTCCCGCGAAAGCAACGGTTTCCATTCGCATGAAAATAAATTATTTATTCCCGCGAAAGCATTGGTTTGTATTCGTGTGAAAATAAAATATTTATTCCCGCGAAAGCAACAGTTTCCATTCGCGTGAAAATAAATTATTTATTCCCGCGAAAGCATTGGTTTGTATTCACTGGAAAATAAAATTTTCATTCCCGCGAAAGCAACAGGTTCCATTCGCGGGAAAATAAATTATTTATTCCCGCGAAAGCATTGGTTTGTATTCGCGGGAAAATAAAATTTTTATTCCCGCGAAAGCAACAGGTTCCATTCGCGGGAAAATAAATTATTTATTCCCGCGAAAGCATTGGTTTGTATTCGCGGGAAAATAAAATTTCTATTCCTGCGAAAACATTGGTTTGTATTCGCGTGAAAATAAAATATTTATTCCCGCGTAAGCAACAGGTTCCATTCGCATGAAAATGAAATATTTTTTCCCGCGAAAGCAACGGTTTCTATTCACATGAAAATAATGCTGAATCATAGCAGTGCAACTTAAGCTATATAAGAAGCACTGTTTTCATACAGAAAGCATTCACTTCATCGTTAGTAACTGAAGGAACAAGATCTACTACATCATCATCTACTACAGCACTCCTTCTTCATCATTTGAATTACATAGGAAACAGCTGAAGTTCAAACAACTATGTGTATAATTCATCTAGTTCAAAGAAAACAAGTCTTCATTTGTGATGTAAGTATTTATATTTTGTTTTAATTGTAATCAATTTAAACGTGAAGACATTTTTCTGAAAAACAAGATTATTCACTATTTAAGATATCAAAAAATTTTGTATGTAAGTTTTAATTATGTTTTATTATTATTATTATTTCAGGACTTCGAAATGAAAAAAGTACTCCTTCATCCAAATTTTCTAGAAAGTAGCTCAAGTTCAAACAAGTAGGAATATCATTCATTTTAATTCAAAGAAAGACAAGTCTTCATTTCTGATGTAAGTATTTACATTCTATTCAATAGTAATCAATTCAAGTATATTGAAAAAAATTGAAACTTTAGTCTTTTTTTAGTTTTTGCTATAAAGCATTATCATTTTTTTTTTAGAATAACAACGAACTAGATCAAAGGGAAAGAACTTTCCAACAAAACTTCAACTTGAGTAATAACTGCAGCTACTACTTATATTATATATAAATAATGTGTTGAGTAACAAACAACAGATATGTAGCAAATACTACTTATAACGAAAAAAAAGAAATGCGAAAAACTCGGAATTGTTTTAAAAATACTAAAGACTGCACTGAATGGATAGATGATAGTTTACTCGTTACCTCGTCGTTGTTTTTACAACGAACTTTTCCTGATACCACTGCAATAACTTATGTCGTCGCAACTTATCCGGATAATCACTGTAGTCTTTTGTCATTAAAATTACAAAAAACTATTGCGCAACTTTCCCCGACGGACTTTTTCAAGTTCATTTGCAATGAACTCTCTTTTCATGAAAGAGAGACTTTAATGCTTGATGAAAGTTATCGAAGAAAATCATTTCTTACAAATTGGAGACAAGTAGGTAAACATTGTGGTGAAAACATGGCTGGAGCTGGTTTCTATAACCTTGAAAAAGACAACGCTGTTCGATGTGCTTTTTGCCGTGGGGTATTACTAAACTGGAAGGATGAAGATGAACATCCGATGAAAGAACATGCTAAAAGTTTTCCGTTTTGTCGATTTGTTAGAGGATTTAATACTCACAATCGTGTGTATAGACCTAGAAAACTACTTGCAGATGAAATGAAAAACATCTCAATTGTCAAAAGTTATACGATGGAAGAACAAAAAACTAGAAGAGGAAATTTAACTGCAGAAGTATTACCTTTAGGTATATCAATTGATCGTGCTGGTACACCACGTTTTGCTACTGAAGCATCTAGAGAAGACAGTTTCAAACAATGGAAGGGTAAAGTCTCCATGAAACTCCTTTCCAATGCAGGTTTCTACTATACTAAGTTCGGAGATAGTGTAAAATGCTTCTTTTGCTCAGGTGAACTTAAAGAATGGGAAGAGAGTGATCTACCGTGGGAGGAACACTGTCGATGGTTCCCTGACTGTTATTTTTTACTCGGGAGTAAAGGTGAAGAGTATGTTGAGGATGTTTACATGCGAACAGACAAAGGCAAAAGGTGTAAACGAGGGGTTGAAAAATATCGAGAAAAAGTAAAACAAATAACGCTCAACAATGACACCGAAGAAATGAAACTTATTTGCAAAAAACTAGGATACAGTCAAAACGATATCGAACAAGTTTTAGTGTTAAATGGAAAACCATTTGAGCGAATAGGTTTTATGATTGAAGCCTTACATACTTTTGAAAATGATTTTACATCTGTTGAGAATTCGTCAACACTGTTAAAAAATGATGCTAAAACAATTGATTCGTTAAAAAAAGATAAAGATCAGACTAAGCAAAGCAAACTTGCTCAATGTGTGTCTGAGTCACATGAAAAAAAAGTAATTGCAAATCATATCTCTCTTCCATGCGGTCATCTCATTTACTGTAGTGAGTGTAAGGAAAAAGCACTTACTGAATGCTCATCAGAAGTAAAACCTTGTCCAATCAATGGTTGTCAGGTTGAACTTAAAGCATTTATGAAGATCTACATGAGCTAGCATAACAATTAACCTCAAAAAAAAGAAAAAGTAATGAATGATTAAATAGGTATTTCAATTTGAAAATGGATCATTCGCGTTTTGTAATTTAACGGAATAACAACAAATATGTTACGTGTTGAAGACTTTGCTCACCAAGAAGCTTCCGATGCTATAGGATCTAAGACTTTTTTGGCTGAGGTTTCTGATGAAATGTTGAGGATTTATTTTACGGAAGAATGTGTATACTGTGTACTAGGAGGAAGTTTTTACAAGCAAGCAACCAATCTATCGCTGCTAAACTGTTACTGTTCACACGTTGATGATAAATGTATCACTTGTAAAAGATATGCTGAAATGGTTGAAGGTGCTACACCTACCAAAAAAGAATTGGGTGATGCTATTGACTGGATTGATAGAAGACAAGTTTTGAGAAACGCTAAAATGGGTTTTTTGGTGCACGATGAATGGATTAATGCTTTTTTGGATCTTTCCTCTGATGATTTGAAGTCTCCCTTTATGTTAACAAATTTGAGAGCACGATTAAATCCCTACCTATTACCTGCTAGTCAGAGCAAACTGGCTTATCAACGTCTAAAGGATAAATTACTCGCGATAGCAGAAGGATATCCATATGCTTATACTCCTGATGAAAAAGAAGATTCAGTCAACCCGATAATACCTATTGATTCAACAAGTATATCTGAGGACTCATAAAAGAACTGCTACAAAAAATGTTGCTTCATTTATCTCTGAACTACAGAAGAAACATGAGTGGAAAAACTGAAGGATTCAAGTCAATTGCTACATTGGCTGATTTTGTTCCTAAGTTCATAAGGACTTATTTTGAACACATTCCTTTAGAGCGTTCGAATCCTCTTTTTGTTCAACTCATCACCGAAGAAGTATTTTATTTTGTGTTAGGATTCAATCTAGTTCGCAAATCAATACAAAGCATGCTTTTGAGCTGTAATTGTATTTCAAGAGCAAATCCTCTCGAATGCTTAAACTGTTCTAGGAGCTTTGAACCAAAAGTATGCTGTCCGCAAGACAAGTTGATAAATTTTGAAGATCTCAAAAGAGCGATCGAACTGATTGATATTAAGCAATGTTTGAAAGATGCTGAACTAGGTGATTTGATAGATATTTCGATTTTAAGAGGTTTGACTTCATTTCGCTGGACAGGAACACATGTTCTTTTGTCTCAATCTCAATTGGAACCATACTTACATTTTGGTAACCACTTTGATGAGATTGTTTCACATCTTCAAAATCAGCTCAGAGAGCTGAACAAACCACTAGCCACTTACGTATAAATAGAAAGAACATCAAGAAAGAAAGTATTCAACTTTCAACACTGAAAGCAAAAACATTTTAAAAAATGAGCTGCGTATTTATCTTGCTATTAGCACTAACATTTCCCAATGTTAGTGGAGTATTCTATACCAATGAAATTGATGAATGTATAGCCGGAGTTATGGATAAAAATGATGTCTTGGTTTTTTCACCTTTCGAAAGGACTCTACGATATAAAGATGAAAATGGAACAAACTGTGTGCGACTCTACCCTCCTGACTTATTATATTGTGGTTTTTTCATCCCTCAAAGCGCTTCTTGGATCTGCAAGAGCACAACTTGTGATACTTCAACAAAATACGTTTTGAATCAAGAGGAATGTGAACTAGGTATTACAAATAATACGGAAGGACTTACTCAAAATACAAAAGTATATCGAAATGGGAATTTATGTGCATTTCAATACATTGGAGGACGTGTGATCTGTCCAATGAGAAGACAATTTATGACATACAAATTTGCATGCATGCCATGTGTTCATTCCGATCATTCGATCAACAAGGAACCAAAACCAGTTAACATCACTAACATCAAAGATTCATCACTTTCGACTTTTGACAGTTTCAAAACTAGTGCAGTGTATTATAGCAACAAAATTGATAAATGTCTAGCTGGAGTTATGGAAAAAAACGATGTCTTGGTTTTTTCACCTTTTGAAAGGACTATACGATATAAAGATGAAAATGGGGAAAACTGTGTGAGACTCTACCCTTCTGACTATATATATTGCGGTTTTTTCATCCCTCGAAACGCTTCTTGGATCTGTAAGAGTAAAGATTCTACAGATACCGAGGAATCAATTTCAGCTAACATCACTACCATCAATGATATCGAAATTCCGGCTAACATCACTACCTTCAATGAGGAATCAAATCCAGCTAACATCACTAAAATCAATAAAATCGAAGGTGTGAATTCAACATTTTCGAGTTTCGACAGTTTCAATGTCAGCGAAGTATTTTATGCCGACGAAATTGATGAATGTATAGATGGAGTTATGGAAAAAAATGATGTGTTATTTTTTTCACCTTTTGAAAAGAGTATTCGATATAAAGATGAAAATGGAACAAACTGTGTGAGACTCTATCCTTCCAACTATTTACATTGTAGTTTTATTATCGCTCAAAACGCTTCTTGGATCTGCAAAAGCAAAACTTCTACAGATACCCTGACCTGTAATACGCCAACAAAATACACTCTGAATCAGGAGGAATGTGCAATAGGGGTTAAAAATAATACGGAAGGCCTTACTCAAAATACAAAACTATTTTGGAATGATAAATTATGTGTATTTGAATACATCACCTCACGTTTGATTTGTCCACCAACAGAAGAGTTTGAGTCAACCAACTTTGCATGTGTGGAATGCAATCATTCGACCAATGAGAAGCCGAAAATAGGTAACTATCATCACTAACATCAATGGTATTGAAGGTGTAAATTTGTCATTTTCGAGTTTTGAAAGTTTGAAGTCTATTCAAAACAAGATTATCATCAGTATCACATGTCAAGGAGATAAAAAAGACAAATGCGATCCCAAAGTTATATATATAGAACTTTAGTTGGAGCATATTAACCAAAGTCCACCGAAATGCAAGACAGTTAACTCTAAATGATGAAAGCATAAACTAGGTTAAAACTCTCTCTCTCTGAATAAAGATGAAATATCGAATCTATCTTCTATTATTCCCAATCCTAAGCAGTTATTGTCTTGCAACAGAGATTCGACCGTTCACTTTATCTCATAGAGCGTCTGGATGTTTTTCGGGAGCTCTTAATATGGAGGCAGTTAATCCAGTAACTCATATTTTAGAAAAAAACTTAAAATATCGTATGCATACACTCACATGTTTCATGCAGTTTTCTCACCAACGTAGAACCTGTGATACTTATGATATATGGCCTCAACAATACTTTGTTTGCAAAACCGATGAAGCTTTAAATTACATTCGTTTATACAATGAAGGATTACTACCTACGATTCGAAGAACAACTTCAACAATCACCACAACTCCGCAGACGACGACAACAACAAAAATTACAAACGAGTCACTAGTTCCAGCTTTATCACCATCAATTCCATCTCTTCCACAAGCTCTGGGTTTAGTCGATTTAATTTTGGAACAGCCAAGCCCTACAAACTCTACTATATACAAAGAAGAAATCGAAACAACTACTGATTGTGTGTGTGATAGATACATCATATGCGAAAACAATTCAGCTGCAATTACAAGTTCAACACCATCGATTTATAGAGTTTTTATTTATAATGACTTGGAGGATTTTTCAAAACTTTCTCTATCTATATTGGAAGATAGTAAACTTAAACTTGAAGAAAATCTTCTCATCGTCATTGAATCTGAATGTGATGATATTTCTTGTAAAGTCATCAAATACTTTACAAATTAAAAAGTTTTTATAGACTTTAACACTATATATTCAACTTATTACACTTTATTATGATATGTATTTTATTACATTCTCCAGTAAGCAATTAATGTAATACTTATTATGTAATAATAAAACTATAACAATAACTATATCGTTGTAGATGGTTATATCATATACAAAAACAATTCAGTAGCAATTACAACTCCATCAAAAATGTTGTCATATGAGTGCCATACATTCAAAATCTATATGCCATATAAGTTCAAATCAAGTAAAAAAATAATCAAAACTCAAATGCCACTTAAATGCCACTCAAATGCCACTCAAATACCTCTCAAATGAAATACAATATAAACTCGGCGAATTCACCCAACGTCGTAACTCATTGCATAACCCCCAAGACCAGATCCACAAAAAAACACTTGGTAGGGAGATCTGCTCATATATTACTACTATTATCTATGTGAGGTAGTGGAAACATTTCTCGTTTGATGCTTTTGTTTAACTTCAACAAATCCACGCAGAGTCAAATCTTCCCACTCTTTTTCGGTGCTACTACTATTCCCGCACACCACTCTGTATCTTTTTCAATATGTGAGATAACTCCAGGTTTCTCCATTCTACAAAGCTTTTCTTTAACTTTATCCCTCAGCCCAATAGGAACTTTCCTCGGAACAGACAGTCCATATGGCACTCCTCCTTCTTTGAGTTTAATATCAAACTCCTGTCCTATTGTGCCCAACCCATCAAAACAAGCAGGAAACCTGCTCACAATATTTTTGCATGTTATATGTCCAAAAACATTAATAATGTTAAGGTCCAAGATCTCTCTTTTCCCCAACAAGTTACTAGCAGCTCCTTTAACTACAAAAGCAGGTGTTGTTGCATTATTCCCTTTCGTTGATGTGAGTTCTAACTCTGTTTCGCAGATCACATTTAATAGACTGCCATCTGCACCTTTCACTATCTTAGTTGGACTAATCGCAGGAGCTGCTAGTTTCTCAAACATCTCCTGAGTAACCACGGTAACATCTGCTCCTGTATCTAACAGGAACTCAGTCATTATTCCATTAGCGCAAAGTTTTGTGACAAATGAGCTACTAGTAGCTGTCTTAACAATATTAACTTGTCTTTCTATGCCTAGTCAGAATGATTTGTCTGATTCCTGTTCCTATCTTCTATTGCTACTTTTCTGTTCTGCCTTAACTTCTCTCACCCCTTTTCCTCTCTTCCCACAGAACCTAGCAATATGTCCTTTTAGAGCACACTGGTAGCAGGTAATATTTTGCTTTGACTCTCTCTGTTTTTTATTAGGACAATCTCTAGACCAATGCGCTTTTGAATTGCAAGTAAAATAGCCTTGATTTGGTTTGCGAGTTACCGATTTGTTCTCTATTGCAGCAACTGTAGACTCTGTCCTGTCAGTAAAGAAGGTGTTGGACTCCTCTGCACTAGTAAATAAATTACATAGATTGCGAGCTTTTTTAAATCTCAATTATCTATGGCTAGCGGCTCTTTACAGAGTTTGTCATTGCGTAATCCTTCAGTTGCTACTTGCAACACCAAATCAACCTCAAGTCCGTCGAATCTACAAAACGTTGCAGCCTTCACCACCCTATCAATAAACATCTTCAAATTTTCTGACCACACCTGTTCCATAAAAAAATCTGGGCCTAGTAATAAAGAGATTTTGTCTCCCTGCGAATTGTTCTTCAAATCTATCTATTAACGCCGAGAACAGGATGTCTTTAGCTTGTATGTTCCATTTAGTGCATATTCTATAACCTTCAGATCCAACTGTATTCAGGAGCAATCCTCCTCTACGAAAGTCCAAATCTCTATCAATAGCCTCTTTTTGTTCCAGAGTACCTTCTCCGTTCATTGACAGGTTAGTATTGATGAGAGCTATTTCAAATCGCAAAATAAAATCTCGCTAGCACTCCAAATCTGAGTTTTCTTTTAACTCCAAAGGTGGTACTCCCAACTCTACACCTTTCACTGACGCCATTTTTTCACGATGATATTATTGTAAAAATAACTGCCACACAAGTAAATAATACTTCAAAATTACACAAACTCACATTAAAATGTGAGGGATGTTTTAGTTAACTTCTGACACCGTGTAATATCTTCACCTTATTAAGACGATCACCGCCGGTAAGTATCATAGGAATATTGTCAGTTATCTGTTGTCTGGTCACCAGCCAAAGCAATGGTCGACCTCTCCCTTCATGCTCAAGTGCTAGAATGCTCGCAGCTTTCAAAACGTCCTTGGCATAACTTGGGTATCTCAAAGACATCTAAGGTTAATCAACAAACATATAAACAAATAACATTACTGTGCGAGCCATCTGTTTCAATCCTGTAGTAGGAGGTAGTAGAGAAAAGTTTTGTATACTAGTTAACGGTTTGTAGGCAAATGGCAGCTCAAAGCAATTTTTGCGCTGGGTTATGTTACCCATTGTTCTACTGGTAAGATCTACTCCCTCCTACATAACCTACACATGTAGCTCTCTCCATTGTTTGGCCGGCTCCCCTTTCTAGTCAGTGGTCACATACCAAGAGCGCTACATTTATCATAGGGTGATCGCCATTGTCCTTGGTCTCCATCACTCCATGAAAAGAGCTGTATGGAGTGTTGCCTCCCCTTGGCCTTTGTTTGTCTGATTCAGGTAATATTTCCTCTTCTGACATGAGTTTGCTTTTAATTGATTCACTTGTTAGACTAGTTAGCTTTTACCAATATTCCTCAGCCTCTGCCGGTGAACCAGGCAGTTCATAGTCTCCTCAGCTTTGCTTTAACTCCAGTAATAAATCTCTTTGAGCGTTTTGATGTTTCGGAGGTGGTGGATATTGTCCTGTTCTCGTTGAATGTGGCAAACACATTCACTCAGAACTCGGATGGTCCTCGGCTATTTAGTAGCACTGATAATCAACCAAATTCAACGGTGGCCCAGTGTTTCTCTTTGGCCTGTCTGTCTCAGTTGGCTTTCCACTAACTCCTGGTTGTCTGTGTGATTGGGTGGTTAAATGGGGTCTGGAGTTGGAGGTGGAATGGGCTCACTGGTATTTAGTAAGGCTTGCACTCTATGTTGCTCTCCCGTTGTTCAGGCCTACTCAGTCTCTCTCCATCAGCCCCGATCTGCTGGCCCTTTGGAGCCGGCTTGCCTTCTTGCCTGCTCCAGTAGTCCTGGCAACTGGTTTAGCTAGTGTTCTACAGCTTGCAGGTCAGGCTGGACTGTAGCTCTGTCTTCTGGCCTTGTTTTTGCCTCTGTGGGTTGTGTAGCTGTGTCTGATGGTTGAGTGATGTCAGGCATTGAGTTCGTCTCGCTCTGCCTAACTGCCCCCTTCATGTTTGGCTGTAGGGCGGACTCTCTGTTAGTGGGAGCCCTTCCGGCTGGCTCTTGACTGGGGTGGTGCTCCTTCAACCGTCTTTCATTCTGTACTGATGCCTAGCTCTCCCTTTCTATTCTATACTTGTGGCGTGGGTAGGCCTCTACTACACAATACGGGCCTTTGAAATTGGGGGTAGCTTTGGGTTGTTGCCTTTGAGCCTTTGTTTGTTTTCCATGACTGCCAGGTCATCTGGTCAGAACAGTACGGGATGTTCCAAGTCATCTTGAAGGATCTTGGTTTGTTGTTATCGAAACAAGTCGTATGCTGTCTTCAGATCCTTTTGCATCTGGAGAGCGTATTCTGCCACCAATCAGTTTTCCATAGGTGTAGGCCCATCATCTAACTGGTCAGGCAGCCTCACCTCTCTGCCTAGTATGAGGTAGTTAGAGGGTTGCTCCAATAGCCAAGTGCAGGGTGCCACAGAGGCCAAGGCAGTAGCAGATCCCACATTTCTTGGCCACGCCTTAGCAGGAATGTCTTTAATGAGTCACCCAGAGTACGGTTCTGTCTCTCCACCATTCCATTGCCCTGTGGGTTGTATGGAGTGGGGCGGGTTTTCTGCCCATTCCACAGAGCCCACAACTCGGCCATCAGCCGAGACTTGAATTGTGCCCCTTGATCCGTGTGGAGATCTTCGGGCAAGCCCCAATGACAGAACACTCCCTTGTCTAGGGTTGTGGTCACTGTATAGGCAGTGGTTTTCGGGATGCAATGGCGTCCTGCCATCGGTTGAAGTGGTCTGATAGCACCAGGATCCACTTATTCTTTCACCTGGTCTCGGGTAGTGGCCCTAACAAATCCACGGCTACCTTCTGCAAAGGTCTGCCAGCAAACTTCATTTGTCTTTCCTGGTTGGGTTGCACTTCCCTTTTTTTGCCACTACGCGAACTTCACAGGATTTGACTAGCTGTCATACCTAAGCAGACACTCCTGGCCAGTACCAGTCGAGATTTACTCTGTTCCGAGTGTGGTTTACTCCCGCATGAGCTAACCCATGGGTCTCCCACACTACCTGCAGGTGTTGGGATAAAAAAGAGACTACGCATTGCCTGGTTTGGCTCCTTGTGGGCTATATGTATGGTCAGAGTATTATCTGGCTGTATCTTCAGGGCCTCCCCGTGACTGTACAGAGGTCACAATTCCCTGCTGCCCTTTCTAGTCCTCTCTTGGTTACTGGTTGGCCTCCGCTGACCTCTTCATAAATCCATGCTACTGGGTTCTGACCAGTGAGCTATTGTTCAACCAACTCAATGCTGGTGACCACATACACAGCTAAGGGATCTGTTCCGGTCCCTTGGCTCTTTTGTGGCACTGGCTCCTCCAGCAGAGCTCTCGGTAGCATGTCCTCTGAGATAGGTGGCTTAAACGGCTTGTGTTTCGGTCCAGGGTTTATGACAAGTTCAGCATGGGTCGGCCCACCATCACGCTGCTCTATGGCACTGCTCTTCCAGCATTCCATACAAGGCTTCACCTACACAGCTCATGTGCATTTCCAAGCTGTTTGCCAGCCCTGTGCTCAAGTTTGTACACAAGTTCAGTGAGAATATCCAGCCACCTCGCTATCTGGTTTGATGGTTTTTTTCATCGTCATAGCCACCTCAAGGATGCCTGGTCCATGCAGAGCTTGAACTCCCGACCATAGAAGTACGGACTAAATTGTTTGACTGCCTTGATGACAGACAGTAGCTTGTGTTGAGTCACGCATTGGTTCCTTTCATCAGTTGACTTGCTTTTTCTATAGTAAGCAATGACCCTTTCCTGACTTTCTTGTACTTGGGATAGCACTGCTCCTAAGCTGACAATGCTGGCGTCTGTGTCCAGGACATAGGTCTTAGCAGGAACTGGGTATTCTAGTTCTGGTACTTGCTCGAGTACCTACTTGAGTTGGTCGAGGGCCGACTGTTCTTCTCTCCCCACTTTCAGGAAGTGTCCTTGCTGGTCAGCACAGTCAGAGGCTTAGCAGTAGTAGCATTCCCAGGCAAGTACTGCTTGCAGTACCTCACTGTGTTGAGAAAGGCCTGTAGTTCTTTGAACGTCTCTGGGGGGTGCCCATTTGACCACGGCCTGCACCTTTTCTGTGTCGTTGGCTATGCCCTCCGCACATACTAGGTACTTGACATGTTGCTGTTGTAGCTCGCATTTGGACGGCTTGTCCTTCAGGTCGGCCTATTGCAGCCTACTCAGTATTTCTCTCAGTCTTTGCAAGTGTGAATTGATGTCGGGGTCAATCACAATCACATCATCCAGGTAGAGGAGCAGCGTTTTCCAGTGCAACTTTTGCAGTACTTGTTCCATCAGACGCTGAAACGTGGTGGGGGCTGAGGTCAGCACGAAGAAACACTTTTCCAATGCCACAGTCCACTCCTAGTGATGAACGCCAACTTCTCCTTGGCATCTGTATCCAGAGGAACCTGCCAGTAGACAGTGGTCCGATCTAATTTGCTGAAGCATTTACTGCCAGCGAGGGTGTCAAGAGATTTGTTTATCCTGGGTATGGGATAGGTGTCCTGCCTGGTGACATCATTCAAATTCCGGTTATTGATGCAAAATTGCGATATCTGGTCCTTCTTGCAAACGAGTACCATAGGGGAGCTCCGAGCACCATCTGCAAGCTCAATCAGTCCCTTTTCCAGCAGGTCTTTCACTTGTCGTTCAGTTTCATCCTCCTTTTCACGTCCTAACTTGTGAGGAGGCAACCGAACGGGCCATGTGCCTTCCGTAACAGGAATTGAATGTCCGTAAGATCAGTACGGCCAATATTACCACTGTGCTTGCTAAACATGGCCTCTTACCTCTTGAGCAATCCTCTCAGCAGCTCCCTCTGTTGCTCACTCTTGCACCCTCAACACGCCTGCTTGTACAATTCAACCAGGTGGTCAGCCACTAGTGAACCTGTCGGCCCTGACCCGGCTGGGGCCCTGGGTGTACCTCATCGGCTTCTACTCCGGTGAACATTCCAATTACCTTGCCGGCAATAGGATTGAGGCACCTGATCAACACCAGTCTTTGTTCATCCGGCAAGTTTACACTTGTAACCAGAGGTAGGCTACCTGGCAAACTCTGGATCATGCCTTGGGGACAGTAGCTTCGTGTGGCACGGTATAGTAAGTTCCGTATGTGGGGGAATCTCTGTCTTTTGAAGCACCTGGACTTTGGAGTTGAGTGCCCTGCAGTAGCAATCCGTGTACACCAATTCTATATCCTGCACAATCAGTACTGGTTGATCAAAGCCCATATGGCACTTCTGATTGGTCAAGAATGGCATGTGAAGATGACATCCTCACTGATTTGGGTGACGACAAACATCTCCGTGCAAGCCACCCTTCATCCGTGCCCTGAGACACTGAGTAGACCATAGAGCGATAGTTTAGTACCATCTGCCATTAACTCATGGGAGCCATAATCTCGCAGTGTGGCTTTCCGACTGTTCGTCATTTTGTCATAGATACTCCTGGATAGTAAGTTGGTATTGCAACCAGTGCCGATTATATATGTCACTATTTTCCTCTCTGCCTTGCCTGGCAGGTGATAGATGGACTTGCGTGGGCATTCCATCTGGTTTGCACTTGAAGTGAGAGGGGTAGCCTCTACTGGCAGTCCAAACAGCACTTGGGGCTCTCCCCTGTGGGACCCAAGAGTGTGCACCTTCTTGCGCCTCTGCTTTTTTGGCCTGTTTTTCTTACCCTGCATTCCCGTGAGTACTGGCTGTGGTCCTTTCTCATCTGATCAGTCCTCGTCCAGAGGAGATAGATTGGTAAACCTGTTTTAGGTTAGAACCGACACTGGGAATGGAGCGGGTGGGAGGTAGGCCTGACGCCTGACATCTTCCCATTCATACTAGGTTTGTCCTTCAGAGTTGGCTGGCTAGTTGGTTCTGGGTGTCCTTCTGCAGCCAATAAGTTTTCTACTGCTGCGGGTCAGCAGCAGTAGTAATATATGAGCAGATCTCCCTACCAAGTGTTTTTTTGTGGATCTGACCTTGGGGGTTATGCAGTGAGTTACGACGTTGGATGAATTAGCCGAGTTTATATTGTATTTCATTTGAGAGGCATTTGAGTGGCATTTGAGTGGCATTTAAGTGGCATTTGAGTTTTGATTATTTTTTTACTTAATTTGAACTCATATGGTAGCTAGATTTTGAGTGTATGGCATTTAAGTTTTGATAATTTTTTTACATAATTCGAACTTATATGACATCTTGAGAGAGAGGGGAGAGGAGAGATGGGAGATGAGAGAGGAGAGAGAGAGGAGAGAAAGGAGAGAGAGGAGAGAGTTTTTAGTTTTCTATACATTCATGTATATATGGATAATTATGTACATATTTATGGTTATATTTATATCTACATTGAATAATATACATTTATTACATAATAAGTATATTGAATACTATAAAATATGCTGGAAAATCACCAAATTAGTCCTCTAGATGGTTAAAATTTACAGTATTTGGGAAATAACTGCAAGAGAGGAGAGATGAGTATTTGGTAGAGGAGAGAGGAGAGAGAGGAGCTTGAGTGTAAATATTTATTTTAGTTATTTACATAATAAGTATATTGAGTACTATAAAATATCTTGGAAAATCGTCAAATTAGTCCTTTAGATGGTTGAAATTTACAGTATTTGGAAAATAACTACTACTTTGTAATTATTAATGAAAGAAATTATGAAATAGTGGTGAGTAATTAAGTAATTCAGTAAGGAAATTGGCTGGAATCGTAGTAATATTTTTAAATACAACATTGCTTTGCAACGACTATTAACGAAAGCAATTATGAAATGTTGATGAGTAACTAAGTAATCTAGTAAGGAAAACTGATTGAAATCACGGTAATATTTGTTAAAAGATACTTGTGACATGTTTTATCAACGAAAAAATCAAGCAATTTTCAAATGTTTACGAGTAACTAAGCGTTTCAGAAGGAAAAGCCGACTGGAATCACATGATATCCGTTTTTGAAATGTTTACGATGACGATGAGTAACTAAGTAATCTAGTAAGGAAAACTGATTGAAGTCACGGTAATATTTGTTAAAAGATACTTGTGTCATGTTTTATCAACGAAAAAATCAAGCAATTTTCAAAATGTTTACGAGTAACTAAGCGTTTCAGAAGGAAAAACCAACTGGAATCACATGATATCCGTTTTTGAAATATTTACGATAAACACAATTACGACATTGCTGTTATCAACAAAAAAATCAAGCGAGTATCAAATGTTTACGAGTAACTAAGTGATTCAGTTGGCAAAAATCGAATGAGATCATGTGACATCCGTTACAAATATTTACGTTAAGTTAGCAACGAGAAAATAAATATTTCTTAGAATATCCGCTATAGCGAGTTACGATAATTTTGTACTCGGTCTAAAGGTTTTCAGTCCATTTTCGGTCAGATCAAAATTTATGCGAGACGTTTTAGGTATTATTTCAGTCGCCGTAATGTTACCAGTTCATTTTTGCAAGTTTTAAAAAGTAATTAATTATAATATAACGCAAGAGTCATTAATCACCATCTCTCACCTAATCCTATATGTTTTGATCTTTTTAATGTTATGCGTTATAAAGTCACTCGAGGAAAGTCATTAATTACACCTAAGCACTATTTATTAGCATGTTATTTCTATTTAAAACAAACAATGAACAACCATAGACATCAGAATTATCGGTTTATCAATTCAACCTAAAAAGGAAGAGAACTTGATTACATTTATCTCCTGTTTTTATTGTGTTTGATTACATATTAGTGAATGTAGGCGCAGTCTTTCACCAAAAGTTAATGAGCATTTCAACTCACTTCCAACAAAACGGATTTATGGTTATACCTCTAAATTTTAGTTATCTCCGCTATCGGTCTCAAAAAACATGACTGAAGTATGATTTTATCCACTTGTTTTATTAGTTAGACTGTTACTTTTCTTAAAATATCTCATTGTTTTTTGTGTGGAATACAAACAATGTATCAACATACATAGTGTATTTTCTATTTTTAGGAAGCTGTTTTGTCTAATAAATCAAGAGCTATATATTACATATACATATTTAAATGCTATCAGTTACCTGTAAAGTATTTTTTACATTCCTAACTCATACTTAATACTGTAAACTATAATTGAAGTTCTTACATTTTAATTCACTATCTGATGATATAAAGATGGAACTACACCGCATCAATGTTTTGCTGTTGATGTGTCTACATGATTGTTTGTGATATATTTAGTCAACTTCATAGTTCGAAGTAGTGTGTGTTGCAGTAGAGTATATCAATAAACTGCAATTGAACTAGTTATTAAATGCTATCAGAGTGTGTTATAGTAGACTATATCAATAAACTGCAATTGAACTAGTTATTAAATGCTATCAGAGTGTGTTATAGTAGACTATATCAATAAACTGCAATTGAACTAGTTATTAAATGCTATCAGATACCTGTAAAGTATTTTATTACATTCCGAACTCATACTTAATGTTGTAAACTATAATTGAAGCTCTCACATATTAATTTACTGTCTGATGATATAAAGATGGAACTATACTGCATCAATGTTTTGCTGTTGATGTGTCTATATGATTGTTTGTGGTTATCTTCAGTTGACTACATAGCACAAAGTAGTATGTGTTGTAGTAGAGTATATCAATGAACTGCAATTGAACTAGTTAATCACACATCATATTTTTGCTATAAAAATATATTTGAAGGATGTGAGTTGTCATTCAAATGAAATGTAATTTTCATCCTAGCTGGTTATATTTAAAAGAGTATCAATCTAGAGGTTGTAAAATTTGTTTATCCAATGCTCTACATTCAAAAATTTTAGCTAGGTAGAAAGAAAGTTTACAGAAGTTTATGTAGAGCTTAAGCTTATTAATCTATCTAATCTCTATCTTCCTATTTTTTTACCCAACTTCCTAATTGACTTCCACTTTTTTAAAAAACAATATCATTTATCATAGTAATAATCAGAAAATCAGTCTACAAATTAATCTTGATAAATGACTTCAATGTTTTGTATATAAGAGAAACTATTTTTTTAAGCAGTATCAGTTTTCATTTGTACAGTCATTTCAAGTATTAGTCTGCGAAACTACAAAAAATGGCAAGCAATTTTCCTACAACAAATGAGTAAGTTATTTTATACTATCTTTTACAATTTTGTTGCAGTTACATTTATAAATTTATACAAATGTATATATATATATATATTACTTGTAGGTCTACAACCTCAAATGAGCGACTAGATCTAAATATAGATGAAACAGATTTCAGTGCTATGTAAGTATATTATTGAAACTTTATTATTCAACTGTATTATATAGAGTTTTTAATTAATCACAATCTTGATTTATTGTTTTATTAAGCTCTACCGATGATGAAACAATGAGGTGGCTGGAAGAATGTATTAAGGAATCGGAGAAGCCAAAAAAGACAAGTGCTAGCACACACATTGCTATGAGTAAGTATTTTTTTGTTTTATGAAAAATGTAAATTTTTCTGTAGGTAAAATAATAACGACTCTACATTTACTACGTTATTTTTGTAGAGAAGACATCTACACGCTTTATTGGAAGTGCAGGATATATAGGGAAGGATGAATCCTTTCTCTCATACGATCGACATACATTTGAATGTGAGTATGATGAAAATATTATTTACTTAATACTCATTCAATTTTAATAAATTTTTTTCAAAAACTAACATAATTACATTCATGTTTTCTATTTTAGTTCAAGCAGAGAACCAGCAACTAGAACAATATAGGAGCATGAGTGTTATAGATGGGGAAATAAAAGATGATAAGGAGTGCTTCAAGTGTAAGTGATATGCATTATCTTTATATACATATACCATACTCAAGACAGTTATCTATATATATATAATGAGAATTTGTTTATTTTGCGTGTAGATATTGATAACAAAAGGACAAGCTATTTTCTTTCAGTGCTTACGTTATTACTGATAACATATTGTACAGAAACGCTGAGCGGAGCACTGAAAGAAAAAAAAGATAGCATTTCGTGTATATTTTGTGGTAAGAAGTTTAAATTAGGGAAGATGCATGAGCCTGGCCGAGTTCTTTCAAGACATTTTTGTGCTCACCTGTTTATTTTTTATTGTTTATGCAGAAAATCACATACAACTTTGAGAGAACTCCAGCAACATAGTTGTATTTTGAAAACTAAAATGTTTTTTATTGTCGATATTGCTAGTTATAATAATTTTGTTTTATTTATTAATAAAAAATATTCTGAGTTAGTTATAGATATTACTTTTCCAAAAAATTTTGCGTTAGTATATCTCTATCCAATAGAAGGTTATTTTTCTGGAAACATTGATTTAGATTTTGAATTAGGGAGTAAATGGTTGGCGATAGCTAAAAAACCGGTTGCTGGAGATCGAAAGCTTTTACTTAAAAACCAGTGTAAAAAATGAGAGCACTTATATCTTTAGATTCTGATCTTTCAGAAACTGAAGAAAGTAATAATGACTTAATTTCTGTTGCTAGTTCACAGTGCAGTCCAAAAACCAGTGTTTTAGAATCTAATACTGTAACAGATAACCCTCAAACTCAAGTAGATTTAAAACAAAGCCAAAAGATTGATATAACTTCACTTAAATTAATTTTGAATATAAAAGATGGACTGAAAAAATAGGGTTTTAATGATTGTGTTAAATTGAAATTAGCGTCTATTAGACAGAAAATGCAAAACAATTCAGATTTTTCTCAAGAAGAAATTCTTGTATTAACTGCACTCTTAGGCGAGTTTTAAAATTTTTATTTCACTATATTTTTTAACTTTATCATGGCTCTGGAATAGGCTTTATGCAACTATCCTATTTTATAATTTCTTACCACAAAATATATAGTTAATAGGATGTTTTTTTTATAAATACTTTCTATATATATATTATATATACAGACAATAGTCTGTGTTTTTATGAATACTTTATTCATATGTATACACTTCATGTAAAAATGTTCTGTCATTAGTTTACCTAATGCATTATTTTATTTTGTTTTGTGGTTGAGAACTCCATATGCTTCATTCTTACTGTATTACTTTGCATAATATTACAAAATAAATATTACATCGACTACCTTCATACTGCATCCAAGTTACAAAGCAGTAAATTCCACATCTGTATTACTGAATCTATAGCATTGTTATGAAAAAGACTATAATTACTTAATTATTGTGTCATATCGTGACAAACTATCGACACTCAATTCACAAAACTGTAAAACCTAAAGTATAATGCTTGTGGTTGTAAAAAAGTCTTCTACTGTCTTGGTTTCTCAAACAAATTATAAAACATTTTCACAATTTTTTGTGTAAAAGCGGAGTTGTCTTACCATTTTGACAAAATGCGCCGACAACTTTTACATTATTTTCAAAAAAACGAAGTTTAGAAATTATAAATGGGAGTTGTCTTAACATTTTTGAAAATGTGACGATAACTTGAAATATTTATTTTTGTGTCGGAACATTGAAATTTTGTAACATTTTAGAGTTGTAACCCGAAAGTTTTACAAATTGACTAAATTACTAATGTTATATATGAATAAAATACTTTATTACGCTAAATATATACAAATTATTGCACAATACAAATAATATATAATTTAATGTTCATGAGTTGTTGCTGATAGATTTGGCGAGCCATCAGTCATTCACTTGTACACGTATTCTATCTAAAAGCATACATAGACGTCGTTATAACAACTACATTATACTATGGTGAAAAATACGGTTATTAGTAGTTACTTATTACTAGCGAAGATTAACATACCTTAATTAACTTTCCGATATCGAAATCCTGCTAGCTTCGCTTGAAATGTGATTGTTATCTTCATTGCTTTTCTCACTATCATTGTCGACAACTTCATCTTTTTCTTCAAAGTTTTTGTTTTCAGAGTCATCATCCGTCATATTATCATCTTCTTCGTCATCAGTATAACCATCAATGTTATCATCATCATCATCATCAGCATCATCATCATGACTTTTCATCAGCTCAGCATCGTCAAATAGGGAAAATCTGAAAGCTTTTCCTTCTTTTGCACTTGAAGTAGATAGAAGCATTAAAGTTTCTTCAACACCCATAACCGTGAGAATGTGTTTCTTTGTACCACTTTGAGTTGTCATCGTACTTTTATAGTGGATCATACCACATTCATGATTTTTGATCTTCAAAACGTTCTCAGGAGGGATAACAATCTTCCCAGTCATCAAAGATCCGTCATTCATCATGTATCTGTAAGTGATAGTGTGAGTGATACGTAGAGGCGTTGTATCTTGTTTTCGTTTTCGCTGCTTCGACTTCAAATTTTTCCAAACTGAAAATCTAGTGAATGTCAGAAGAATGTTGACAGGAATATTATCGAAAGTGATGATATCAAAGTATGCTTGCAACTGTTTCAATGATTTTTTTCTCAAGATTTTGGCTATAACTCGTTGTTCTAGCCCTTGATGATGATTATCTCCTACAATACGCAGATCGGGTTGATTTTCTTCTAGCTTTCCCATGTACACTAGGATTTGTGAAGAGCTGGGATCGATTTCCTGTAGCTTCACCGTAAGTTCTTTGTCAATCAGTGACTTGACTCGAATTCGATGATTGTTTGTTAAAACATATTTGTAATCCAATATACCATAATCTTCAACGTAATTGACATCGAAAACTTCTAATATTGTAGGAATTGGTAAATCCAACAAACTCACAAAATTTCCGATTTCCAACATTCCTTTCTGCATAGCTCCTGTCATTATTCCAGCCATCTCGAGCAATTCGAACTCTTTAAGTTTGTTTACGGTATTATTCTTGGTGTTGCTGAATAAAAAGGAAATTGAAGCTCGAGATAATGTCACTATCGGTTTTTTGTTATCCTCTGTTCGTTTGACTTCACTGTTCTCATGCAGATATGTGTAGTCCGGTGTGGGACTCAAAGGAGAGTCAGCTGAAACTACATGATGTTTCATTGCTATATCAGCAGGAGTATTGATGTTTGAGCGAGAAGATGTATCATTAAAGGTGTTAGGATTGGGTCTTCTATCATCAATGTGAATGCTGTTGGTGGTGGAATTGATGGTTGTAGTGGAGATAGCGTTAGTGTTGTTGGTAGCTGTGGTTGGTTCAATATGGAGCTTAGGAAGTGCTTTGGAGTGTGATGTCATCATACCTGCAAAAAGTAAAAGAACTTAGTTTAATGGTGTAAATATACTGAAATTATTGTTTTATTAAAAGATTGTTTTTAAAAACTAAGATTCAAAAACCTAGATGTTTCAATTAATTAAAAACAAATAATTATTTTAGTGCTTCTTACCATGTTGCTGTCCTAATAGCTGTAGTAGATGTTGCTCCTCTGTCAGCCGTTGTAGAACTGGATGCTTTCTGTGTGAAAACGTTGGCTCTTATATAGCTAAAGTTGCACTGATTAAATCCTATGAACACCATCTCGTGTCAATCTTTATAAATCAGCATTTTTTCACGCGAAGGAAATTCAATGCTTTCGCGGGAATAAATAAATTATTTTCACGCGAATACAAACCAATGCTTTCGCGGGAATAAATACTTTATTTTCACGCAAATACAAACCGTTGCTTTCGCGGGAATAAAACTGTTATTTTCACGCGAATACAAACCAATGCTTTCGCGGGAATAAATAATTTATTTTCACGCGAATGGAAACCATTGCTTTCGCGGGAGTAAATAATTTATTTTCACGCGAATAGAAACCGTTGCTTTCGCGGGAATAAATGATTTGTTTTCACGCGAATGGAAACCATTGCTTTCGCGGGAATAAATAATTTATTTTCACACGAATGGAAACTGTTGCTTTCGCGGGAGTAAATAATTTATTTTCACGCGAATAGAAACCAATGCTTTCGCGGGAATAAATGATTTGTTTTCACGCGAATGGAAACCATTGCTTTCGCGGGAATAAATAATTTATTTTCACGCGAATGGAAACCAATTCTTTCGCGGGAAATTAAATCATTTATTCCCGCGAAAGCATTGGTTTCTATTCGCGTGAAAATAAATTCTTTACTCCCGCGAAAGCATAGGTTTCTATTCGCGTGAAAATAAATTCTTTACTCCCGCGAAAGCAACAGTTTTCATTCGCGTGAAAATAAATTATTTATTCCCGCGAAAGCAATGGTTTCCATTCGCGTGAAAACAAATCATTTATTCCCGCGAAAGCATTGGTTTCTATTCGCGTGAAAATAAATTCTTTACTCCCGCGAAAGCAACGGTTTCCATTCGCGTGAAAATAAATTATTTATTCCCGCAAAAGCAACAGTTTTCATTCGCGTGAAAATAAATTATTTATTCCCGCGAAAGCAATGGTTTCCATTCGCGTGAAAACAAATCATTTATTCCCGCGAAAGCATTGGTTTCTATTCGCGTGAAAATAAATTATTTACTCCCGCGAAAGCAATGGTTTCCATTCGCGTGAAAATAAACTATTTATTCCCGCGAAAGCATTGGTTTGTATTCGCGTGAAAATAACAGTTTTATTCCCGCAAAAGCAACGGTCTGCATTCGCGTGAAAACTAAGTATTTATTCCCGCGAAAGCATTGGTTTGTATTCGCGTGAAAATAATTCATTTATTCCCGCGAAAACATTGACTTTCCTTCGCGTGAAAAAATGGTGATTCATAGAGATTGACACGAGATGGTGTTCATGGGGTTTAATCAGTACAACTTTAGCTATATAAGAGCCATCGTTTTCACACAGAAAGCATCCAGTTCTACAACAGCTAACAGAGAAGCAACATCTACTACAGCTATTAGGAGAGCATCAAGGTAAAAACTTGATAAATTACAGTTTTTACTCATACATTATTTATTATACTATAGCAACTGAAAAAAATTAATCATCTGTATTTTTTTAGATTCAACCACAAAAAATGGAAATAGTTAACAACACAGAATCAGAAACTCAGCCTAAACCTTTGACTCAAGAGGACTTGATACTTCTACAAAACCTATGCAATAAAAAAATTGAAGAGAGAGTGCGAATTATCTCAAACAATTGTAAATTCATCCAAAAAAGACTTGATAGAACAGCTAAATAGTTTTCGAACTGAATCTTTTCTAACATTAAAGCTCTTAGGGAATGATGTTACATCAGAAATTCAGAGGTTACATTATGTATTACAACAACGACAATATCAACTAGAGCAGGTAAGCACACCAATTTCTATCGAGTGTGCTCGTAAAGATCTTGCTTTAAAAAAAAGAAACATGCAGCGACAGTCCGCTCAAAGACAAGCTAGAAGGGTAAGGACTCAACAACGTAAGGCACGACAAGCTACAAAAACATCTGATTAACAGTCGATTTTTGATGATAAGGTAATAATTGATAAAAACGCTATTTAGTAAAAGTTTGTAGTTGTTTTAAATTTCTGTTTAACCATTCTATACTAATACATAACTTTCATTTTTGTTTAATCATCCTATGCTAATACATAACTTTTTATTTTAGTTCATTATGGAATCAAAAGTACATAGAACAGAAGTCTTCCTTCCTAAGATATAACATCAGTACATCAAGTACATCAATGATGACATTGTAAAAAAGATTATGCATTGATTATCATTACAAGTTGTAGTGCTTTGTATTACTTAGTATTTACTAACTCTATATATATATTATACAAGGATATTTTCCTACTTATTATGTAATAAATGTATATAATCATATATTGGTTTAATGTAGGTATATCTCCTTGTTCTTCTCTCCTCTCTCTCAAAATATCATATGAGTTCGAGTTATGTAAAACAATTATCAAAACTTAAATGCCACAGAGGGCTAATGCTCCCCTTTCTCCTCTCTCCTCTTTCCCTCTCTCCTCTCTCTTAAGATATCATATGACTCGAAATTACAAATGTATTACACAAAATTTACTGTAAATTTTAATCATCTAGAGGTCTAATGGTATCTTCTCTCCTCTCTCTCAAGATATCTCCTCTCTCTCCTCTCTAGATGTATACAAATACAATTATTCTTATATGTAAACTCGATCTCGAATGTTGATGATATGTAGTCTCAAGTTTATAAATGAAGTTAAAGTACTTTGTATTACACAAAATTTACTGTAAATTTTAATCATCTAGAGGGCTAATGCTTCCCTTTCTCCTCTCTCCTCTTTTTCTCTCTCCTCTCTCTCAAGATATCATATGAGCCGGAATTACAAAAAATTATCAAAACTTGAATGCCATACATTCAAAATCTAGATACCCTATGAGTTAGAGTTATGTATATAATTATGTATCAAAACTTGAATGCCATACATTCAAAATCTATATACCATATAAGTTCAAATTAAGTAAAAAAATAATCAAAACTCAAATGCCACTCAAATGCCACTCAAATGTCTCTCAAATGAAATACAATATAAACTCGGCGAATTCATCCAACGTCGTAACTCATTGCATAACCCCCAAGATCAAATCCACAAAAAAACACTTAGTAGGGAGATCTGCTCATATATTACTACTAGCAGCCATGAGCCCTCTTGGCACTCCCTTCGGGTGTGTCTTAACTTTTGGCACTTCCAGCACTTGACAACCATTCTTGATCATGGGCAGGCATGCCATCTGGCTGGGTAGACTTGAAGGTGGCCACTTGCTGTGTTAATTCTCTGAGCGCCTTGGCAAGAGTCTCCAGGTAGGTCTCCACCCCAGGGGTCTTCCTTATAGACTCCACTTGTCCGTACTCCTCTTGTTCGTCAGCATTCACGGTCCAAATTTTAGGTTCCGTGTAGGTTGATTATATTTAAAAATACTCATTCCCACCTTTACTGCTCCCTATAAAGAGGTAGAGCGTATTGCTAGGAGATGCCTCTGGAGGTGCAAATTACCCAGTGTGTTCTGGAAATGCTCCAGGGCGTTTTCGTTTCTCTGTGCTCGGTGCGAGTCCTCATGGACAGCTTCCCACAAGCGTCTCTATTGCCATCACATGTTCACTCAGTGAGTGTCCTGGATCCTTCCCGTACCCTGATACCTTGGCCGTAGCTTCTCTGCGGGTGAGACCAAAGCATACCCTCAAGGAGTCAATATCGCCCAAAGAGTGTCACTTCCTCCACATTACTGTGCTTTCCCCTGCAAGGACTACCACAAAAGGATATTGGCTGAGACCGGTGCCCAGCTGTTAGCCTCCGATACCTCCTGGAAGCGCTGAAGGAACTACTGGACATCACCAGCGACATCGTATGTCGGTGCCTCAAAGGGGGTTGCTTGGGGAGTGGTGTCTGTCATGTTCTCTAGAATGTTGGTCAGCGGACCCAAGATCCTGGTGGTAGAATCCCTGCCCACATCATTGCTCATCTATAAGCCATGGTCTGTCTTGCTTGTCGTTGTCCTAGAGGCTCCTTTAAAACTACGTTCACACTATGCAATTCTCGGTCATGCGATTATCTGGAGGAATTGGGAGTTGCTTTCCCGATTATTTAGACAGTTTACACTTGCGATTTCTTGTGCCCAACATCGCATGCTCTTTACATTTGTCAAGACACCGCATTTCATTGGTAATTACGGAAGATCAGATTATTATTAATAACAAATTGATATAGCTTACATTACCAGAGATTTCAATAAATTATACCACTTCTTCACTCATCAATAATAAGAAAAAAATTGCAATTAATAATAAGTAACTGTAAGTAGTATATTTGACTATAGTTATTAAAAAGATAAATGATAACAACTTTTTCAATGCAATTATTTATTATAATCACGGAGCTGGTAGTTGTTTTCAATTTATATTGACAATAATGAGTATACCCACATCAATAATTTACTTGTAAGCAAGGCTGGCAATTGATCAGGGAAACTTTAAAAGATATTCTAAAATTAGTTAAATAATAATTATCAAGCAGCTGCAGGTTTTTTGAAAAGTATTAAATTGAAGACCTGTGATGTTGATACTGATTGTCCAGACAGGCCGATAATCATACAGGGCTCCATCACTATAATTTATATCGTTAAAAATATGTTTTGTAATATTAATTTTGCTATTACTAAAATTAATATAATTTTTAAAATTATTATTGATAATATTGGTATTCGTATTACTATTGATCTTATGATTAATAGTATTAATGATGTTATCATAATAATACTGCCTTGAATAATATTATTATTTCCAAACTTATCATTAACATTGGTATTCATATTATTAATAATATTGTTCATGATATTGTTATCAAAATTATTAGTGTTAGTATTAAACTCATTATCAATATAGTATTTAACTTATAGATATTATTTTTATTTTTTCCTTATGATCATTGTATCTAAACTACTGTTAATATTGATATTAATAATCGGATTAATGTTGTTAGTATTGGTAGCATTAAAAACACTTGTTAATGTTATAACCAAAATGCAAAGCTAAAAACCATTTTGTGTTTTTTTAGGGGGTTTTTCTTACATAGGGTATTATGTACAAGTGTTTGAAATAATACATATGTGTGTGTATATGCGTACACTTTAGACATTGAACTTGGCTGGAAAGAGAAAAAAGGGGGGGGTGCTCTCTGCTACGCATACCTCATCAGGATTTTTGATTTTCAAAAGTACGGAACTATGATCACCTTGATATTGGTTGCCTACTGGTACTCATATAGTGTGATGGTGCAAAAATCAGCAAATAATGTCAGTGACACACAGTGTAAAAACAAACAATTTTACACTTGCTTGATTGGCAAAATTTATTTCAAAACCATTTATTCACACACAATTACCACAATTTCACATGCATTAACTTGTACCGTTTCAAAATATTTTCTCATCTTTTTCTTATGATGATTAATTTATGTAAAATACATGGTTTTTGCTTCTGATGATCATAATAATTAATGATAATGAACAATATACAAAACTTATGTTGTAAATAAATAATGACATTTTAATATATAATAATTTACAGGACGAACTTTGAGTTGCCAATTGTATTACCTGGTTGCTAGGAAACACTTCCATGTTGTTAGCCTTTAACTTTATATTTACCTTTTACCCTCTATTAGCATTTATTCATGAGTACCACTGTAAACAACGACATTATGTAATCATGTGATTTAACAGTTTATAGAAAAGCAGCTGCGAGCAATGAGCTTGTCAGTGTTACCTTGGAACTGTATTCATTCTATTGAATAAACGCTTTATTACACTCACTCAAGTTCTTACTTGACCACTCTACAGACCACACAATAAGGACAGGCTCCACTGCTCAGGAGGACAATAGCTATACGACTCACTGTCGAAATAGCAGAATATTATTTGAACGAGCAGTGGACCATAGGCAGACTTGTTTGTCAGGCGTCGTCATCCTGACCTGCTATCAGCCAGCGATGCTGACAGCTAGGCAGTAAATCAGACGGACTGCTAGCAAGCCAATCTAACAATACAGACTGCTCTGGTCACAGACACCTAAGAGGTAGTGCAGGTGGCTACCTGGGGAACTGGCTAACTGTTTCTATAAAATCCGACACAATAATATACATAACCTTTACCGAAACCTGCTAGAGAGAGGCATGCCGTGGGCATGCCGTACAGGAGAAGCCGACAACTTGAACAAGTTTGTCTTTATCAATTGCACCAAGAGTAGCAACTATATCGGTAGCACTGGGTCGGAATCACTACCGAGATGGATAGGAATGGCTTCTAGATTCTATCCACACGTGTATAGAGATACACTGCTGTTAAGCTTAGCCAGTAACCAGTAATCCGGCAACCTACCAGACTTATTACAGACAGTTGAAGTTCTTGCTTGTATTGAGAACAGTATACAGAAGCTTGAACAGGGGGTAGTTCCTTGACCAACTGCACAGCTGATTATTCATGCAGGAATGCAAAAGGTCTAAAGCAGGTTTGCCCAGTGGGCACAAAATCTATATGTTTATACTAGGTAGGCGTGGTCACAGTATACAATAGAAAGTGCCTACCCACATACGCTAAATAACAACTGGCACTACCAAAGATTCACGAATTATAACAAATACAGGCTAGCACACAGGAACTAATTACTACTAGAAGTCAAAACACTTTATATCATGGAAAATTACAAATAGTCAATAAGAATCCAGGGGGTGGTTTCAATTAGAAATTGGTCCTACCTGGTCCTATAATCAATTAGTGACAGTTTTAAGACAAGCCTAGGCCCAAGCTAATCTTGTTTCAATTAGGTGGTCGCTAATTTAGACCGTCATTAGCTAATAAATAATTGCTGCAGATAATCATTGCGTATTAGACCGAAGCATCAGTAATCGCACACAATAGGCTTGCTATCGCTGGGTCATGTAGTTGCACTAAGGCGAGACCATTGAAACCGCTAAGACTTTCCTAGAAATGGTAGCACTGAAATTTGATTTGATTATCATTATTATTATAATAACTTTGAATAGCAGCCTTTAAGAATTGTTTATTTATTGGTTCATCAAATTTATTCACTTTTAAACAATATTTATTGCTGCTATAGATGTTATTGTTGTCTTTGTGATAGTTTGATTGACCAGTTCTAATACTAATGCAACCTAAACAAAATAATGTTTTTGGGAAAAATGGCCGCAATAAAATTTGGTTTAGATTGTCATGGCTATTTCAAATCATCATATTTGTTTTATTTTTATTTTTAACTTTACCAGACATTGTTTGTCAATATCTTGCACAATTTTTTTTTTATAATTCATATGAGCTCATTGTTACATACAAATAAATGCTAAGGACCTTTCTATAACCACAAGTGTGTGGTTATAGGATAAAGTAGTCAAACAACAGTCGTTAAATTTTGTATTTAAAATGGTCCCAAATTCCTACGACCAATTAGGACTAAATGCTGATCTACGGGAGTAGGGCTTGACTCATCTAGTGAGGCCTGGTTCTTGTATTCGGCGTAAGGCTAGAGCTATTGACTGAACAGGCTCATCTTGTGGGTACATCCCAAGACGTATTGTAGGTGAATGTCATGCTAGTGCTCAGCTAGTCTATATACTTTAGGATATATGAAGGAACGTCCATGCGTAGAAGCCTATTACATTATTGTTGCCGATTGATTTGCATTTAATAAATTGCGAGCAATATTGTATCTTTAATGTAGTGGATGCGTCAATCCTGCTGGCGAATACGCATGTTGAGTACATTCTATGATATATGTTAACATTTAAACTTGTGAAGTTCAATTACATTGATCTCGTGTAGAGCATTGCTCAACTTACACAGCAGCTGAATAATGTGACTCAAGCCCACTGATGAATGTTTTCTGTTGAAATCAAAAAGCATTTGGGTGACCAATAATTAGTTATATCTATAATTTTTAATGAATTAGGTTTATTTACTTCTATGTGTATGAAATAGAGGTGACAATAGGGACCAGCCAGACACACTGAAAAATGGTGTAAGTTCATTAAAAAATTTTATATGTGTAATGTTATGAGAGGAGACTTTTGCAAACAAACATACCAGCAACGTATCAAGTTGGTTGACCAACTGGTCATATTATAATAGGTGATTGACTCTGAATATGAGTTTGGTGCACAGATCTGTCAAACTCTTTTTACCAATGTGTCATATTGATAGATATAGGTCAAAAATCTATTTGATAAACAAAGTCAATTATAGTTGATACTGTTGCACAAAGTTTCAGATGTTTTGGTTAACCCTGCAAACAGGGTTAGGTGAGTTATTTGATTACGCTGAAGATTTTCCTTCTAGTTTAAATTGCTGTTGATACGGCCCCAATAGCATTTTGTAAAAGTGAATTTGGTTTTCAATGATCAATAGAAAGTTTTTCAGTGCATAATTTATCTCTAGTATAATATGATACGTAGTAAATCTAAGACAAATGTTATACATAACGAGTTTTTTTACGTGTGAGTACTAGAGGTAAAAAAAGATCGTAAGAACTTGATGAAGTGTTTATAAAAGTGATTAAAAGTAATGACTTAACAAAAAACAGTAGACATAGTCTAATAGGCCTACTCAATGTTGATAGTTCCTTCGACCTCCGCAAAGCTGTGATTCATAAAACTGACAGTATCCTGGTTTGCAATCGACTTTGACGGCCATTTTTCTGCCAGTCCGCAGTGCTGAATGTGAATCATCAAACCCGGAGCACATTTTTTCAGCATCATTGTTGCATCTGTTTGGTATGAACAGCGATCTCACCTCTCTATATATAAAAAAACATATAAAATAGTAAAAGGTGGCAAAAGTATTGAATGACTACAAATCGTTTCATTAGCCTAGAAGAAACTAAGGAAAAAAAACAGTTTTAGGCACAAGCATCAGGTCAGGTCTCAACTGCAAAAATGTAAGATGGAACCGGAAACAAGAAGCTCACACCAAAAAATTTAAAAGCGCAAAGATCATTATTTACTACTAGATGGAGTGGTAGAAGTGCACTGGCGGGCGCCGAAAATGACTAGGGCATAGAGTTACACCCGGCTGAGACTAAATATATATATACATATATAGATAAATATAAATGTGTATATATTTATGTATATACACACACACGCGCGCGCATGCACACACTTACGTACAGGCATACATACACGCGCACATGCGCACACACGCATACGCGCATACGAGAATATGCACATACTTGCATACACGCAAACACTCGCGCGCGTCTGAACAACCGCGCGTACGCTCGTACGCATGTAGGCACCATTGCACCTTTGTACGCTCGTACATTTGTACGCACGTATGTATGTACATATATATGTACGTACATACGTATGTACATACATACATGCATACATACATACATACGTATGTACATACATACGTATGCACATAAATACATACATACATACATACATATGTACATACATATGTACATACATGCGTACGTGCATATGTACATACGTACGTACGTACATACGTACGTCCATACATACGTACGTACGTACGTACATACATACATACATACATACATACATACATACATACATACATACATACATACATACATACACACACACACACATACACACACACATACATACATACATACATACATACATACATACATACATACATACATACATACATACATACATACATACATACATACATACATACAAACGTACATATGTACATCTGTATGTACATACATTTTTACGTAGGTATATTCGTGCAAACGTAAATTTGTACATACGTACATTCGTACGTATGTGCATTCGTATGTATGTGCATTCGTACGTGCACTCAGGCGTGCATTTGTACGTGCATTCGTACATGCATTAGTATGTGCATTCGTACGTGCATTTGTACATACGTTCATACTTGCATTTGTATGTGCATTTGTACATGCATTCGTACGTGCATTTGTACGTGCATTCGTACGTGCATTTGTACGTGCATTCGTACGTGCATTCGTATGTGCATTCGTACGTGCATTCGTACGTGCATTCGTACATGCATTCGTACGTGCATTCGTACGTGCATTCGTACGTGCATTCGAACGTGCATTCGTACTTGCATTCGTACGTGCATACGTACGTGCATTCGTACGTGCATTCATACGTGCATTCATACATGCATTTGTACGTGCATTCGTACGTGCATTCGTACGTGCATTCGTACATGCATTCGAACGTGCATTCGTACTTGCATTCGTACGTGCATACGTACGTGCATTCGTACGTGCATTCATACGTGCATTCATACATGCATTTTTACGTGCATTCGTACGTGCATTCGTACGTGCATTCGTACATGCATTCGTACGTGCATTCGTACGTGCATTCATACGTGCATTCGTACGTGCATTCGAACGTGCATTCGTACTTGCATTCGTACGTGCATACGTACGTGCATTCGTACGTGCATTCATACGTGCATTCATACATGCATTTGTACGTGCATTTGTACGTGCATTCGTACGTGCATTCGTACGTGCATTTTTACGTGCATTCGTAGGCGCATTCGTACGTGCATTTGTACGTGAATTCGTACGTGCATTCATATGTACATACATACATACGTTCATTCATTCATACATTCACACATTCATACATACATTCATACATTCACACATACATATATATACATGTACATTTTTGCAGTTGATCGCCGAACTGATGATTGTGCCTAGAACTTTTTTCTTTTTCCATCTTGCTTCTAAACACACGAAACAATTTGTAGTCATTCAATAGTCTTACCACCTTTTACTATTTTACTTCTTAGTATATATGTGTGTCTACAAAGTGTTCAAGTAAATACGGTTAAATCATTGTTAAATCATTGTAAACTGTTTTAACCATCGTTCTTTGAGCCCTCACACTTTCATATCAATTGAAAAAGAAAGTTAGCTCACTATCATACCCTGGCTGATAGGGATATCAAGCGCGAAAGCTGAGTGGTTCAGTATTTTTTTCAACTTCCTGTTGCTGATTACAGTCCGTGTCAGTTTGGTTTGATCAGTCTCACGTTTTGATAGTCTTTTAATTTGACCCGCTTGTCCATAAAAATACGATTGAGTAGCTCTGCGAGACAAAGAGTAACACCTACTGGGCCTACTTATCAGCATGTACTAACTCTCAGACTGTGAGTGGAGGCACTAAAATATATGTTGAGAGAGCAGCATATAGTGACGTGGGCAGATAAAGAGCCAAGTTTCTACGTTTGAAGAAGAAACCCAGATTAGAGTATGCTGGATCAAGAAGTTTAAGACAAAGGTTGCTTCCATTCTTTTTTAGGGCTCTTTTAGTTAGTATTGGAAACTAGAAGTGTGTAAGGCATGCTGTTTTTTTCCATGTATTTTTATTAGTAGATTCTTACCCCCAGTGTTTGACTGGTTCCCACAGATATTAAATGGGCAGAAGTTTGCTGAAAAAAAATGTTGATACATAAGGGTCTAGTATCTGACTGTTACTAGTTACCTACAATCTAGAACAAATCTATAACCAGAAAATCCTCGGAATGCAATGTTTGTAGGCACTAAACAAAGCTAATCAAAAATTCATCAAGCCACCATTCACCCCTTTTTAAACAATCAATAAAAACAAATTGCAAGGGCTCTGAACAATAATGTTTATACAGAATAGTGATCAGGTCTTTAGACGCATCTCTATTAAATCATATTCCAAAATAGAAGCAGGCAACTTGAGAGCATTTTTTCAAAATTTGCTTGCAAAACGTTTCATTGCTTTGCTGTTTATATCTTCAGTTAGTGGCTGTGAAACCAAAATATGTCCATCTGGAGGATTTCAAGGTAAAGACTGCCGGTGTTGGTGTGACAGTGGAAATAGAGATGCTCCTGTCAAGGAATGTGATGGAACTTGTAAGGATACTTATATGTAGTTATTTCAACAAAAAGTATCATCAATTGTTATTTATTTTTAGTGCTCTGGTCAAACGCAGTTCTGAGAGGACTATTCATTTTTCAGTTTGAAATACATCTGCTATTTCTGCTTACTCATTTCATTTACGTCGTTTTAAATTGAACCGAAAATAATATGGGAAAGTTGCGTAATTGAAACTAATATAAAACTTGAGTAATAACCCTAGTGTGGACCAGAAACACTTTTTCACGCAAGCAGGAGGCAGCTACTTCTTTTTTCAGAAAGCTTTCCCAATCTTTTAAATAAATTTATGGTTAAACGAGAGGGGCGGAATTAGATTAAATTAGGAAAATCTTTGAAAAGGTGGTCAAAAAATCAGGTAAAGTTTAACAGCTCAGTTTTCACCCCAGGGGCAGACAATTCCAGAAGACTGCACTAAACAAGCTTTAACACGGTTAAAGCCCTTGATTGCTTACAAAATTGACTCTAACTCTTAAAGTGAATAAATGACTCTGAAGGAGTATTTTATTTGGGGTCGGTGGGATGTTTCGACAGAAATCAGAGTTGGGTGTCAAATAAAAGGGGTTCTGCAACTGGTAAAACTAGTAGCTTTGATATTTGTGATAAGATTGTACTGCAAACCAAATTGTCATTTCAAGTTTCCTGCACCGAACTAGAAGCCAGCCACATTTAACTAAACTAATAACAATTGACTATCTAGGTTATCTTAATGTAACAATGTATTAGCCTTGCGGATTATCAGAATAAAACTATCCTTTTTATTTTTGAATTTAAGTAGCTAAACTGGCAGTGTTTTCACACTTTTATACCTTTTTGCATAAACATCATAGAATAATATTCACCAATGGTTCATTAAGTTAAATTAAGGACAAGACACTGCATATGAGTCAGTAGAGATCAAGAATTAAAAGTTGGGGCCCGAAGTAAACAGAAACCAAACTCTCTGAATAAAAACTAACAAGTTTAATCCTTAAGAACTGGCCAGAGTTATATGAGTAAGAAGCTTCACTAACTAAATTGAACTTATCGTTTGAGCAGTCACACCGGTTTGGACTTAATTTCAATAAAAATATGTGTAAAAACAACTTGAAGCAATTTTTTTTAAATTTGCAATTATAACTTTTAAAAATCTTAAACTATTGGATATCTCTGTATCAGTTAGGTAAAATCTGGCCCCTTTAACATATCGTACGGTCATAAAATACATGGCTTTCAACTGCGTCTTAAATAAGCATTGCCAAAACAAAACTACATAGTCACCATATGCTCATGCAAGTTACAAGTTTTCTTTTGATGGTTGCATGAAGCGTTTGCAAACGTTTTAGCTGCCACTCCTAGCCCAAAGGCAATAATATGTGATGATCTACACCAACGCTGCTCAAAGTGGGCAAAAGCTGGCCGCTGTACAAAGGGACTTCGTAAAGCCTTCATGAAGAGAACTTGCCCTGACAGTTGCAATCTTTGTGAAGGTTGGTACTTCTGAATGAGATTGAACTTTTCAGCCAAGTATCACAGTTTTTTATTTGGTATTTAATTCAATAAAAATGCTTGAGGTGTTTTTCTAAACAAATCCAGAATTATTTTTAAACTTTACATAAAACTGTTGCGTTCTATATTTAAAGCCTTAGAGTTAGCTGTTTTGTTATTTGATCAGCACCTCCAGTCGGTGATGAACCAGTGACCATGTATCCTGGGGAATGCATTGACACTGATGATAACTGTGCAGTGTGGGCTGAAGGGGGAGAGTGTAAAAGGAATCCATATTTTATGTTGACAGCCTGCAAGAAATCATGTGAAAACTGCAACAATGAGTCTCAATCAGGTATTTTTACAAGCTCTGTTTTATCTCATTTTGTATAACTATCACATATATATAAAACTGGGTGTTAGTACAACAAACAAGTAGTAAGAGAGTGAAACTATACTCTTGTGTTTTTTTATGGCTTTCACCATATTGGTGTTTTCACAAACTTTGAATCAGTCTCCAGCAGGTAGCCTTACAAGCTCTTAGTAAAACAATCAAAAAATGAGAAGGTATAATTTTTTGGTTATTAAAATTTTCTTTTAGCTAACAACAGTTTGAAGTATTGGCATGAGATTATTTGATCAAATTAAATCAATAATACTTCATTATAAATTACCACTAATTTGCTGGCTGTTAACACAAATTTTTAACCGCATATTAAAGCATCAATTAAACAAGCAGGGAACCAGAGAGTAAAAGTTAATTTGTATTTTATTATGCCTCTTTTTCATATTGCTGTTCATACAATCTTACAATGATGTTCAAAGTTAGTATTTGGAAATGGTTACTGAAGTTAGCCAGAGTAATTTATAATTTACTGTTCACTTGCTGGTTATGGAGCTCACTCTCTGGAAGTATGTATCGTAGTGGATTTTACTGACCACTAACAGCAACCACTACTGCGCAGAGGTCCTCCTGATGGTGGCTACCACAGGCATGCTTCCATCGAACACAATAGATAAAGACTAGATTCTGTTTTAGCGAATATATTGCTCTTTTTGAGTGAATTATAATAATAATTACTCATTCCGGCACTGGGTATTTTCTACTCCGATCCTGGGTAGCTACCTCGGGTCAGTATCGAGATGGCTGCCATAGACTGAGAGACCGAACTTAGCTCTAGTACCCCAAAGATCACTTCTCGGAGCTGGTTACCCTTAGATGTTGAGAAACGTGGATCA
This sequence comes from Cryptosula pallasiana, assembly GCA_945261195.1. Classification (NCBI taxonomy): domain Eukaryota; kingdom Metazoa; phylum Bryozoa; class Gymnolaemata; order Cheilostomatida; family Cryptosulidae; genus Cryptosula; species Cryptosula pallasiana. The sequence continues at coordinate 49,004,426 of OX183131.1, read as the reverse complement.
AAGGTTGGTAAAAGACTCCGGAACGATCTAGAGATATATTAACCAATCATTGGACAAGCTAGCCATGGACTCTGCCGCCTACTTTTGGGAGCCAGTTTACTTTAAACTAGTTTATTAATGCCCTATTGGGCAATACCTCTTACTATACATTATGTTACTTCCTGCCATGCTTCCTGTGCATGACAAAACTTTCCATCAGTGCTTCGTGTAACTCTGCCTATAAAAGGCAGAGCATTTTTCATATTCATTGCATTACCTGACATGGCATGGCATGAGCAGTTTCTATTGTCTTTGCATTGGTTTGCCACCTTGTATTCTGATTATGAATAAAGGTTAGTAGTGCGTGCTTAGCTATAGCAAGCCAGCTGAGGAGAAGTTCAGACTACAACAGAGAAGTTCCCTGAAGTGTACAGAAGACGCTTGGATTCTCATGGGAACGCCCAGCTAGTGACTATACCGACAGGCTCATACCTGCAGTATTTGGACACCAGTAACAGAGACATTACTATCACTTTTATAGTTATTCTTAGAAGTAGCAATTCTGTTCGTATTAGGCGAAGTGGATAATAAAATCTTTGCTTACACTTTCAACATATTGGGATCTGTTTGGCCGGTTGCCAAAATACTGTTGTGCCTGCTGATAAGCAGCATCTGTCTCCTCTAATACAGAGAGACATTCAAGCCTTTCACTCTGTAGCCACAGCTACCACCTAAAGCACAGAGTTAGTCATCATTACAAAGCATCTTGCAGTACCTGTGGCAGTATTTCTCTTATCACACAGAGAAAACTGTTGCATTGGTGGCAGCAGTGGGATCCAGTACGTTCTCACCGTGGTACTGCAAAAGATAGCTAACAGCCCAAACACACTGAATACTCCTCCCCCATTTTTGTCCAGAGTATTGATGCTTTCCCCTTGTGTACAGTATTTGGTAGACCACCCCTCTACCACCCCACATATATTGTTTCCCCTATTCCCCAAAATCCCCCTACAGCTGAAGAGGAACGGGAGAAGAAGAGTTCCGTGTATGGCTGCACACAGAGCCAGGAGTGCAGGGCGATTGTCAGCCGACACCCCAGAGGCAGCAGCTCTGGATAGATTAGCAGATACACTAAGAAGAGTGCTCCACCCCCATGCACCTGCACCAGTCTTCAAACCGCCAAAGTACAATGGCCGGGGAGACGTAGAATACTTCATCGGACGTTTCTTAGAAGTAGTAGAAGCCAACGGATGGGACGACAACGCCTTCTTTCTGCATGTAAGAGAAGCCCTGAGAGAAGATGCCTTGGATTGTGGGAAGCCAAACAACCTTAAAGCCATGTTCACTGCACTCCGTGCCCGCTTTGGCCTTACACGCCGTGAGGCCCTGCAGAACATTGCACAGCTGAGGAAAGCTCCAAAGACTTCGCTTCAGGAGCATGCTGATGAGAAAGAGAGATTAGTTCACGTTGTGTACGAGGACTTGCCAGCAGGAAATGAGGAGCGTCTAGCACTAGAGACGTTTGCTACCACTCTGGGCCACCCGTATATACAGAGACACCTGTTAGCGGTGGACCCCAGAAACCTAGAAGAAGCTGTTCGAGCGGGAACAGAGTTCTTGCAGATAAGAGCTTACACTGACAACAAGCCATCCAGACGACGGGTTATAGAGGAAGACAAAGAAGAGAAGGAATACCAGTATGATGAAGAGTACCATACACCTTCCATGTCCCATTACCATCATTCACTGACGGCTGCCGTGGTTACGCCTGTCCCTAGAGAAGTGAAGTATCCATATCCGACGACGGGACACGATTATCTGGCTCCTCAGCAATCACCTACACATGAAGAGACTCTGAACCAACTGTTACAGGCAGTGCAAGAGATGACAACAGATATGCGTCAAATGAGACAGTGGCAACAGACCGTGCCCACACCTACTCTGGTGGAACAGCCTGCTCCTCAACCTCCTATGCAGGCTCCACGGACGGTGTACCACCAATCTCTTGTGTCACCTGCCACTCCTAGTAATGCGTAGTCACCTCTCTTGACAGCCCGTTCTACATTTCCCCCGTTTTGGAGCTGTAGACTGCCTGGACACTACAGCAGATTTTGTCCATACAGCCAGCCAACTGTCACTACATCTAGAGATACTACCAAGACGGGAAACGAGCAGGGCCCGCAGTAGTTACCACACCGGCTACCTACGATAAAGCGAGAAGGTGGAATAAAGAAGGAAAGAAGCCAGAGCGACACAGTCGTACTCTGTTACTCTTATCAGATTTTGTCAAGGAGTCAACCCTGCAGAGAGAGCAGAAAAAGAAAAAAGTGAGACATGCCAAGTTGCCTACCTCTCCTGCCAGCTGCCGGAGGAACTATGCAAGAAGTGAGCCATCTTCTACAGATGAATGGCCACTTCACCCCAGCAGTATTAAAAAATACAAGCAACCCAAGGAGAGAAAGAGTGGGAAACGAATCCAGAGAGAGCAGCATATACCGTCGCTGTTGGATCTACCACCGGTGCAGATGGCCGGCCCCCTAACGTTCCAGCCTGTCCAAGCACAGCAAGCGGAAGCCGTACCAGTTAGCAAACCCATTGAGTGTGCCATGCATTCACCAGTAAGAGTGCTGCCTCCTCCTCGTGCTACTGAACTACAGCCAACCCGTGCACTGGAGCGGAAAGTGGAAAAGCCGTATCGTACAAGCTACTTCCTCACCGGTAAGATAAAAACCCAGCCAGTCGCACTCCTCATTGATACCGGTTGCACTACAAACCTGATCTCAAAGCATGTATTCAACCGCCTACCGGAAGCAGTGAAGAAGATGAGTGAGTCGCACGGAATCGTGACGGATGGAACACAAATTCCTTTCTACGGAACGGTGAAAGCAGCCTTGCAGTCGAGGTAGGTAAAAACAGCAGACACGTTCGTAGTCAGTCAGATTAGTGAAGATGCTATATTAGGTATGCCCTTTCTCACTGATCACAACTGTCGCCTGAAGTTCGGTGAGCATGCCATAATAATCTCAGGACGAGAGATGCAGTGCACAGACAGGAGAGGCAGCAGACTTGTGAACAATAATAGGACCTCCCACGTTGAGCAGCTACACCTCAATGGAGATACACCCCACTTGTATCAAGTCAGCACACGAAATTACCTTCCTACTGAGCAGCTAAACCATCCCCTACAGTCTTCAAGTAAAATTTATCCACTACATCACATCCAGAACATCACCATTCCTGCATCTGACCTTTTCAACCTCTTGTTGTGTATGACGGAGGCGCTCAGATGGCTACATGAAAAGGGAATGAAAATCGAGTTCGTGATAGATGGACCACTTGAAGTGACTACACAAGCAACTGAGATGGCAGTGACAAAGATAGGAGCGGCCAAGGAGTGCCCGGGAAAGTCAAAGCTGGAGCGGCCAGGAGAACTGTTGGCTACCAGTCCCTCCACCCCTCACAGAAACTTTGAGACAGATTGGCCAAGGGGTTTAGTCAGAAACAGCCAAAGTGTGTGGGAGTTGCCCCAACAACAAGAGGAGACAAATCCAGGGCCCAATAATGGTGAAAACCAGTCCACTTGGCCGCTAGTGAAGCAACCAGATCAAAGTGCTGAGCTGCCTACACATGACAGCCAGCCAGCTGCAATAACAACTAAAGGAGTAGATCCACAAGCAGCAAGAAGTAAATTGTGTGAAATAAAAGAGAGTGCACACACCTCAGTCGTCGCTGCCACACTCACGAATTGGTCACATATAGAAGGCTTAGAATTTTCCACAACCACTGGACAGGTTGCAAACCCATTGAGAATACGTTACCCAGCAAATAAAGCAGATGTGTTAGCTCAGTGTACAATCAAGCAATTATCAGTTGACAGAAAATTACCATGATGATTGGTACCAAAAAGAAAATACATCAAACCTAGATGGGACGTAGCCAACCCCCCAGAATGGACACCATTGAAGAGAGAACAGTATGAAGTGGGTGGTGAAGAAAAAACAAGTTCCTATCCACTCCCAGTCCAGAGAAATGGATGCTTGAATACCTTACCCGTTAGCCAGTACATTGTGAGACATCTGCCCTCGCTTGTGACTCAACCACTCAGGCGAGTTAAGCAAGTCCTCTCCTGGTTGTCTTCTCTTGTTCTCTTTAATTTTCCCGATTTAGTAGTTGTCTTTCCTTTTTCTCGTATATGTTATAGTGTAAGTTGTTATAACACTTGATTTGCCCATTTTACTTCCAAATATTTCGCAGTTTTTTTATGCAATTCTCATCACCAGCTGTTGAACCTTCTCAATTTTTCTTCTAAGCTCATTCTTTGCACTTTAAGTCAAGTTTTTCTCACTTTTTACTGAAAAAATGTTCCAGTTTATAACACTTGATTCTAGAGAGTTAACAACCTGTAAAACATTGAACTTGTGCTCTATGTAATCTCAACATATTGAATATGCATAATAATTCTTAAAATGTCCATTGGTTTCATTTATTCACAAAAATTGACCCGATTTGTTTTTTCATTATTTTGCGTCAATTTTTCGTTCATAACTTGCTGTAACATCTGATATATCTCAGTTAACTCTCAGTTTTTCTCAACTAAGTCATGCACCTCCAATTCTCAGCTACTGAAGGCTCGCATCATTCTGTAAAAGTGCTTTTTTTGTCCTCTACTTCCTGCTTTTGTTAATTTTTTTTACAATTTCTTCAACAACTTTTACCACTTTGCTCAGAAGGGTGATCAATGTCTAAAATGATAAACTAGTGCTCAGTGTATGCATAACATGTCCAACATCCCAATAACCTTTTAGAAGTTGTGATTCATTCGATGCATTTAACTTCAAACCAATGACTTTTCCACTTTCTTAGCCCTCTGACCTGCACATTTTCAATCCACATCCTGATCGAAAACAAAACATTTTTATGTGAAGCTGTCAAAGCATTTGCAGTTCAAAATTGTTTCATGTGTCAACATCAAATTGTTTTACGCAATTATACCAGTTTTTGTCATTCTTGTTATCTATGTGTTCATTTATTCTCAGTTTAAACACGAAAAATCACTTCAACTTCCTTCACAATAGCCACAATAACTACTGAAAGAAACTCTATAGCAAATGCAAACTTTCTAATTCGCTTTTCAACTTTTTCTTTCACTGGAACATATGCTACAAATTATGAAGTGTCTTTATGCACGCATACTCTTTGTTTCACAATGATCAGCATTCAAGTCACGCCTCCTTCCATCTCCATCATTTCTAATGGTTCATGGCAGCCTTTTTCTCAGGTGTACCACCTTTCATTTCAGAAAATAAAAATTGAATCTGAAACCGTTGATCACTTTGTTTAAATCGATCATGAACTTCTCAGTAAAGATATGAATGTAAAGTCAATTAGTTTTTTTCTACACTCTCTTATTAGCATTGAAAATAATTCCCCACTTTTTACTCACATCTGAAAATTGGATTGAAGCGGATAGTGAAGCGATAGATTATCAAATGAACTCATCGTTTGTTGCTTAGGAAGGAAGAAACAATATGAGGACTGGAGACAAAATAAAACACAACTTTTTCAATTCCGATAATGCACTGAAATAAGATGCACCTGTTTTCTAAAAACTAGTCCGCACATGCCATGTTCGGTTAAATGATTAGCTTTGTGATGTCTAATAAATTTATTCATTCACATGATATGAAGCTGTAAGTTTCGCAGCTAATAGAGTGAATATAAATTTCATTGGTGATAGTAACAGACACAGAGTATGATTGCAGTTTATTGTAGTTGATTGAAAGGTAATTTGCATCAATAGCATTAAACAATACACGTAAGACTGCAAAGTAGTTTACATCAATTCAATGCAATTTACGCAACATGGTAGTTCATGAAAGGCAAGTCACATAACATGCAGCTCTATCAATACACTTTAAGCCCAAGCAGGTGGAGAGTAAGCATTCCTGGTGTGTGAGTGTCAGCTCTATCTACAACAATAAGTATATAATAATAACAATTACAAAAAGCACATTAAGATAAGTTGACTAATCCAGATCCAAAAACGATTAACTATAAGCTCTTGTTTTTGTTCAGTTATAGTGATTGATTGTTGTGAATCTACATACATGTAAAATATACATACCTACATTTACGATAAACCAACATATAGGAATCATTTTGCAAGTTTATGATACCTGCATGTAAAATACACCTACTTTTACAACTAGCCTACATGAAGAGAATACCTGCATGCACAATTTATCTAAGTTTGCACTCTAGCTATATTTACAACATAGCTACACTTACAATTTGTCTCTGTGCATATGTACAAGTTTTCTATGTCTATATATACTTGCAAGCACAGCTTATCTACATGTACAGTATAGTATAGTTATAGATACAATCTAACTAAATGTACAATATACCGGCGCGTACCATATACAACCATGTACAGTATAGTAACATGTGTAATATACCTATGTGTGGAGTATACAGACCTACAGACACATTCTACCCACATGTACATGATACACACCTACACAATTTATCTGCAAGTAGAGTAATTATACATCAACTTAGTATCACAAGCTTGTTCACTTGTAGAATCACTGACAGCAGTCATTCTTGTTTATCACCATCATCTGTAATTATACCAGACACTAATTAGTTGGTCAGATGCAAGATATGATTACATAACGCTTTTCATCTTGTAATTTCTAATAAGTTAACACCATTCAGATGAACAAAAGAATATATCTATTAAGAATATAGTGAACAGATTTTGTATAATAAACAGTTAACAAGTCTATATATGAGTCTACAAACAAGTCAGCTTTAAATGTTTAAACATGTACAATATTCGCCATACACATACCTGTACAGTACATCTACAGGTAAGATATACCTACAGGTACAATGTATCTACATGTAAAATATACATAAATGTAGAATGTATCTACATGTAACATACACATAAATTTATAATACCTCTACATGTACATCATATAAAGCTGTGTAGTAAATCTACCTGCACTGTATATGTATACCTTCATATAAGGTGAACATATGCATACACTTTATCTACACTCTGAGTATATTTATGTACAGAGTATACCTGTATGTACAGTATACCTACATGTAAAATATACCTACTCTAACAGTATATCTACCTGTACAGCTCACCTACATGAATAATACACCTATATGTACTGTGTATTCACATGTAAAGGATACACACTGGTAAAATATAATTATATAGATGGTTTACCAAAATGCACAAAATCTATTCATATATATTATACTAACATATCTATATATCAACGTGTAAATAAATCAAAAATTAAACAAATAAATATATGTTAATATATATACATGTAGCTATGTTGTACAGTAAACTACATGTACAAAACACCGAAAAGTACAATGTACCTATGTCTACAATATACCTACATGCGCACTTCACTTGCAACTTTGTTGATATACATGCACGCAAATAAAATATATTTTCATGTACAGCATGCATAGATTGATAATAAATTTACATGTGATATATAGCTACAAGTATAACATTTATATACATATAATATTTTATTGGCATCAATATCATTTTATAAAAGTGTTTTCCATAAAGTGCCATAGCTAGAAGAAAAAGAACAACAAAAATCAAAAATATAACAAAAATGTAAAATGAACACAGAAAAAAATAAGTCTACTCAAATACAGTTTATTTAAAATAATTTTCCATTGGTGTTTAAAAGATCCGTAAATAAATTTAATTCGAAAACAAACAGGTGTTCCGTGATTTTCAGAGAAGTAGGCAGTTGATTGAATGTGGCAGATATATATGTTTCTATTGCAGTTTGGGTGTTGGCATGAAGTTTCTTTCAGTTACGAAAATTAAAATTGCAGTTATGACTGGTAGTAAAATCAACAGAAATAAAGCTAGGAAAAATATTATTGGAAATTTTAAAACCAGTTATTTCCGTGAAATATTGATATGACAACAGGAACAATTTACTTGGATGGATAGTATACATGTATGTAAAATATACATACATATACATCATACCAACATGTACAGTATATCTACATATGCAGTATATCTATATGTACAGTATACATAACTGTTCACTGTACATACATGTATATCATATCTAAAGATAAATTATACCTACATGTACACTACACATATATACCTGTACAATTTATCAACGTGTACATTGTACATACATCAAAGTATACATATATATATACGGCATACCTACATGCTCATTATACCTAATGTAAATCACACATACATTGGCAATGCACCTATATGTACGCTTCACCTACATATGCAGTAAATTTATATATAAAGTATGTGTATGTGTTTGATATACTTCCATGTACGTGTAGGCGTATCGTAGTGTTTTATTTTGCGACACACACATCTGCAATAAACTTACATGTGCATTGTGTCTGCATCTACATGTAAAATACCCCAATCGGTACAAAAATACTTACATTTATACTGTATCTAAATGCGTAATATACCTACATGTAAAATTTTTCTAAATGTGGAATGTTTATTTATGTACAGAATGCTTACATGTATGATAAATCCACATGTAAAATACCTCTACAAGTAGAGTAGACCTACAGATACAGTTTACCTACATATGTAACAAATTTATATGTAGAGCAAGCCTATACCTTTGATTCTGATATAACTACTTGTACAACTCAAGTACATATACAATATAAACACATGTAGCGCATGTCGACATGTACAGTATCTCTAAATTTCCAGTATACCTACATTTACATTTTAATTACACATACAATATTTTCACACCTACAGTATATATGTTTAAAACATAGCTATTGTACGGTATGCCTACGTTTACAGTATACCAAAATATACAGTATTTATACAAATATGATAAACATACATACCTGTATACTTATATACCTACCATACAATCAGCTTACATGTTAAACATACCTTCGTGACCATCATACATAAATTCCAGTACAATTTATCTACACTCAAAGTATATATATATTCAATGTATACATATACCAACAGTGTACCTAAATTTACAAATAACCTACATGTAACAAAGCTACATGTGACGTATGCCTACAAGCACAATACACATTCATGTACATGTAGGTATATCATAGTAATGTATTTTATAATACCTACATCTACAATATCTACATCTACAATGCTCCTGTATCTATATATGCAATACACAAACAAGTACAGTGCTGTTGGATGTGAAATATAATTACAAGCACAGTACACTTGCAGATAATAGAACATATTTATGTCTACAAATAACCTACATGTACACTTTAGGTACCTGTAGGCATGTCTACACGAACATCATACCCATACGTACAAAGTATCAAATGAACAATAATTTTACATATGCAGTACACCTTCATTTGCAATAAAACCACTTACACAATATACATACAAGTACATTAGGCCTGCTTATACGGTATACCCACATGTACTGTGTATCTGCATGCGCCACATACCAACTTATGCAATATACCGACATGCACAATATACCTACATGTAATATATAGCTACATGTACACTCTACTTAGATGTACCACATACTTACATGTAGAATATACCTTTGGGTATAGTGTATATATGTGAGCAATATACCTGTATATATCGTATACGTAAATGTATGGTATACATACCTGTACACTGTATATGAATGCACAGCATACCTACATATACATGATACATACCTGTGCAATTTATTTACATCTATATTATATTTATATAAGCAGTAAAAGAATATATCGAATCACTTACGTTTACAATACACCTACATATACAGTGTACCTACATATATATATTGTACGTACATATGCACTATACCTACATATACAGTGTACCTACATGTACAGTATACCTACATATACAGTACACCTACATACACAGTGTACTTACGCATACAGTGTACATACGTATACAGTATACCTACATACGCAGTATACACACATATACAGTATACCTACGTATGCAGTATACTTACATGTACGGTGTACCTACATACGCAGTGTACATACATGTACAGTATACCTATGTATACAGTACACCTACATACGCATTGTACATACATATACAGTATACCTACGTGTACAGTATACCTACATATACAGTATACCTACATATAAAGTATACCTACATGTATAGCCTACCTACATATACGGTATACCTACATATACAGTATACCTACATATACAGTGCATCTATGTGTATTCTTACTGGTATATTACAAATATCTTGACAAAATCTCGCAATGTGGTGTATGTCTGTATGAACGGTATACATGTAAAAAATTCATACCTGCATATGTAGTGTACCTATGTGTGCAGTATAAATGCATGTAAAATAAGCCTAAATCACACTGGATCAACATATTCAATGTGTCTACAGTTTACATACCTGTACAATGCATGTAGATGTACAGCTTACTAACATTTACTTTATAAGTACATGTAAGTCTGCATGTAGAGTATATTTATTTGTGCATATATGCCTTCAGATATATATGGACTACTGTAGTTGAAGGGTCAATATGGCTCATGGGATTTTGTGACACTCCACTATCAAACACCCACCAGCGTCTAGGAAAGAACTGAGTTTCTGGAGAGTTGTCTTCTTTTATTTTTACACAAATCCACAAAAGAGCTATTTTTCTTCTTCAAAGTTGCTCTATAATGAGTAATATAAGAAGCAAATTTATACCTAGCAACATTTGAGATGGATCCAATGCTTAGCAGTGGTCTATGAGACAATCATACTGCATCATAACGTTTGCAAAGTGGTTAACTTCCAATTTTTAAAGTTTAACCGTTGTTTTTTTTGTATGAATATTTGCTCCAAGAGAACTTTTTTCAGCAAGAAGCACTGTAGTTACATAATCACCAGGGATAACCTATTAAAATACGATAAAATTATTTACATTTCTTTTGGGTTCATACCCGTTATTGTTAAAAGAAGAGGACAACTCTCAGTATTTTAAGGTTTTTCCTAGAAGCTGGTGGGGGTTTGATAGTGGAGCTCCACAAAGTCCCGCAAACCGGCTAGGCCCCGACACTAAGTATACTTAAACATATGGCATATGCATACATACAGTATATATACTTGTAAGCTAAACACATATGTAAATTACAACTACATGTACAATGTATTTAATTGTAGAAGATACCTGTATTTACAAAGTGTCTACATATTAAAAACACATTCCAAATGATACAAAATTTATTAGCAAAAGTTATTCGTTGAAATGCTTACTTTTTTATAAGAACCTACAGGGTAGCGTCATAGGCTTGATCACTTGTGAAAGGCACTAGAGTGGCTGAGAGTATTCAATGTTGTTCATCACTGCCATCTGCAATTATACAAAACAATAATTATTTGATGAACTGTAAGGTATGGTTACTTAACGCAATTAATTTTGTACTCCCTATATATCTTATTAATTGAAGTGAACAAAAAATGGTAATTGGCAAGACTAACTTAAACAGACTTGGTACACTAGGTAGCTGACCAAGCTAAGTTTGTGTCTACACACATCAGCTTTGTTTCTTTAAATATGTACAATATGTATCATACACAGAACTGTACAGGAGACCTATATTTTCAATAAATTTACTGTACAATGTATTTACATAAATAGCATTCCTATACTCATAGTATACACATTTGTGCAATAGTTCTATATGTGAAGAATATTACTTTCAAAATACTCCAACACATACAGTGCACCTACATATGCAGCAAAGCTAAATGTAAAATGTGCATATATGTAAAATATAGACACTTGTATAATATAGCTACATCAAAAACATACCTGTGTGCTAAGTATACTAATCTATCTACACGCTGAACATAATTATATGAAAAGTATACCTATACGCACAATATACCTATATGTACAACGTAACCACACATGCAGTGTACCTGCACGTACAATATAGCTACATGAACAAAAAACTGTACGTGTTGATTATACATATATGTGCGATACATTTACCTTTATAATTCACCTACATGTAGATATATCGTAGAAGTAAATATACTGAAGAATGTATCTACATGTGAAGTATTCCTCAAAGTCCAATCTGACTACCTGAAAAATATATTTACATTTTCATTTTAACTACAAACACAACATATATGCATATACAAGATGCATGTATGGACAATATACGCACATGAACAACATACACACATATACAATACACATGTGTGCACAATATACATACATGCACAGTATACATATATGTACAATATGCATGATAGTGTAAGTTACGTATGTGTATGATATACATGTGTGTACAATATGTGTGTGTACAATATACATGAAAGTGCAGCATATAAGCGTACAATACACATATATGTACAATTTACTTAGATGTACGGTATACTTACATGTAAAATATGCATAAAAGTACAAATATATACGCATTACAGTATGTTTACATGAACAGTATTCATAGATGTACAAAATATTGTGATAAATTATATTTACATGTAGAGTATACATAAATGTAGAGTGTACATAGTTGTACAATCTGACTACATGTAGTGTATGTATACGTGTACAGAGTACATATATGTACTGTATATCCACATGTACATTATACTACCATGCCGAGTACCTTCATGGACAGTATACTTGCATGTACGGTGATTACGTTCGCGGATAGTAAGAATTGATTGAAATGGGATTAAAACTCCTCCGAATTTTTCTGTGTGTGCACATGTTTATTAAATATTAATTTACAAAGTACCTACATGTGTACACCACATGCAAAGTGAGCGAAAGTTTATCACCAAAAGTTGCCTATTAGAATTTCTATTTTTTGATACGAACCTTCGGGGTAATAGTACTACAAGTCAGATTTGCTGACAGTAGTCAATCTTGGTCACCACTGCCATCTGCAATTAAACAATACATTAATTAGATGTTGATCTGTAAGATATGATTACATAATTCTTTTCATCTTGTACTTTTTAAAGAGTTTGCGCATTTCAAGAGAACAAAAAATTGTTAATAGCAATAAGAACTTGAACAGATTTCACACACTAGACAGTTCACAAAGCGTACTATGCATCTACACACAAATCAGAAATTTACATTATGTACCATACACATACCTGTAAAGGACACCTACTTGTTCAATAAACATACTGTACAACTTATCTACATAAATAGTATTCCTGTACTTGTAGTATACATTTTGTACAATAATTCTATAGGTGAAGAATATTAAATTCAAACTATTCCAACACATACAGTGCACCCACATATGAATAAGAACTAAATGTTAAATGTGCTTATATGTAAAGTATACGCACTTGTATAATATAGCTACATTCAAAACATACCTGAATGCAAAATATACATACTTGGGTAATTTAGCTGCATGTCGAGTATATCTATACAGAAAGTATACCTTTATGCACAATATACTTATATATACAACACAACCACACATGCAGTGTGCCTGCACGTACACTATACTTCTATGAAAAAAACTTTACATGTGGGTTATACTTATGTGCAATACATCTACCTTTACAGTACACCTACATGTAGATATATATGGTACAAGTAGATACATTGTACGGGAAAATATACTGAAGAATGCATGTACATGTAAAATATTGACAGAAGTACAATCTAATTACCCAAAAAACATTCCAACTTTCACACATGTCGCGCATGCACAATACAAATACAAGCGCAATAAACATTTATGTACAATATACACACATGTGCAATATACATAAGCATATGAATAGAATAAAAATACATGTTCACCTCACATATGTGTAAAGTATACACATCTGTAAAATATACATGGTTGTACAATATACATATGTATATACTATACATATGTGAACAGCATACAAATGTTACAGTATACATACGCAAACAATATAAATATATGAAAAATATGCACACATGTACAATATAACCACATGTACATACATATACAATATACGATGCGTGATATGCCTACATTTACAGTATACCGACCTGCAGGTATGTTATAAATACCTGTACAATCTATCTGCATGTAGAGTAGTTACACATCAACTTGGTCTAACTAGCTTGTTCACTTGTAGAATCACTGACAGTAGCCAATATCGACTGCCTTCTATAATTAAACAATACGCTACTTAGTTGCTGGGCTGCAAGATATGATTACATAAGGCTTTTCATCTCCTACTTGCTAATAACTTTACACATTTCAAAAGAACAAAAGATTGTTGTTAACAAGAAAAGCTTTAACAGATTTCACACACTAGACAGTTGACAAAGCCCACTATGCATCTATGCATTAGTCAATCTGTTTCATCATTTAGTAGCAGGGCTCAGTGCCAATCTTACAGAGGCATTTAAATGTAACCTTAGGGTTCATCTGTTTGTCAAACGTAAAAATTTAGCACCTCCAGCTATGATATGTATTGTTGCCTTATCTTGAGAACAAGTTGAGAGATTGCAAAAAAAACCAAAAAGATTGGACCAGATATCAAAGGAAGAAAAACAGTGCAAACAGACAATGAATAAAAACAAATAAGAATGCTTGAACGGTCACTAGATTTTCTTGAGTATTGTTTTCAACTCTGTATTAGCAGTGAATGATAACAATTTACAAAAAAAACAGAACCCCAGCTTCACTGTTCTAGCAAAATACTTGCAATTTTGACAAGAGGAGTTAGTATAGTGGTATACTAGAAAATCTTTGTCATAATTTGCTAAGTCTTTGTGACTACAATAGCAATTTCCACTAGGCCACCACCTTAATTGCGTTCTTGTAGACAGGGGCGTTTTGCGCAACTGAAATAATTTTGTTTTCTGATGTATCCTCACAGTCCATGCTGGAAAATTTATGAGCACTAATGTAAAAATTGGACAGTTTTTTTTCCCATGAACTGTTATGAAACTCCAATTTTGTGCAGAAAGTCGGCATAAAATTTGAGCCTTAAAACCTGATTTTGATTAGCACAGCTAAAACATGTTTATAATCTAATATAGAAATCAGTGCCGGCACATACTCAGATGAAAAAAAAACAGATTTGAAATAAAAAATTTGCCAAAACTTGATCCAAGATCTTTTTAAATTTTTACAATGAACTAGGAGCGCAATAGTGAGACTTGCTTTGTTACTTGTAGCAATCATCAGCATCGCTGGCACTAGTCACTCTTCTTTGTTATCACCACCTATAATTATAACAAGCTGTAATTAGTTGCTGTGATATAAGACATGATTACATAATACCTATCAACCTACGCATATATATGATGAGCATACAAGTTTTCACTGACCAAAATATTGGAAGTAGCACACTTCAGTTAAAACCAGTTAGCATACTTTGCAGTAGAAAGCTAGTTATGCATTCACATACAAGTCAACTAATGTTTATTAAATGGTAGCAGGTCTTCCTGTATACCAAGTGAAGGCAATGCAGGAATATGCAACAGGAGGACTCCTCACTCAGCTACTTCGAAACGAGTTGGCAAAAAAAACTAAATGCAAATCAAGAAAACCAAACAATTTTCTAGACAAGTAAGAACAATAAGTTTACCGAGTCCACACAAAACATTAGGATTGAGTAAGAATCACACACAATCTGACAAGAAACTGTCAAAAACAAGAACAAAAATGTGGATTGTAAGTTGAGATGCAGTGGTTTCTTGGAACCAACAAAAAGATCATTGTTTAAACCTACAACAAACTAGGTTTTATATGTGCTGAGAAAACTACTGAAGACAAAGACTTTAATTTTTGACCAAACACAAATCATTCACAAAAGCATGTTGAAAATTCCAATTAAGAAATTACAAATTTGGTTGCAATGTTCACTTAGCAAAGAAACAAACAAAAGGCAGGAAAGCTAAAAACAAGTAAAAAAAATGTAACAGAAAACTGTCTCCATTATTGCGGTAGGCTGATCATGACACGGCAGAAATTTTTGAAGAACACTGAGCAAAAAACCTTGAGTGAAACACCACTGAGAATAAAATAAGTTTAAGGGTTGTCAAAAGTTATTCATGTCAAAGTGTAAAGTACGTTGTAGTGGAAAATGTAGAGTGACCAAAATGCTGTCTCAAAAATATAAATGATACAATTTTGAAATCATTGAAGGACGAAAAAAGACAGTAGAAAAAATCACAGTTGTAAAAAGAGCAAAAGCTAGTAAGAGTTGATGTTTAATGAATTTCACCATCAGGAACAATGCTGATTCTTTCTGTGTACCTGAATTTATACCAAACATGTAGAACTACAGATAATTAACTTTTACGAGCAACCAAATTAGTTACCTTAAGAAGTTTGAGCTGGATAGATAAGTGGTGTCTCCCCTAAGCAGCATTGGCCAAATGAGCTGTGCTGTAGATAAGTACTTGCCTAATAAGTGAAAGGTGCCTGTAAGCATTGTATGACCAGTATAGCCCAATTAACAAAGACAGTTCGCCCAAGTGCGAAAAAATAAGAGAGCATAACTCCTCGAACAAAAACAATAAACAGGAGAAGACAATGACGGCATGAATTGCTTAACTCACCTGAGCAAGAAAGAGTCACGGACGGCGCCTGTTGAGCGCGGGAAACGCCATTGCTTCTCAACTTGATAAAGTTATCGGACGTATTTTCACCGCTGCTAATTTTACCGTTAACTTTTCTACAACTATGGATCGTGTTCAGAACAACTCACCTGCTAAGGATGATGTTCTCCAGTTAGAAAAGGAGGAGAAGTTTTTGGTGGAGATAGACAATGCTGCAGAGCAGCTATCCCCCAGAAACCCCGCTAGGAGATCGCCACCTACACAAAAAGTCTCCCTGTCAGTGCAGTACAAATGTTCAGTGAGGGGTAAGTTATCACCTCTCCCTTCAGCTGACCAGATGGATGCATGGATTGCTAATCACAGCTCTACGAAGGACCCTTTAGCGTTAGAGTCTCATGTGCTGTCGCAACAGATGGACACAGACTTTCCGCCGCTGCCTATTTCCACCACCGGATCTCCCCTTAGAGGTACGCCTAGTTCACAGCAGGTATTTTCGGTTCCGTTTCCTATCTGGGATCCTCTTCCTACCACCACCCCCTCCATAACGAGGCCCATCCATAGCGCAGTAACAGTCACTGCCAAGACAGATGGTACTACCCATATGCCTTTTCCGTTACAAGAGCACGGATGCAGTCGTTGGGCAAGATTGTTCCTAGCAAGAGAAGAGGAGCATCCCTACTACTCAATTCCTCTGGAAAAGACACCTTCGCCACTGCTATGACCACCAGCTCTTATCTGGAGAAGCCAGACCGTTACCCCATAAGAGTGAGGAAAGTCAGTTCCCATTCGACGGAACAAGTCCCCCTTTTAGAGCTCATACGTACTAGGCGTAAGGCTGAGCCTGCACACAAAACAGCCTCCAAATCACCCTTTGCTTCGACTACCATAGAAGCTAGCACCTCTTCACCATGTGTCTTGCCGGCAATGCAACTTGTTGATGTCGGCATGCCACCCCCCACCCTACCAGAATGGTGTCGGAAGAGTTCACTGCCCCTCACACTTCTGGAAAGCCCGCCGGCTGCTGCAGTGGATAGCCCGCTCCACCCAACGAGCCATCAATAAGCGACTGACAAAAGCTAGATGGAGCACCTGTCCCCCTGTGTCACCTCCAAGCTAAAAACATGCGACAACTCTCTGGCCATGTTCATCAGCACTTTGTCCAGTACTTTTGCAAGAGCCGGTATTCTTCCAGCTCATGCGATAGCGTGTACGGACACCAGAAAAAGAGAAGATTTGAACCAGAAGACACAGACCACTACAAAAGAATGGGATACATCTACGCCGTAGACAGAGAGAGTTTCCCAGCCTTCCGCCGCTATCAGAACTGGACACCGTCCGAGGAATTTGGCACGTGTAGGCCTACACAGACCGGTACCATCACCCCGCCTGTTCCTCCCACTCCTGCAGAGACAGAACCCTTGCCCTCAGTTCCCGTTCGGGCAGAACCGCCCACCTCAAAGTCGACCATCACCTCGTTGGTGTCAACTCCTTTAGACGGTTACAAGATACCTAAGAGAACAGGGAGACGATAGACTCATTCCATAGCTGAAGCTGTTGCCGCCAGAGCAACTGCCAGAGAAGCCAAGACTGTGCCTCTCCCTCCTCCTGTTCCTGCACTCTCTAGTGTAGTGAGAAACGTCACCGTGACAGTGGCTTCCACGCCGCCTACAGAGCCAGGGCATACCTTCTTCCCGTCCCCGGACACTATACTAATGTGTCCTGTACCGTCCAGCTACTCCCTCCACTGCCAGTTGGCAGCTTCCCCCCCCCCCCCCTTACACTCCGCACATGGTTTTGTGCTATGGGCCATACTCTGTATGTGTCTCTTGGAGCTGTATTCTCTTTGCGCACATGGTCTTGTGCCTTGGGGCATACTCCGTATGTACACCCGGACTACAGTTGTAGTTGACTGTCTCTTGAGACTCCTCCTGTGTATATCATTCTTATACACTCTCTGGTTACACTACGCACCTGGTTTTGTGCTTCGGGCCATACTCCATATGTTTCTCTTGGAGCTGTACTTCTTTCACATGGTCTTGTGCACCGGGATATACCTTGTATGTATCCTCTAGACTACAGGCTTTGTAGTCACTGGTCTCTATGAGACTCCCTTATATATATATCCAAGAATTATATATACTCTCTTATTTACTCTGCGGCCTCCCATTATATGGCCACCCCGTGCCTGTATAACTATCAGTACGGAAGTACCTGATTGTTAAAGCGGCCTGTGTAATGGAATTGCACAGCGTTGCCATTAATCTACAGCCGGCAGTACACCTATATTAATCAACTATGTTATTCAAGACTGACTCATACGCTTATATGCCTACAGCAGTGCAGTTGCACTATAGCTACAGCTTCAAGCCAGCAGGAAGGACACTTCCCGCCTTATAGTTATTTTTGTATTCCCATGTGCCACATGCTGCTTTGTTTACACTACGTTTAGCCAATCATATATTTATACGCCTCTGTGATTTTCTTACCTGTATATAAGCACTTGCTTTAGCCCAGCAGGGAAGAGTTTTTAGTTAGCGATTAGTAGTAGTGCTCAGACCTTGTTCATGAGATACTGCCTAGGAGTAGTGCCTGCTAAGCTATAGCAAGCCAGCTGAGGACACGTTCAGACTACAACAGAGAAGTTCCCTGAAGTGTACAGAAGACGCTTGGATTCTCGTAGGAACGCCCAGCTAGTGACTATACCGACAGACGCATACCTGCAGTATTTGGACACCAGTAGTTGAGATATTACTATCACTTTTATAGTTATTCCTAGAAGTAGGAGTTCTGTGCGTATTAGGCAAAGTGGAGAATAAAGTCTTTGCTTACACTTTCAACATATTGGAATCTGTTGGGCCGGTTGCCAAAATACTGTTGTGCCTGCTGATAAGCAGCATCCTGTCTCCTCTAACACAGAGATACATTCAGGCCTTTCACTCTGTAGCCACAGCTACCACACAAAGCACAGAGTTAGTCATCATTACAAAGCATCTTGCAGTAACTGTGGCAGTAATCCTTTTATCACACGGGGAAAACCGTTACAATATCATCTTTAGCAAATTTATAATTTTTTGCTACGTCGACGATTGAGATGATGAAATAAATTTGTTTTGGATTCATGCTTTTTACTAAAAATGAGTATATTGATATATATATAGTGATTTTACAACTACATCATTGTCAAAAGGCAGAGTTTTGAATGACTTACAGCGTAAAAATGTACAGGTAAGGTTAAATTCTCCAATCCGATTCTTAGTTGCTCCCTTGTCTATTCCTCTATCAAGGTCATTAGGTGAAGGAGTAAAATATGGAGATACAAATAATATTAGATTTTTAAAGTTTTCACAACTTTAGATTTCGTTACCGGAGCTTCGACAGGAGCAGGTTCTTAAAACTGGGTCAAAAATCAATAGTTCTAAATCAAAACTATTCGACATTTTTTTACTTCTTCTCAGCATTATCAAACAACTTTTGCTTCTTTTTCAGTCAGTTGCATTTTTGTTTCAATTTTCAAAATGTTTTGAGAGATGAAACTTAGGTTAATCTTTTTTAACTTGCATCATGCATTAAATTTTCATTTGCTCACAGTTTCAGTTTCAATATCTAAGATAGACTACAGGTGATGCAGTTTTTCCCAAACTTTATGATCTTTCGCAGAAATAATACAACTTACTCATTAGTCCCCCCTTCAGTCCCCACTGTAGTGGATTTTTATAACACTCACATCTGCACAGATACTAAACAATTAATCTGGCATCACTAATAAAGCCATTAAATGGCTAAGATGACTAAAATAACAGTTACCAAACTGACCGACCCTGCATCAATAAGGTATCGACTCTGTATGAGTAAGTACCGACCATCTATGAGTCAGTATCGACCCTGTCGGAGCCATACCGGGCCGGCAGGAAATGACTCATTCTTGTCTGAGATCTGAAAAGGAACCTAAGGGGTGCAAAGGATCACATCCAGCAGATATCCACCCTTATATCTGGAGAAAGCCGATGCGCGGAGCCTAGAAAGACTAATTTGCCAACAGCAGGAAGTAGAAATGCCTAGGATTAGCCATGCACAATTTATGACTCTACCTACCACTTCTGGGTGCCACATATATTTAACTTTTTATACCATAAATTGTTCGTCGGTATTTAAATCTGCCTGCCCATTCATTAGATTATGTCTTACTCATGTATTATGGACCATTACCATGAATCATTTCCTGTGCTCTGAGTATAAATGGCAGAACTTTTGCTATGAGAACCAGCTTGTATTGGGCCATGTACTTCATTGCATCCTTACGGAAGAATAAAGGCATATTTACTCTAAACCACCGAGTTATGCTTCTGAGCCAAGGGCTCTATACTTGTTATGGAGTTGAGTATACTCCTTCAGTTTTTATTTGGTGTATACCGACCTGCTGTTGCATCTAGGTAAAACGCAACTGGTGGCAGCACACCGTCGGATGCTACCGACTTGTCTGTGACGGCGAACTAGAAGTTTGTTGGTCTACAGACACTCAGCTAGTAGTTTTACGCCCCCAACTTCCACTGCACCACTTGAAGTTGTTGCACCTGCTGTTTTTCCAAACTGTTTAGGATGTTTTTTTGTTTGCTGTTTCTCTAACAGTATTTTTTTGTTTGAAATTCACTAACGGTCAGTAAGTTTATGAATCTACTAAAAATCTTTCAAATATTTGCAATTGTTTTACACTTTCAGGGTTGTTTGCTGTCTCTGTATATGACCTGCTGCCACTGCTAAACTAAATTAATTATTCTGTCCCATTTTTAGTCAAATTTTAATTTCTATAAGCACCTGGCTCTCCCATTCAACTATGCTAACTCTAAATCATTAATTATCAACGATAAAATGTGAAACAAAAGTATGATTCTTTGTTTATCAGTTACAACTACAGTTACAGTTACAACTATCACACAAGAGTTGCAAGTGCGTTTTAGAAAATTTATGCAAAACATAAAAATTCAAAGATGAATCCACTTGCCACAAAGTTTAAATTCTTAAGAAAACTACTTAGACAAAAGCCATACTTCATACCACGATTGTTAAAGCTTGTGGCGCCATTTTCACTCTTACACAGCCAATGTTCATCACTAAATTCAGTCGCTATTTGATGATTATGGGTGTCATTGGATAGATTCAAAAAGGTGTGTTTTGCAAATATACAAGAAGTCTTAGTTGTTACGTAAACGCATAATTTTCGTGTTTTACTAATGTTGCCGGAAACAGTACCGATAACTGTCGTTCAAGTCACGATAACAATAGGTAAGAAAAAGATAAGACTCTAAACTTTAAAAAAAATTGGTCGCATCTTGATTAAAACTGTGTAGTACCCACTGTAACTGAGTCTAAAAATGTCTGAAAATGAGTTTTAACAGTTAGGTGGCTCAGTTGGTGATGAGACACAAATCACTTCCTGTGGACACTCACCACAAACTCTAAATTACCCCATAAATCCGTACCGGCAATTGCACAACATGGAATTGTTTTGGATATAGTCACTTTTGTTTACAGAATGTCGTGATGCCAATTCTGAATGTTCATCGTATGCCAATTTATGTGACCACCCAGGATTCAAAGACTATCTTGAGGCCAACTGCAAGAAAACCTGCACAGACTGCGTTCCTCTTGCTCTGGTGCGTATTGCATTAGTTTCTTATTGTAAAACACTGCAGAATCACACTAATAGATATGAGTTGAAACGAGTTACAAACATTACTAAAGCTCTAGCTGTTGCATACAGAAAATTTCTACTGCTATTTATACAACATTGATTGAATTTAATTGGTTACTAATCATTCTTTTCACAAACTAAATGTCCGTTATTAGGATGAGGAAGTGACTGAGGCCCCACCACCTGCAAAGTCTATGGGTCGATGCGTTGATAGATGGACAAGCGAAAAGTGCAGCAAAAGAGAACAACGTGAAAGATGCAGATGGAATACAGTTGTCATTTACAACTGCAAGAAGTCTTGTTACTTGTGTTAAATTATCGAAAAGCTGGCAGCCAGTTGATCCGTTGCCAAGACTTTATTACGCTGAAGCTTTATATAGAGTATTTTGTTATTTCCCTAGGAACAAATGCTATTTCATATGCTTGTTTGCACACATGTATAGCCTTCGCTCCCACACATGTTTACTTACTATTAACATTCTAACTCGCGTTTCAAGCTTCCGCTTGGAAAAACCGTACTGCTTTTTGCACTGATTTAGCTGAACATTTAATCAATATTTTAGCCATTCCATTATATGATCCTACCTTCACTAGCTACATCAATAAATGCAGTTTGCTGTTATAACTTGACCTATTTCATTCTATATATATAAACAGCTTTCATCACTTTACCTGTAGCGTTGGTTCATTCTTTGTGATATGAAAACTTGGCTTCAGGTGTTTTAACACTGATCTCTTCAAGTGGACATATTGAACATAGTTGAAAAATCTCTAGAAAATTGCAAAATGAAATATTCAAGTTAGTTGAAGCGCATCAAAATCAGAGTGCTGCTTTCTCGATCAACTTGCTAACATTACCTGAGTTTCTTTGCCAAATGTACCTTTGTGAGTTTCAACGTATTTAATCTGAGCAACTTCTATGGTAATATAGGTTTAGTGAATTATAACTGTTTGAAACGAGAGAGCCTTGGTAGAGATAACAAGGAAGGTACCAGTGCTTGTTGTGGCTAGGAAATTTGTGTGAAAGTTATAGTTACTTCAGGTAACAAAATTCATCAATGTGGGTAACATCTTCAAGTGCAGGAAGAATTGTAAGAATAAATTACCTTCTGTAAAGACGCATATACATGTATTCAATATATACAAAAGTAGGATTTCAAAATTGATGAACAACCAATGGTATTGCCCGTTTCTTTGGCTCAAGCTCTCCTTCAAACTGGACTGTCTGAAAAGATTTTTTTGTCAACCTCGAAATGCAAAATGATGTAGTGAACCTACTTATCACACTATTGGCCTCAACCGTAGATTACACAACCAAAATCATTTGAGTCGCTCGCATGTTTCTATTTTATTAAGTTGTTATGTTTATTTTGACTGAGATCATTGCCTTGTCACTAACAATAATTGGTCTTGGGACAGGGTGACCTTTATTTGGCAATTGGAACTGGATAATTGTTAAATGCAGCAGCATAGGTATCTATTCGACTGAAAAGACAAACTCTCAGATGGTTGTCATAGTTATAAGACACACATTAGAAGGAAAGGGTGGTGGAACACTTTCACGAGGGGATAAAAGAAGAAGAAGGTTGGTAGATGAAAAGATAAGAAAAACCAAGAGTTGTTGCTTAAGACGGAGGCAAGGGCCATATATTTCCTGACATAGCTACACTTTCTACAGCAATGACACAAAAACTTTCCACCAGACACGACTGTAGCTCATTTACCAATAAATCACTTGTACATACACACTTACTGCGCATTTTCTTATGCAGGTCTGCTCTATTATACTACTCGCATGTATTGGTGAGAAATGAAGTGTCAGCAATTTATTGGGATATTGGGTCTGTTTCATCTTCGTGTTTCCTCATAATCAGCAAGTATTTTGTCTCGCAGAAGAGTAAAGCTTGCAAAGTAATGAGCCTGATCAAGTAGTTTGGTACTGTATGTTGTCTTTGATAAAGTTGTGACCAAGTCATGATACAAGTTATGAATGAAAGCCTTCAGATATAGTGGCTTCGATGTTGTTGCTTAGGTCTTACTGATGTGAAATGAAAGTAAAAAACTATTAATAAACAAGAATGAATATTGAAAAAAACAGGTGACAATAATTAATGACTAAGTTTTAGCTGCCCTAGTTATGAAAAAAAATAAAAAACGAAGATGATGTATTATACTTTCCAATAAATTTGCAGTTATTGTTAGAAAAGACCTGAGAGTCTGGAGAGCAAACTCAATAAAGTCAGGGAGCACAATTTTCCCACAGCGCGAACTAATTAAATACTGTAATAGATTTTTGTCCTCAATCACCGACACAACGGTATCCGTTCCTTCTCTTCTCACACTTCGGGATCTACCCCGGATAGACTTTAACAACTTGCACTGGGTCCATAACCCAGACACACTACAAACAGATTTATCAAGTAAATACTTCATTCCTTAATCTATTTAGCAACGCAGTAAAAAGGTATTTAGCACTATCCACACAACTTCTGTCTCTCCCAGTGCACAGCTGCTCCTTTTGTAGAAGATAAAGGGGGAAAACTCATCACCTTATTAGATGTGGTCAATAACATAATCTAATATAAAATGTTCACAAATGATAAGACATGATACAAAGTACAATAATAAAACAAGCCAATAAGAATACATGCACATGGTGAAAGAGCACTGGGCTATGCTTCCCGCTCTTTTTAGTGTGGTGGTACTCTTCCACTCCTTATTTGGAAGCTCCACTTCCTAGTCTCTGTTCCTGGTAGGTACTAGGCTCCGGTCTCTAAACAGTTGAGGCTTTCTGACTCCTAGGGGCACAGGCTTTTCGAATCAGTCATCTTGGATACTGGGCCGGGGTTCCGACCCGGGGTATACCCGGGGTAGTTACTACATGTCTATATAGAGTGATACTGGGTTGATACAGGCTCGGGGTATCCGGTATCCCGTTTTAGGGGGACTTAAGCAACTATCGAGGGGAAGAGTCCAGGCGGTATTTCAAACTCTGTTACTGAGGTTTCAAGGGATGTAGGGGAGTTTTTAGAGTGGGGAAGGGTAAGGAGGGGTCCGACATCACTCAATCACCATGCAAATCTCCCACAGTGCAATAATGAATAACTGAAACCCAGTTGTTGCCTCTCTGACCGAAAAGCCAATTTTGTCTATGCAGAAGAGTTTGCAGTCTTGAGAGCAAACTGGTTAGGCTTGAGGGGTACACATTATCAACAGCACAACTTGTTGAGTTCTTGAACTAGTGTAAAAGAACTGCTTATTAATTCTTAGCTAACTGCTGAGAGTCCCGGTAGTCGCAGTAGATGTTTTCCTTTCAGTAACTGTTGCTAGGGTGGATGCTATTGACTATTGAATGTTTCACTCCGATAATTTAGTCATTTTAGACAAATAATGATTTGCGTTCCATTCGTCTTCATTCCAGTCGTTTGGAACACTGTATTGAGTTTTTAAGTGTATAATAAAACATGAAAGATAGATAAATATCTTAATTTCACTGGATGCTTGTTGTATTGAATGTTTGACTCTAAGTAAAGTAGTGGGATTACCTGTCTAGTACGGACACAGCAACCAACTCACCGAAGTCACCCCTTGATCACCCATCAATCCCTTCTCATGGGGACTGTTCCATCCGTTGATTCCTAGGGAGCCAACTTCAAATGGGGTTTACTATGACACAGGCTTTAGCAACTGCAATGGATTCCTCAGCTCAGACACAGTACATCACTGTATAGAGATAAAATATTTTTATAATGCGATTTTATTTAGCAATACAAACTAGTAGGTACGGAACCCAAAAGGCTTTGAATTTCTGATTACACAAGACCTCTTTTCATAGGAGACTCAAATGAATATCGACCCCTTTATTAGCGGTGAGCCAATCATATATAAGAACACATAACTTAAACAAATGGCAACATGCAATACCAGACTAGTTTGACACAGAAAGCCATTTAAACCCCACACACATTGCTTAAAAGTCACTGAACTGCCTTCAACCCCTCAGAGCAAGTGTGAAGCTGGACGTCCATATAAGGCTTCCACACTTCTTTACATTAAACACCAGCATCTGTCGACCAGTGTTTTCTTCTACAGATACCCTGGTCTCTTGGTCCATAGGGCCTCAGGCTTCTACATCCGAGACTCTCCGACTGAAAAGGTTTGTACCCTGGCCTGAGGTAGGTACATTACAATGTATAAGGGTAATCCTTGGATTATATAAGTTACAAAGTGGTTATACCAGGTCTTGTATAAAGTCGCCTTTGAGAAATATTTAACAAAGAGGAGAGCGGGATAAGGTATGGAGTGGAAGAGGGAGGGGTTGTTAGTCCTTCCTACTCTTCAAACCTCCCAAACTAACTAAAATAAACCGGTAGTTGTTTGACTCGTTCTATGTGTTTCGAGTTATTGGCACAAAGCCCACTGACAATATTTGTTATTCACAGTAGAATCAACTTTACTTTTATACTGATTGGGTGAATTTTGTCAATGATCACAACTGAATCAGCTCATTAGAACTGGGTGGTACTTGAACTCATAGTCAGTTTTGGAGCTGATGGCTTCATTTGTTGAAAAATACGATTATAAACTTGGTTCATAAATTGCAACAGACTGAAGTTTTCTGAAAACATTATTACTCGTATTCTCTGTTGTCTCCATTGCTTTCGTTAGGCCGTAAAAATTCACATGTAGTTGGTGCAGTACATTATAATCATTTGTAATATTTCATGTATCCAACATTTGTAATATATTGATTGAAAATATTTCCATTTCATGGATAGTGTGTACATGACTTTGAGTAAATCACTAGAAGCAATGGTTAAGCCCACTATGAGGAATACTTTTCACGTCAATTGCCCCAAAAATGGTTTCTGCACCCATATTGCTACAGGTGTGAGGGTAAGTTTTTGAGAGTTAATGCAACGGTGATGGAGTGAAAAATCCTGGATTGTAGTAACAAAATGAAAAATCGCTATGAAAAAAACTGCCCTGATTGTTTGAGAAGAATTTTACCGGGGAGAAATCGTCACACTCATCTCCGTAAATCATAATACTGATAGTTTGAAGTAATAACAAAATTGAAAAGTTTAAAGAAGATAAATAGTTGGTCAAACAGAAAAAAGTGAATTAAGTTTTTGAAGGTGAGAGAATAGTTTGAAGAGAAAAGTTGTGATTGGGAATGTATGATTTAAGAGATTCTCAAATGACCATGAATGTTGCTAGAATGCATATACGTCTCCTCTAGACAATGAGTATGTTTAGTTCAGTCTTCGTTTCAACCCAGTCTACTCAATCAAACATAACCAAAAACTTTTGTGAGCTTACTATTTAATTGCGGTAGCTCGGTTCATTTTAAACACACACACCTCCAAAAAATTATAACAACTATCAGTTATTTTATATGAATATACTTTGAAATGAAAGTTATGTATGTTTTACTTTACATATGATCTACCTATTAACGAATGAGTTACCTTTAACAAAAATGGAAAACAAACTTTATGAAGACACAAAACTAACAGATGGAGTGGTAAAATTATGTACCTAAAAAACTGGTTGGTTCACTGATAAATCAAGAGACATGACAGGTATGCTTCTGTGGGGGAATTTGGTAGTTATCAGCCCCTGAGCACTTACAAGAAGAGGCAGCAGTTGTGCACCCTTACTCAAGGAGAAGGCAACAGACAATTTTAAACAAAGGCAGTGGCAAAGACTCCGCCCATTAATCACCTTGATTCCATTGATTGGACAATAAACTTTTCTAGTTATAACATTGGCTAATTGTGTGTACACTAGATTGATCATGTTATAATGTATTGAGATGCTTATGTTATAAATTGTGATGTTGGAGCCAGAGAGCTCAGAAATAAATAACCCTTATGCTTGCAAACACCTCTCTATTTACTTGGAATATTTGGAGTTGCAGTAGTCCCTGGCAGGCTTGTATAACGGTCAGGACATTTGGAGCAGATCTTACCCTGTTATGCCAGTGTTGACTGGGTAGCTAGGGAATTGTACAGGGCTTGCAGGGCAGGAGTTAAGTCCTTGCACAGCCGGTAGTAGTTGTGTCCAGTAGTGGACGGTGAAATCTATTACACTTCTGATACATATTTAATACAGCCATGTTAACAAACCAAACTGAAGGAGTAGATGATGTTAAAAATTATAAGTCAAACAAATATAACAACAGGGCTCAAAAACATTTTTCAGACCTTTAATACTGAGCATACGTTATTAACTGTAACTACTATCACATCGTAAACAAAAAAAACAACTAACATGTTCTCCTGGTACACATAACACTATTTATGAAAATTTAACATCAATAAAATACCTAGTGTTACACAAGTTTGTACCAACATATATAAGCATTCAAACCAACAATCCAATCATTATACAAACCAATATCTAAATGTACCATTAGTGAGCAACCTAGTGCGCAAAATTCATCACTCAACAGGTTCTCCCATTACCACCTGGTACTATAAACAAACCTGTGCCATATCAAACTCCAGTTTCACTTAAGAAATCCTTCAGATACTAGCTTCTATTGCACTACTCTTTTCCTGATCACAGTGAAAAATTTCACAATATTACTGATGACAGCTTCTTTAGATGTCATTTTTTCAGATTTCATCTCAAATCGTCAATAATTCTTTTTTCAGTGAGTATAGCTAAGGTTCTGAAAAAGTTTAGATATCTAATAGTTATCCCCCATTCAGTTTTTCATGGCTGCAAAAAGGCTATGAAATGTATTTTGTGATAAAAGATTGTGGAAAAACATTGCTTTGTATTTATGAATAGTGACTAAACACACACACAATTGGTCATTTTACCCCTAATTTGGTACAAAACAGATCTTATGTTGGTCACCCATTGATTATGTATTCTTAAACTCAGATTGACTTTTACTCATTTTTGTTCAAGCGTTTCATTAAACTCAGTCAAACTAAATTCATAAACTCAGCCCTTTATCTCAAGCACAACAGAATATATATTGTGGAGAAGTTGTGTGTACAATTGACTCAACACTTACGTCCCTACCCCTTGGACCGACACCCTCTTCCCCACTCCCCCCCCCCCCACCCCAGCGTCTCTCCCTATGCAGCAAACAGCTACCCAGAGTTGTCTTTACAGCACCCCAAGTTTCTGGCCACTCTTTCCCCCAAGCATGCCCCTTATACATGGCTGAGAACTGGTGGATTGATAGCAAGCAGAAGCGGGACCTAGCCTGGTCAATAATGGACCAATTTAATCTGGTTTAGACCAAAAGAAAGCCCTATTTCTTCTCTAGAATGCTATTTTGAATTACCATGAGTTCCCCAGAGTCATTTTGAGCTGTATGACATCACCTCATAGGATGGTGCCACTTCCTGCCAAGACTGAAGGGTATGACTAATACAACCTTCGAGAGTGTTTCTGGTATGATGGGATAAAAAAAGAAGAAGAGCACAAGCTAAAGCGGAGAAGATGATGGTATGATGGTGCAAGAATGGAAGGGAGGCGGAGCCTAGATATAAAGATTGAAAATTATTTGTTTGAATGCCATGTTGTTTTGTTTGTAAACAGACATTTTCTTAATTATTGATGTATTTTCCGTTATCCTTGTATGTGATTGGTTGTGCCTCTGTTTTGGCGGCATAGCATCCTAGACTTAGATGTTATATTATCCTGGCCAGTTTTTAGGGCCAGGCAAAGCACATTTAAGCTACAGTAGGAATGTTTACCTTCATCGTATCTAGGAGGAAAAAACAATATTTATCACTTAAACACAGTGCAGTTTGTCATTGGCTATTGCTAGGAACAGTAGTCAAGGATGAGCAAAATATTTACTGAGTGGAATCTCAATGACAAGTCCTGATAACAGCTGGCATCCTTGAGCCTGGAGAGTAACCGTGAATTTTGAGGAAAACTTATTGGATCGAACTTTCGGTTTAACTTTGCAGTAGCAAAAGAATTGTGGGACTGGTATTGCATTATAACACCGGAGTTGTGTCCATGAAAGTGGCAAAATACTTCACACTGATGGCAGCTGTGAGATCTGGTACGAACCCTAAAACAATGACACAACTAGAAAAAAAGGAAAATGACGTTTTTTGAATGTTTTCAACTCGAACAACAAACGATTTCTTTGGAAAACCCGTACCCCGAGTGACCAAGACTCAGTATAGCTGACCCTGGGCCACTCCGGGTATCCAAACCTTTACCTCAAACTCCTACACCTCTTGAAATATCTCCCCTGAACTATACAGCCACAGGAACACAGCCTTTTTTGATACACCACTTGGAGAACCTTCTCTTTTGTGTAGAGTTCTAAAACTTCCTGTATAGCTTCCCCTGAGCCTATCGGGAGCTTCAAAAAACCTACCCAACGCTCACACATTCATACTGTGTGCTCCTACACCCTTTGGAAGATCTCCCATGGCCTCTGCAGCCCCAGGAACACGGCCATTTGCTGCTACACCCCTTAGAAAATGCCCCTTGGCTGTAAAGCTCCAAAGTTTTCTGTAAGCTTCCCCTGAGCTTCTACACCCCTACCGCAAACTACTCAATCTACCCCGACCCCTCCACTCCCTATCTCAAGTTTCAATCCCTACTGACTAAACTCAAATGGCTACAAAGAAAGCCAGAGGCCCAGGCAGACAGCCTGCTGGAGTGCAGGAGGCAAGTCTCATCGACCGTCTGACTGAAGCTATATACAGTATTGTATCCAATCCCCTTCCTGCAGCCTTCAAAACCTTTTCACTATCAATTAATTTATATGTAAGGCCATGTGTATTTTACGTCCTATTATGTTTTCTACCTTTTAAAAATGAGTTACTTTTAAGAACAGTAAAAAAATAATAATTGACAATGAAACTGACGGCTGGTAGATGTTAAAAATCATAAATCAAGAAAATGTAGCAGACTGGGTTCTATAACCTTTAATACTGAGCATACAATGTTAACTGTAACTACTATCACATGGTGAAAAAAACAACAACATTCACTTGATATACATTGCGCTACTCATGAAAATTTAACACCAACAGAATCTGTAGTGTTACACAAACTTGTACCAAAATATGTTAGCATTCAAACCAACAATCAAACCACGATACAGACCGAGATCCAAATGTACCATAAAAAACCTAGTGCTCAAAAACAATCACTCTACAGGTTCTCCCGGTAGCACCTGGTACTGAAAAAAGGATTTGTGCCATATTAAATTCCAGTTTTTCTTAAGAAACCTTTCATATATTTGCTCATTGGTATATTCGCGACTTGGATCGATCCGTACAATAAATTTGATAAATAATATTTTTTGCAATTAATTTAATGCAAATGGGTCGGTAGCAATATTTCTAATTGATCGCAAAATACCATCCCCACGAGCAACAAAATATTAAATTGCGAGGCATACTCATAGGTCGCGAACACTACCGATCCAAAACATAAAAATTAATATATACCGACATGGGTGACGTTCGTTTCAAAGCAGTCCATTCTCGGCATAATTTGTTATTTTTTGTCATATGTTATTAATTATCATATATGTTGTTTATTATTATTAATTATTATGATTTCCATGTACAATATTTATATATTGAAAATAGATTGATCACAATAATGAAACACAGAGATATTTTGTTAAAACAATAAAGATGAATGTTATAATTAATCAAGAACGAATTGTTTTGAAATAAACGTTGTCAACCGAAAAAGTGTAAAGCTGTTTATTCTTTGACTCGCTACCACTATCTGCCACTTACCGATGCAGCATGCTAATAGTACCAATGAAGAATCAATGACACAATAACCGTCGCTGATGAATTGCTTACACATGTGAAAATAGTTATGCTTGCTACAATTCACATTGGAATTTTATGCCCTCATGTCTGATCCGGATCGATGGATATCCTTTTTTATTATTGTATAATAGAAATTAAATGCGTGGATCGATGCGTTCGCCGCCAACTGATGTGGATCTCAAATACGGCTAATAGCAGATGTTCAACGATACGGTTTGCGAATACACTTCCAATCTCACTGTCCTTTTTTTTCATCACGGTAAAAATTGTCACAATATTACTGATAGCAACATCTTTAGATGTCGCTTTTCAGGTTGTATCTCAGCTCATGAATAGTTATTTTCAGTGAGTATAGCATAGATTCTGGATAAATTCAGATATGTAATAGCAGCCCAGTATTTAATGTTTTATTGCTGCGGAAATGCAAAAAAATATTTTTATATGGTAGAAGATTGTGGAAAACATTGCTTTGTATTTATGAATATTGGCTGAACGCACACAATTGGTCATTTTATGCCTAATTTTGTACGAAACAGATCTTATGTTGCTCACCAATTGATGATTTATTTTTAAACTTAGATCGACTTTTATTTATATTTTTCAATCATTTCACTAAACTCAGTCAAATGTGACCCATTGACATTTTCAGGCTATATTTTGGTTCATTTCATAACACAACTGACAGTGTATGTATATGTAATGATTCTTTTTGCAACTGAAGATTTAACACATGTTTTTTCAGCGATGTTAAACTCGGACCATCTCACAGACTTTTTTTCTAGTTCTTACCATTTTAGTGAGCTGGTGGTTTATCAGTTGCTACAGCAACGTTGACACATGTCATATGTTTAGCAAAAAGCGCAACCAAGCGACAAACAAGGTAATACTGATGTGTGTACTTCTAAGGGTAATAGATGCTATGTTTGGGTGCTTAATAATATACCTTTTGTAACAGTTTTTTGTTAATATTATGCTGAGATGAAAAACAAAATGAAGAGATAGCGGAAACGGTTTTTTGGCATTATTGACAATGCTGACAGTTACATTTTTATCACTCTACGCATGATTTACCAAGTGTTCAGCTGTTTTTTTTTCCTGTGTCATTTTCTTTTCACCGTATTTTATATACATGAACGTAATGGGCTCATCAGAAACATAGGTAGTGCCATATGGCAAGTTTGTGGAATCAGGTCAGTAACAGAGCAAGCTTGACAGCTGTATGAAGCTTGATATTTTCACAGGACTGAGCACACAGTGCCAGCCAGTTGGTTCATGAAAGTATACACAATACAACAAACTTAATGCTAATGCCAGTTCTATCCAGGAAGCAATATTACTGCTTCTATGTGTTTTTTATAGGTATATATTGCGTAGGTACTGTTAAAGTTGTGTCTTGACTGCAAAGCTGTGAAAAAATCTCAACTGAAGATGTATTGTTGGGGACGCCATTGACAGCAATCTCGATCGCCATGACAATTCATGTAATACACAACAATCACAAAAATTCATTAGAATATTTTATTACCTTTATTATATACATTCTACTATTCTTAAGATTTATTTGAATATTAATTATTACATAGTTTTCCCACGGAGTGTAAATAATATTTTGGGTTGTCAACAGTAAGGCGTGGCTCACACTTTTTTTTGTCCATTTGTTGTATTTAAATGAATGTGATGTACGGATAAAATCAGAGTTAACCTGACTCTCAGAAGCTTCAGATGATTCTCACCCTACACAGACAAAGAAGACTAAACACAAGTGGAAGATTGCATCAATAACAACAACTTGGTCTAGTCGACTATCAGTGCGAGCAACGAACTAGTAGAAAGTGAGCAGTCAAACTGGCCCTCACTGTGTACGACCAATTCGGCGCATGATACCAAACCCTAGTTCTCCTTTGACATTCCGACTACGCACAGTTTGCCCTTCGGCCAGAAAATCAGTGGAAAGTGTGGCAGTCAACTGGACTCCTCGCTGTGTATCGCCACGAGCATACAACACTGCAAATTTCGATCGGTTGGATTAAACTGTCGACCCTGTTGCACACAGACTAAATAAAGCATCACCAATAACTGCATCAAGTAACCACTACATCACGGGAGGCTGTACCTGTCACCTGTACAGTCACACAGTCACACCAGAAATTCCTGTACAGTATAATTCGGTCTAGTAAAGCATTTGTACTGTATACTTCAATCTCGGATGTCAGAAAACAATCTTGTGATGTAAAACTGTCTTTATTCTTGGCTATGTTGCTTGATAATGAGCTAAAAGGACACAAGTTCAATGTTGCTGCAAGCCATACCTGAATATCAATGGAAATGGTATATAATTTTTGTTTAAATGATGGTAAACCTGAACAAATTGGAGTTGTTTGCATAATGCTAAAAAAGTAATTCCTTTTTGGCACCTAGTTGTGTTTTTTTTAATTTTTAATTAAACTAAATCAATTTCATGAAAAAAATAAAGCGGTACAAAAAAACGTTATCAATTATTGTTTTATTTGTCTACCCTCCCACATGCTAATTTTTATGTTTATTCCAAATGTCTTTCCACTCATCACAGATTATTTTAGTAGAAGTAACAAAGAAACAGAGTTCTTTCATTAGAGTTCAGTTATTACACTTCAACTTGTAGCAGATGTGCTCGGTTTTCATGAATTCAGTAAAAGAAATTGGTTATCGCTGGCTCAAAGCTCTACAGCTGCCTGTCCTACCACTTGATTCTTCAAAATATAAGCCAAGCTTTGGTGAATCAGCTTAATTTCAATGTTCACTTGTAGAGCTTTTCTTTATCCAGGGGACTTGTTGAAAGCTTGATCCTATCTGACTAAATGCAAAACAAATGTGAAAATCAACAAGTGATCAATAACTGTCAAAATCTAAAGTGAGACTAACCACCATGGTTGATCATAGAAAAACAGAAATTTATTCTACTGCGGCATTTCGCATTGAACTTTTGAAGTATTAAAACCTGCTATCGAAGCTTTTACAGCTTGATATTAATTTTTTTTAAAAACTGAAAATGAGAAAAGATCTTTAGTACCTTAAACAGCACAGAATCCATAAAATAAAATAAAGTATTGCTCATTTATCAACGAATCCAACTTATTGCATACTTTATAAAACAACGGCGTCCTATGAAATGTTTAGCCAGTACAGTAAGAAAGAACTCTAGAATGATGTAACATTGTCACGTGATGAAGTTGCATACAGTAAGTTGAAAAATTGTCTAGATTTGTAGTATAGTGAAATGACCAACAACCCATAATGGCTGTGAAATGACAAAAATTGCATACATGATCGATTCAGTAATGATAAAATTACTCTTGCAGAAAACTGTATTTAGTGAGATAAAAGTTCTCGTACTTCACTTTGAGTAACAAGTAGATAAGCCTCATCTGACACAGTAGATAGAGAGTAGATAACTCTCACATAATACAGTAAATGGTGAGTAGACAACTGACAAATGATACAGAAAGTAGGTAGTAGATAACTATCGTATGATACAGTAAGGAGTAGGTAGATAACTCTCATATGATGCATTAAGCAGTAAGTGATCAAATCTCATATAGTACAGTAAATAAAGGGTAGATAACTCCCAAATATCAATGTGCATATTAAGTATCAGTAGCAGGCCCTTGTCTAAGTGGCATAGCAAACGCTCTCTGAGAAAAAAAAGAGGTTCAATCTTATACAAGTAACGAACATCTATTGGTATTGAATGTGTAGCAGGGACACAGAACTGAAATAATCAATGACTATTTTGTTATACCACTACAGGTAACAAACTTTCACTTATGTTGATGAACTCACAGCTTACCCATCCAGCCACCGACAACAACGCCCTCCCTGATAAGTTTACTCTTGGCTCCTTCATGACATGAGAGTCATCATCTACCTGTGGTTGATGCGACTCTCAGCAGTAAACTATTAAAGGTTACAGCTTTTACAGTTTTAACTAGCTTTCAAATGTTTCTAAACTTCAAAGAGAAGTGATGCATTCGATCACAACGTTTATAAGATTATTTTTGTAAATTCCTGCCACTGTTATGTTTTTGGCTGTCAATTGTTTTAAATTTCATTGATTTTAAATAACCAAAATGCAGAAGTAAACAACTTTGAAATGAAAACCCAAAAAGGATGATGCACCTGTTCATATGCCATGATTTGTTACTTTGCTGCCAACAGATAGTTTTATGCTATTCTGCTACTTAATCAAAACAGAAATTTTTGTGAAGAAATGAAGTGCAGTAACTTCAAACCTTAAACCAAACCAGTCTATGTTCACAGATTTTCTCAGATGAAAGATAACATGATTATTTGCAGCCAACAATCACAACAGAGAGCTTTTCTATTGTACTATCGCTGCGCATCGAAAGTTGTGTATAAAATAAAAGCACTTATGCTATTTCATATCGTTGTAGCCAAGTAACCTACATTGTAAATGTAACGTAAAAGGAAGCATTCTTATCAGTATAAAATTAGAGATAGTTCTCTCGAAACAAAGTATGTTAACATAATTTTTTAGCATTTGCTGCGATATTTTTGCATGTTTCTCACCCCAGTTTTTTTCTCCTTCTAATTTTGCCTTTTGAATCAATTTATCGTTGCATTTCGAGCTGCATCAAGTTTTAATCCATTCCTGCATGGAAAAATTGGGAACAAGTTTTATTTAATAAGACGTCCACAAACACCGTAAAATATGACTTTGGCATTGTGTGATTAATTGAAACTTTTATTTAACAGCTTTGATGAATTCAGATTATTTTTTAGTTCTGATATGTCGAATATATACCGTTGGTTATTATTTAGGTAGAAATAATTTGTATAGTTTTAATTCTGATAACATATAATGTAAGTGGCAGATTGCTTATTTTCTTCCTTTTGCACCAAAACCCCTTCGTCCCTGATGTAAAGAAAAAAGACTCTCAAGCTATGTTTCTTATACAGCCTCCTTAAATGGCAAGGACTTTTAAAAACAACTGTAATGCAAATTCCACAAATTTTTATACACATCTGTTCTTTTCAAATCAAAAACTGTTATTTCTATCGACAGCGTCAATGGAATGCCAGTTTGTGTCAGCATGGCTGTGGTTCTCGTCCTCTGTGATTCGCACAACATTTATATGGCAACGATTTTTCAAAACAACTGTAATGCATTTTCCACAAATTTTAGATGTATCAATTCTTTTCAAATCAAGAACTGTTATTTCTGTTGAAAACGTCAATGGAATGCCAGTTTGTAACAGTAGAGCTGCGGTTTTCCTTCTCTGCGATTTGCACAACTTTTACATTTCTAGTGACAAGAGTTTAAGATGCTTCACTCATTGAAAAAACAGGCAGTTTATTATATTGTGTGCCAGCTGTACATGGTTACTTCTATTATATTGTGTGCCAGTTGTTACTTCTATTATATTGTGTGCCAGTTGTTACTTCTATTATATTGTGTGCCAGCTGTACATGGTTACTTCTATTATATTGTGTGCCAACTGTACATGGTTACTTCTATTATATTGTGTGCCAACTGTACATGGTTACTTCTATTATATTGTGTGCCAGCTGTACATGGTTACTTCTATTATATTGTGTGCCAGCTGTACATGGTTACTTCTATTATATTGTGTGCCAGCTGTACATGGTTACTTCTATTATATTGTGTGCCAGCTGTACATGGTTACTTCTATTATATTGTGTGCCAGTTGTACATGGTTACTTCTATTATATTGTGTGCCAGCTGTACATGGTTACTTCTATTATATTGTGTGCCAGTTGTTACTTCTATTATATTGTGTGCCAGCTGTACATGGTTACTTCTATTATATTGTGTGCCAGCTGTACATGGTTACTTCTATTATATTGTGTGCCAGCTGTACATGGTTACTTCTATTATATTGTGTGCCAGCTGTACATGGTTACTTCTATTATATTGTGTGCCAGCTGTACATGGTTACTTCTATTATATTGTGTGCCAGCTGTACATGGTTACTTCTATTATATTGTGTGCCAGTTGTTACTTCTATTATATTGTGTGCCAGCTGTTACTTCTATTATATTGTGTGCCAGCTGTACATGGTTACTTCTATTATATTGTGTGCCAGCTGTACATGGTTACTTCTATTATATTGTGTGCCAGTTGTACATGGTTACTTCTATTATATTGTGTGCCAGTTGTACATGGTTACTTCTATTATATTGTGTGCCAGCTGTACATGGTTACTTCTATTATATTGTGTGCCAGCTGTACATGGTTACTTCTATTATATTGTGTGCCAGCTGTACATGGTTGCTTCTATTATATTGTGTGCCAGCTGTACATGGTTACTTCTATTATATTGTGTGCCAGCTGTACATGGTTGCTTCTATTATATTGTGTGCCAGCTGTACATGGTTACTTCTATTATATTGTGTGCCAGTTGTTACTTCTATTATATTGTGTGCCAGCTGTACATGGTTACTTCTATTATATTGTGTGCCAGCTGTACATGGTTACTTCTATTATATTGTGTGCCAGCTGTACATGGTTACTTCTATTATATTGTGTGCCAGCTGTACATGGTTACTTCTATTATATTGTGTGCCAGCTGTACATGGTTACTTCTATTATATTGTGTGCCAACTGTACATGGTTACTTCTATTATATTGTGTGCCAGCTGTACATGGTTACTTCTATTATATTGTGTGCCAGTTGTTACTTCTATTATATTGTGTGCCAGCTGTACATGGTTACTTCTATTATATTGTGTGCCAGCTGTACATGGTTACTTCTATTATATTGTGTGCCAGCTGTACATGGTTACTTCTATTATATTGTGTGCCAACTGTACACGGTTACTTCTATTATATTGTGTGCCAGCTGTACATGGTTACTTCTATTATATTGTGTGCCAGCTGTACATGGTTACTTCTATTATATTGTGTGCCAGCTGTACATGGTTGCTTCTATTATATTGTGTGCCAGTTGTTACTTCTATTATATTGTGTGCCAGTTGTACATGGTTGCTTCTATTATATTGTGTGCCAGCTGTACATGGTTACTTCTATTATATTGTGTGCCAGCTGTACATGGTTACTTCTATTATATTGTGTGCCAGCTGTACATGGTTACTTCTATTAAATTGTGTGCCAACTGTACATGGTTACTTCTATTATATTGTGTGCCAGCTGTACATGGTTACTTCTATTATATTGTGTGCCAGCTGTACATGGTTACTTCTATTATATTGTGTGCCAGCTGTACATGGTTACTTCTATTATATTGTGTGCCAACTGTACATGGTTACTTCTATTATATTGTGTGCCAGCTGTACATGGTTACTTCTATTATATTGTGTGCCAGCTGTACATGGTTACTTCTATTATATTGTGTGCCAGTTGTTACTTCTATTATATTGTGTGCCAGCTGTACATGGTTACTTCTATTATATTGTGTGCCAGTTGTACATGGTTACTTCTATTATATTGTGTGCCAGCTGTACATGGTTACTTCTATTATATTGTGTGCCAGTTGTACATGGTTACTTCTATTATATTGTGTGCCAGCTGTTACTTCTATTAAATTGTGTGCCAACTGTACATGGTTACTTCTATTATATTGTGTGCCAGCTGTTACTTCTATTATATTGTGTGCCAGCTGTACATGGTTACTTCTATTATATTGTGTGCCAGCTGTTACTTCTATTAAATTGTGTGCCAACTGTACATGGTTACTTCTATTATATTGTGTGCCAGCTGTACATGGTTGCTTCTATTATATTGTGTGCCAGCTGTACATGGTTACTTCTATTATATTGTGTGCCAGCTGTACATGGTTACTTCTATTATATTGTGTGCCAGTTGTTACTTCTATTATATTGTGTGCCAGTTGTACATGGTTGCTTCTATTATATTGTGTGCCAGCTGTACATGGTTACTTCTATTATATTGTGTGCCAGCTGTACATGGTTACTTCTATTATATTGTGTGCCAGCTGTACATGGTTACTTCTATTAAATTGTGTGCCAACTGTACATGGTTACTTCTATTATATTGTGTGCCAGCTGTACATGGTTACTTCTATTATATTGTGTGCCAGCTGTACATGGTTACTTCTATTATATTGTGTGCCAGCTGTACATGGTTGCTTCTATTATATTGTGTGCCAGTTGTTACTTCTATTATATTGTGTGCCAGTTGTACATGGTTGCTTCTATTATATTGTGTGCCAGCTGTACATGGTTACTTCTATTATATTGTGTGCCAGCTGTACATGGTTACTTCTATTATATTGTGTGCCAGCTGTACATGGTTACTTCTATTAAATTGTGTGCCAACTGTACATGGTTACTTCTATTATATTGTGTGCCAGCTGTACATGGTTACTTCTATTATATTGTGTGCCAGCTGTACATGGTTACTTCTATTATATTGTGTGCCAGCTGTACATGGTTACTTCTATTATATTGTGTGCCAACTGTACATGGTTACTTCTATTATATTGTGTGCCAGCTGTACATGGTTACTTCTATTATATTGTGTGCCAGCTGTACATGGTTACTTCTATTATATTGTGTGCCAGTTGTTACTTCTATTATATTGTGTGCCAGCTGTACATGGTTACTTCTATTATATTGTGTGCCAGTTGTACATGGTTACTTCTATTATATTGTGTGCCAGCTGTACATGGTTACTTCTATTATATTGTGTGCCAGTTGTACATGGTTACTTCTATTATATTGTGTGCCAGCTGTTACTTCTATTAAATTGTGTGCCAACTGTACATGGTTA
Organism: Cryptosula pallasiana; assembly: GCA_945261195.1. Taxonomy (NCBI): domain Eukaryota; kingdom Metazoa; phylum Bryozoa; class Gymnolaemata; order Cheilostomatida; family Cryptosulidae; genus Cryptosula; species Cryptosula pallasiana. The sequence continues at coordinate 48,963,626 of OX183131.1, read as the reverse complement.
CTTCTATTATATTGTGTGCCAGCTGTTACTTCTATTATATTGTGTGCCAGCTGTACATGGTTACTTCTATTATATTGTGTGCCAGCTGTTACTTCTATTAAATTGTGTGCCAACTGTACATGGTTACTTCTATTATATTGTGTGCCAGCTGTACATGGTTGCTTCTATTATATTGTGTGCCAGCTGTACATGGTTACTTCTATTATATTGTGTGCCAGTTGTACATGGTTACTTCTATTATATTGTGTGCCAGTTGTACATGGTTACTTCTATTATATTGTGTGCCAGCTGTACATGGTTACTTCTATTATATTGTGTGCCAGCTGTACATGGTTGCTTCTATTATATTGTGTGCCAGCTGTACATGGTTACTTCTATTATATTGTGTGCCAGTTGTTACTTCTATTATATTGTGTGCCAGCTGTACATGGTTACTTCTATTATATTGTGTGCCAGCTGTACATGGTTACTTCTATTATATTGTGTGCCAGCTGTACATGGTTACTTCTATTATATTGTGTGCCAGTTGTACATGGTTACTTCTATTATATTGTGTGCCAGCTGTACATGGTTACTTCTATTATATTGTGTGCCAGCTGTACATGGTTACTTCTATTATATTGTGTGCCAACTGTACATGGTTACTTCTATTATATTGTGTGCCAGCTGTACATGGTTGCTTCTATTATATTGTGTGCCAGTTGTACATGGTTACTTCTATTATATTGTGTGCCAGTTGTACATGGTTACTTCTATTATATTGTGTGCCAGTTGTACATGGTTACTTCTATTATATTGTGTGCCAGCTGTACATGGTTACTTCTATTATATTGTGTGCCAGCTGTACATGGTTACTTCTATTATATTGTGTGCCAGTTGTACATGGTTACTTCTATTATATTGTGTGCCAGCTGTACATGGTTACTTCTATTAAATTGTGTGCCAGCTGTACATGGTTACTTCTATTATATTGTGTGCCAGCTGTACATGGTTGCTTCTATTATATTGTGTGCCAGTTGTACATGGTTACTTCTACTATATTGTGTGCCAGCTGTACACGGTTACTTCTATTATATTGTGTGCCAGCTGTACATGGTTACTTCTATTATATTGTGTGCCAGCTGTACATGGTTACTTCTATTATATTGTGTGCCAGCTGTACATGGTTACTTCTATTAAATTGTGTGCCAACTGTACATGGTTACTTCTATTATATTGTGTGCCAGTTGTTACTTCTATTATATTGTGTGCCAGTTGTTACTTCTATTATATTGTGTGCCAGCTGTACATGGTTACTTCTATTATATTGTGTGCCAGCTGTACATGGTTACTTCTATTATATTGTGTGCCAGCTGTACATGGTTACTTCTATTATATTGTGTGCCAGCTGTACATGGTTACTTCTATTAAATTGTGTGCCAACTGTACATGGTTACTTCTATTATATTGTGTGCCAGCTGTACATGGTTACTTCTATTAAATTGTGTGCCAGCTGTACATGGTTACTTCTATTATATTGTGTGCCAGCTGTACATGGTTACTTCTATTATATTGTGTGCCAGCTGTACATGGTTACTTCTATTATATTGTGTGCCAACTGTACATGGTTACTTCTATTATATTGTGTGCCAGCTGTACATGGTTACTTCTATTAAATTGTGTGCCAACTGTACATGGTTACTTCTATTATATTGTGTGCCAGCTGTACATGGTTACTTCTATTAAATTGTGTGCCAGCTGTACATGGTTACTTCTATTATATTGTGTGCCAGCTGTACATGGTTACTTCTATTATATTGTGTGCCAGCTGTACATGGTTACTTCTATTATATTGTGTGCCAGCTGTACATGGTTACTTCTATTATATTGTGTGCCAGCTGTACATGGTTACTTCTATTATATTGTGTGCCAGCTGTACATGGTTACTTCTATTATATTGTGTGCCAGCTGTACATGGTTACTTCTATTATATTGTGTGCCAGCTGTACATGGTTACTTCTATTATATTGTGTGCCAGCTGTACATGGTTACTTCTATTATATTGTGTGCCAGCTGTACATGGTTACTTCTATTATATTGTGTGCCAGCTGTACATGGTTACTTCTATTAAATTGTGTGCCAGCTGTACATGGTTACTTCTATTATATTGTGTGCCAGCTGTACATGGTTACTTCTATTATATTGTGTGCCAGCTGTACATGGTTACTTCTATTATATTGTGTGCCAGCTGTACATGGTTACTTCTATTATATTGTGTGCCAGCTGTACATGGTTACTTCTATTATATTGTGTGCCAGCTGTTACTTCTATTATATTGTGTGCCAGCTGTACATGGTTACTTCTATTATATTGTGTGCCAGCTGTACACGGTTACTTCTATTATATTGTGTGCCAGCTGTACATGGTTACTTCTATTATATTGTGTGCCAGCTGTACATGGTTACTTCTATTATATTGTGTGCCAGCTGTACATGGTTACTTCTATTATATTGTGTGCCAGCTGTACATGGTTACTTCTATTATATTGTGTGCCAGCTGTACATGGTTACTTCTATTATATTGTGTGCCAGCTGTACATGGTTACTTCTATTATATTGTGTGCCAGCTGTACATGGTTACTTCTATTATATTGTGTGCCAGCTGTACATGGTTACTTCTATTATATTGTGTGCCAGCTGTACATGGTTACTTCTATTATATTGTGTGCCAGTTGTTACTTCTATTATATTGTGTGCCAGTTGTTACTTCTATTATATTGTGTGCCAGCTGTACATGGTTACTTCTATTAAATTGTGTGCCAGCTGTACATGGTTACTTCTATTAAATTGTGTGCCAGCTGTACATGGTTACTTCTATTATATTGTGTGCCAGCTGTACATGGTTACTTCTATTAAATTGTGTGCCAGCTGTACATGGTTACTTCTATTATATTGTGTGCCAGCTGTACATGGTTACTTCTATTATATTGTGTGCCAGCTGTACATGGTTGCTTCTATTATATTGTGTGCCAGCTGTACATGGTTGCTTCTATTAAATTGTGTGCCAGCTGTACATGGTTACTTCTATTATATTGTGTGCCAGCTGTACATGGTTACTTCTATTAAATTGTGTGCCAGCTGTACATGGTTACTTCTATTATATTGTGTGCCAGCTGTACATGGTTACTTCTATTAAATTGTGTGCCAGCTGTACATGGTTACTTCTATTATATTGTGTGCCAGCTGTACATGGTTACTTCTACTATATTGTGTGCCGGTTGTACATGGTTACTTCTATTATATTGTGTGCCAGCTGTACATGGTTACTTCTATTATATTGTGTGCCAACTGTACATGGTTACTTCTATTATATTGTGTGCCAGCTGTACATGGTTGCTTCTATTATATTGTGTGCCAGTTGTACATGGTTACTTCTATTATATTGTGTGCCAGTTGTACATGGTTACTTCTATTATATTGTGTGCCAGTTGTACATGGTTACTTCTATTATATTGTGTGCCAGCTGTACATGGTTACTTCTATTATATTGTGTGCCAGCTGTACATGGTTACTTCTATTATATTGTGTGCCAGTTGTACATGGTTACTTCTATTATATTGTGTGCCAGCTGTACATGGTTACTTCTATTAAATTGTGTGCCAGCTGTACATGGTTACTTCTATTATATTGTGTGCCAGCTGTACATGGTTGCTTCTATTATATTGTGTGCCAGCTGTACATGGTTACTTCTATTATATTGTGTGCCAGTTGTTACTTCTATTATATTGTGTGCCAGCTGTACATGGTTACTTCTATTATATTGTGTGCCAGCTGTACATGGTTACTTCTATTATATTGTGTGCCAGCTGTACATGGTTACTTCTATTATATTGTGTGCCAACTGTACACGGTTACTTCTATTATATTGTGTGCCAGCTGTACATGGTTACTTCTATTATATTGTGTGCCAGCTGTACATGGTTACTTCTATTATATTGTGTGCCAGCTGTACATGGTTGCTTCTATTATATTGTGTGCCAGTTGTTACTTCTATTATATTGTGTGCCAGTTGTACATGGTTGCTTCTATTATATTGTGTGCCAACTGTACATGGTTACTTCTATTATATTGTGTGCCAGCTGTACATGGTTACTTCTATTATATTGTGTGCCAACTGTACATGGTTACTTCTATTATATTGTGTGCCAGCTGTACATGGTTACTTCTACTATATTGTGTGCCAGCTGTACATGGTTACTTCTATTATATTGTGTGCCAGCTGTACATGGTTACTTCTATTATATTGTGTGCCAGCTGTACATGGTTACTTCTATTATATTGTGTGCCAGCTGTACATGGTTACTTCTATTATATTGTGTGCCAACTGTACATGGTTACTTCTATTATATTGTGTGCCAGCTGTACATGGTTACTTCTATTATATTGTGTGCCAGCTGTACATGGTTACTTCTATTATATTGTGTGCCAGCTGTACATGGTTACTTCTATTAAATTGTGTGCCAGTTGTACATGGTTACTTCTATTATATTGTGTGCCAGCTGTACATGGTTGCTTCTATTATATTGTGTGCCAGTTGTTACTTCTATTATATTGTGTGCCAGTTGTACATGGTTGCTTCTATTATATTGTGTGCCAGCTGTACATGGTTACTTCTATTATATTGTGTGCCAGCTGTACATGGTTACTTCTACTATATTGTGTGCCAGCTGTACATGGTTACTTCTATTATATTGTGTGCCAACTGTACATGGTTACTTCTATTATATTGTGTGCCAGCTGTACATGGTTACTTCTATTATATTGTGTGTCAGCTGTACATGGTTACTTCTATTATATTGTGTGTCAGCTGTACATGGTTACTTCTATTATATTGTGTGCCAGCTGTACATGGTTACTTCTATTATATTGTGTGCCAGCTGTTACTTCTATTAAATTGTGTGCCAGCTGTACATGGTTGCTTCTATTATATTGTGTGCCAACTGTACATGGTTGCTTCTACTGGTTGTCAAACACGTAACTAAAACCAATCAAGTAAACGATGCTCGGTTTACTAAACAGGCAACGTATCTGAGAAAAAAAAACTTGATTGAAATTTAGTTCCAGTGTATAGCAAATATGCACAATCCTAGGACCTGGGTCTGAAAATCAAGACCAGCGACGAATATTTAAACACCAAGAAGAAATAACTTTTAATCGCAGAGTTTGTCATCACACAGTAGTTTCATTAATTTATCAACTAACAAAAAAAATGCAATTACAAATTTGAGTTGGGAACACTGTAATGAGAAGTTGCAAAGAAACATCTCATCACCACTGGAAAATGTAAATGGAGGTTAAAATATGTTTGTAGTGTTATTCCTACCAGTAAATAGTACTGTTACTTTGATGGTGCTGTAGCTTTGTGTTTCACTGAAATTTAAATAATTAGGGTTCTTTTATTTCATTTCTGAAAGCTTTTACTGTTATTGCTCAAGCGGAAAGATCATTTAAGTTTGCAGTTGGGCATAAAACTCAAATGAATGAACACCCACAATTGATTGAAGTTTTGCAATACGCAGTTACTGCAAGCAAAAGCTAATAACTTGTTTGGAAAGTCTAACGAGGAGTATAAATGAAGTATTCAATGTATTGTAATTTTACTTGTTATTAAATGACTCGATATACTGTTTAGCTCATTATCAAAACAGGATTAGTAATATACAATCCGCTTTATGACTTGAACTCTCATTACTTTACAAGGTCTCTTATGCTTCTAGATAGAAGAACTTTACCACTTGTTTTGAGCTGTGATTTGCCGCTTGCAATGTTTTTGGAAAATTTTGCCATAGAACCAAAAACCAAAACAAAATGTGACAAACAGATTAAAGAAGACAGTTACATATATGCAATAACAGATATAGATTATTTCAATCTTCGCAGAGGCCAACAATTCAAACTGTACCTTATTTGACAACTTAATCTGACAATTTCACTTACACAAATATATATAAATGTCACTAGTGTAGATAAACCGTATGCCATCCACTTTGGGGTTTTCAGTGTACTAATTGTAGACCTCTGCAAAATCATATTTATGATTAGCTACTCTTTAATTTGGAAAACGGAAGTTCCGTGATCCTGACCACAACTGTATTAGTTTGCAATTTGACCTCTTTTTCCTCATTCTACTGTGCGACCCAAAGCTTCCCCCCCCCCTCATTCAATGCAAAAGAGCGTCAAGCTATGTTCATAGAACCTACCCTTCTAGGGAGGATTTGTCAAAACAGCTGTAATGTACATTGCACAAAGTTCTACCACAGCAATTCTGTGAAACGATAACTGGTATATGTATCAGCAACATCAGTAGCGTACCAGTCTGTGTCAGACAAACTACAGTAGATCATTGCCTATAATTAATGTAACAGTTGTTTCTGTTTTCGTAAATCATCATGATTCAATGTTTGGCATAAGCAAGACATACATTACAGTCTGTACAAACTTTATATAGTTATGTGGCTTTTAGCTATTTATGGGAAGTCAATGAACAAACTCACCCTAATCAGTAGGTTAAATGATGATCTATTCACAATAGAAGTGTTTTCGAGAGTTGACTTCGGATTGAGCGGTACTTGAAAATTAGGTTAACAATAAATAACCCTACTTAAGTAGGCATTCAAATCTAAATTGGGTAGAACTTGTATTTTGTAGTGAAACTACATGAATTGATGTAGCACCCGCGCAATGGAAAAACATTAAACACCCATTATTATCATTTTGAAAAGTAAGGAAAGGAAATTGAGTTGAAAAGCACCAAGTATGCAGCTAGATATCAAGCCTGTAATGTTTTGGTTGAAATCGTGAAAAAAAATAATATTTCCAATGTTACTGCTATTAACAAAATGTCATGCTGCCAACATAATGTTGTCTTTAATGCACACAGCTGTGATGACTTGTATAATACTGGGAGTAAATGTAGTTACCAACTTCCCTTTTTATCCCTTCTGTGAGCAATATGTACAAACGCTTGTTTTTGTTGGAACACTTCACAAAGAAGGCAAGCACAATGCAAGTTAAATCCTGTTCTGGTGACATCAGAGCTTTCCATTTTCCTTCTAATAACACCTGTTGCTGTAAATGCTCATCCATTGGCCCTGTAGGTTTCATGAATATGATGTACATATGACTAAAGTTACGTACAATTCCTTAAATCTTTAACAGAAATTTGACTAAAGCACCAAAATATTTGTGTGTATTGTATTGGTTTTTCAACGGGTTTGTCAACGCAGAGCAATAAACGTGTCATAAGTGGTGGTATCAGTTTATTGGCAGCTGATGACCTGAAAAGCCATTATATTAAACATTTTACAAACAAATTGAAGTGTTAGCATTTACAGACAAATACTGATTAAAACAAGCAATTACATAATTTCAAAAAATACACATTATACATGCATAACTGAAGGCAAGTTTATAGATAGCCATATTCAAATATTAGACTTACAAAGTTATTGCCCGTGAATACAAATGTAAATGTGCAAAGTGTCCATCTAGTTATCTGTAATTAGCTTATTCTCTAAAACCAACAGTATATATGTGGTATAGATACAAGCGAGATGTAGCTATTAGCAAGCAATAGACAGGTATAAAGTTCACAGTAATTAGCATGAATAATGATAAAGCACAAAAATAATAAAACAGTAACTTTTAAAATGATAGATAGTACTTACATAATAAAGACAAGTTCTGTGGATAAACTGTAGTCTACCCTAGCATGTACTGTAGATGTATGTGTATAGCATGTAGTACAGTACTCGTTCTCTACATGCTGACAAATCGTTGTTATAGTAAGAATTGAATATGTGTGAAATTATCTGACTGTTTGTATAGACGGTCATGTTAAGAATGAATGCAATTATATATTCTGTTAGTATGTAGTCAGCATGCAAAAAACAACTGCTGTGGTTGAAAGGTCATTTCAACACAAAGGTAACGGCTATAAAATTGGTCTTTGCTGTCAATATGCAGGGCCAATGTCATCGAGAGTTCAAATGATCCCAACACATGTATCTAAGATTTCTGATCCATTTTGATAAATACAAAATTGTTTTTTTTATAAAGATTTGGCCACAATTTCTCATGTTTGGTATAACACTATAGAAAATTGCAAGCACTGCTATGGACTTCTCAACACCCTTGAAATGCTTCAGACATTCATTTCATTTGAATTTTATGACGTGCCCTGAATTATGCAAAAAATATAAAACTAACAGTAATATTAAAAGAAAACTGCTGTAAACAGTGTTTTTGTTTTAACCAATGTTTTTTCACTGTAGTAAACAATGGGAGTTTGAACATTTTCATATTTTTTCAATGTGTTAAAAGAACTTATATACTCCATCTATTTCATATTTTCAAGTCACCAAACATTTATAAGGATTAAGTTCATTCCTTAACTTCCCTCATCTATACACGTTTTCTGTTATTAACATCTAGCTTAAATTGCCATACACTTTCAAGGAAGACAAACTGGACATGGCAATCAGTTCGATGAATAGCATGTCAGTAAGTTAAGTCACTGTGAAATGCTGAGAAAATTCACAAAAATAGTTTTTTTTATGGAAAGTATATGGATCATTGGAGCAAAATGCAACACTCTGTAACATTACATTTAATCATTGGAGTAAAACAAAGATCATAAAGGTATTTTGTTTTCTACCAATTCATTTATACTACCCCCATATTACATTAGACCGCCAGGCATTCGCTGCTTTACTGATCCAAAAAAGTTATTTCAAGAGCTAAGTTTTGTTTAGTTGTATGTAGTGGTTACAGCAACTTTCCATCTCCTATTCGTTACCTACAAATACCATTACGGACTCCCTTTCATGGAATAAACTCTTTTTCATTTTTGCATAACTTCTACAACAGTTTTTCTCATTTGATGAAGACTTACAAGCCACAAATTCAAATAAACAAGCCATCAAAGTGGTTAAACGTTCATGTTTGATCCAATTTTTCAGACTTTGTGGTTTGAGAGTTATGTGTTACAGGCAAAGTAATAAAAACAGAATTTTGAAGCTAAAGTGTCAATGTCACTCGGTTTTGTAACTTGGTGTCGTCAGTTTTGTTATATAGTACAAAAATACTCTATAATCTTCTCCGTGAAACATACAGTGTTTTATCATTTGAGGAAAGTTACACCTGCAAGATCTAACGGACGATATGAGTCTATCAATAATTAAAAATACACCAAAGCAAGCATTTGTATGTTTAGAAAGATAATTGGGAAAGTGTCAAGTGTTAAAAAAAAGGTTAGACTAAACAGTAATGGAAAAGTCATGCTCAGAAATAAACAAAAAAATTCAATTTCTTCTGAAGCTCTCTAAGTTTAACGTACTTTTGACTTGTGAAATGTCAGTTTAATTTTAATCACTTAGTTCTGTTTGCATATTTAAACCTGTTATAAAGAGTTTTCATCAGCCTTCTCATAAACCAAACAGTAAAAACTCATTCTAACCTTGTTCATCGCCCAATTGTTATCTACTATCAAGTTGTTTTCAAGGAAACCTGAGAAATAATTGAACCATTTTCTCTCAGAAGGACTAATGCTTCAAGTCGAACAACTTGCAGTTCCTGTTATGTACTCATCTGACAGATATGTATGGTGCAAGACAGCAGTTCTGCATTTTGCTCATTTCAATACAAAAGGGTGTTAAAAAGGAATAAATAATGTTTCAAATAAAACATGCTGATTTATGTTCATGGCCATGCGATATCCACTGAAAATCGATGTTGACAGCATTTCACATTTAGATAAATGAGTGTTTCAGCGGCCACTGTAATTTGCTACATTTTGTGAGAGATATTGGATCTAGTGTTTTAGGGAATTTATTCTAAAATTTGCTTAAAAACTGATTTCAAAGAGGCAGTCATGGAATATGATTTATTTGAGATTATGTCAATTTTCTATTGTCAATCAATTTAAGGAAGTTTTGATAAGAAAAATTAAAGAGCAATCTTTACATCATGTGGAGTCGAATTGATGAGAGAAATTACTGATTGATAAAAGGATCGCTATCATTTGCTGTTGGTCAACCTTAGAACTACATGTATATCTTTAAAATTTTATGGCAAAATATGTTAATTCTGCTATCAAAATAATTTTTAAACAAAAAACTGTTGATCGTACCAGAATGGTATCAGAATCAAAAATAGGTAGTGCTGTTACCTCAAGCATTTTTGTATTACACAAGCTGAGTTGGAATGGTATGGACCGACGCTTAATATTACATATTGTACAACTGTGTAGCAGAAGTTATGCTTGCACACATATCAGCTGATATGTCCTTGTAACTCTATAAAGTCGATGGTTATTCATTTACACTGATTGATTCTTGTACAAAAACAGCTATCAGCATTCTTTGTTGTCATGTAAAATTACAACATACAGTTCATACACAGTAAGAGGGCGTGGCTTGTTAATATATAAAACCATTTCCAGGCACCAAGTAATCATTGCTACAACAGAGTACAACATGAGTTCTTTAAGTTTTACCACTCTAGTTATTACAGTAATTGTATCAGTAGTTAGTGGTGCCATCCTTGGACCAAACAGTCAGTCCCAAGAACTTTTTGTCTATCAAGAGAAGATTTATGCAGTACACCGACTGTTGGAGGCAGAATGTCCTGAAGTGATCAGAATGAAGAGAGAAGTATCAAACAACACAACAATGCCTGTTCATTTAGAAGTAGCTAAATTTGTCTACAACCGTCTGATACAAGCGTTAGTCGACTGCAGAGAGAACGCAACATCCCTACTGTTAACAAGATTGACAACAACAGCACAAGCAACTCCGACAACAACATCTCAGCCAGTCAGCAAAGGTTAGAGACTCTCTCCTGTTATTTACTTAGCACTAACAACATTTCACTGGCAAAAAATTGTTTTCGTTAACTCACCTTAATTTTATCTGAATTTAACTCGTACACCACATCTATGTGAGCCCATGAAGTGACTTCAGCCCCTATACTAGATGAATAAAATGAACAGTATGTTATTGTTACGGTTCAAGAAACCAATTTGTTCAAAAACGTATCTGTGTCACTGAGACCCCAGATGAAGGATTGTTGTTTTGCCCTGCAAAGTTTACACTAGAAGTTGAATTGACACTTCAATTTTGAACAAAACTCTTCAAAGGTTGTAAGATGGTTGAGAGTTTTTTATTTGACAATGTTGGTCTTAAACAAAGTTCAGTTCACAGTTTTCCGCAACCACTAGGTTACAACAAACCTGTTTGGCTTATTTTTATCGGTGGACATGCGTGAGACTCAATTGATTTTTTGCCCATTACTGGGCTATATGATTGAATCAAAAATTTATTGATTATTTACTTTCAATAACTGACCACAACTTACTTGTCAGCTAGCCTTTTTGCAAGAAAAAATTTGAGATGCAAATGGAAAACCACTGAAAGTTTTAAAAGTAGGATATAAAAGAAAGATCAGACTTTTGGGCCGAAACTTGTAATCAATGTCTCTATATATCTACATGGTTTAGAGATAAAAACACAGGTGAGCTGAACTTTGTTGAACCTCTAAGTTCATGGTGAAAATTGCATATGAAAAGAACCGGCCAACTTGCAGAAACCTAAATAAATTGCTTTGTCAAAATAGCTGTATGCAGTCCGTGATTTTGGGCATTGTTCTACTTCTGGTCTATAGAACAGACAAAAGCGCATGGTTTTGGCAGGCATCAAAAAGTTTGCTCAAGTTGTAGCAAATGTTGTAATGTTACCAGAATTTGAATGAAGAAATGATGCTATATTTTGGTTTTGGGAAAAATTCCAATTGATCAAATCATCTAGCAAATTAAACAGAATGAATAAATGTTGCAGATTGTCAGGAGCTGTATGAGAGAGGAGAGAAAACTGATGGTGTTTATGAAATAGAGCCTCCACACACCGCTTTAGGAATCTTCAGTGTCTTCTGTGAATTCTCTGATGGACATGGATGGACTGTGATACAGAAAAGATTTAATAATTCAATAGACTTTAATAAAAACTGGACTGAGTACAAGAATGGATTTGGTAGTCCTGGTGGCGAGCACTGGTTGGGTGAGAATTTTGATGAACTTTTTTTCATTTTAAAACTTGTAGCAAATAATTTTCTGACTAAAACCTCTCTTTCAGCAAAAGAAATTTTCCACCGTTATTGGCATTAAAAAACTGACAATATAGTCAGAAAATTAAATACACAACTACAATATAACTTTTAGGAGCGAAGCTTTTATTCCCTGGTATAACCAGCTTAATTTTTGAAGAATTTCATGAATTTTTATCTTCATTGGCTTAAAAATAGCAAGAATGATGTTTTTCTTTATTCTTTTTAATAAAAGGGAAGTTGAAAGCTTAAATAACCACAAATAGCATTTAATGATAGAAGTTTTATAATTTTCTTACGCTAGAGTGTTTTTTAGAAATTTGTTGTGTGCAAGTTTTTTGTTCCTGATTTTTGTTGTAACTAAAAATTAATAAGCGTCATTGTATTTCTTTTAAACTAATCTATTTCACCATTAGTATCACATTAATTATCAGGAAAGCTTATATGGACTTGAAAAAAAACATGTAAGATAGCAAATCAAATCAATACAGACACTTGTTATTGTTTCACAAGTTGTAATTATTTTTTTTCCTCTACCTCCTTAGCTTTAACGGTTAATTGTCATTTCTTTTTTTAGGAAACGATAGAATCCATGCGCTGACTCTAACCAATAAAAAACTCAATATCTATGTGACAGCACGCAATGGAATTAGTGCACATGGTACCTGGCAAGGAGTATATGTTGGATATGAAGCTGACAAATACATATTAACTGTGAGTAATTGACTTTTGATAGAGAAAATTAAAGTATTAGTTTGGAATCTGACTTAATAAATAATAAAAAAAACTATCCTGTATTCAAGTGTTATGCCAACTTCCAGAGAAAAGGAATTGGATGAAAAACTTCCATCCCAGTCAGTTTATTAGCTGATCCGTTACATAACATGTAACATCAATTTACTGCATTTGGAAATGTTGATGCATGAAATCTATACAGACAAGCTGAAAAGTATTTCATTAGTGTCACGTTAACACATTTAGGTGAGTGAGAATGGATACAGTGGAACTCTACCAACCGGTCAGCTAACTTATCAAAATGGGATGAAGTTTACTACTAAAGACCAAGATAATGATGTGTGGTCTCAAAATTGTGCCATTGATGACGGTGTTTGGGGTCACGGTAAAAAAAAAACTATTTCAATGCTGTTTAATTCTTTCGCATCTGGTTCTAAATTTCAGTAAAATTTTAATGCGCTTTAACAACCTACCTATTCGGATCATTTTGGTTCTTTCTGGAAAACCATTAGTGCAAATGATCTCGCTAATAAGGATGTAATTTTTGTGATTTTAGTGTCAGCACATAGCACCCGACATTGCTTACTGAACATTTTTGTAGGTGGCTGGTGGTATAAGGATTGTCAGTGTGTGAACATAAATGGACGCTACAACAGTTATAACAGATGGAATTTATTTTCTAACCATCTTGTGAGCACAACCATAAGACTGACAAAATAGATGCAGATGCATGTATTTCAAAATAGAACAAAAAACATATTACAGAACTCTGATAATTGCTTTTCATTTATTAAAACTTATTAAAGAATAATAAATCGGTAAGAAAAAGTTGTCATGATGTTAATCAAGTGCACTTTACCTAAACTATGGTTACTTTTTCCTGCTTTGACATTGTTATCGGTAGGTTTTATTTTCTCCTCACCTGGACTATCAAATATATAAATGTGTCTGTTTTAATGCTTGTCTTTCTGTTTTTTTTTTCTTCATACTTATTTTATTACAATAAAGTAGATTGTTCTTCAATGAGTGAAATTAGAGTCTCTCATGTCAAGTTTGTGACACTGAATTATTTACAGCACTCACTTGGTAATTTTTGTAAAGTTTGAAAGATTTCACACATTAAAATGTACAATGCAGACAAATGTATGGATCACAGTAAACACAAATGCAATCATGTCTAGTGCAATTGATTTAAAAGACAATTTATTTTATTTTTACTAGATACCTCATAGGTCAGGGTTGAGCAGGTATAGCTAAAGCGGTATGTTAAGTTGAAAGCCAAGCGAGTCAAAACGTAAGAACTCTGCAACCTTTACCGTGGTCAGGTAAAAGGTTTACAGACTTTACTGCCATCCAAAGTGTAAGAAAGCAATCACGCAAATTAACCCTGTCTTTATAATTGCTTTATAATTGGCAATGCTGACTGATGATATGTTTAACACATACAAACTTACGGAACGCTACCAAACATCTCAACGCAACTTGAGATCACAATGTCCATTAGTGGTCTTCTGGCAATATAATTTTCATGGTTCTAATTTTTTGGAACTGTTTGCACTATGAGTCAAATGATTTTTTTATTTTAGTGGTAACACTCTTTGCGTTTTCGATGTAATTTGAGTTCTCAACCTTATTTCAAATGTTCCAAATTTTATGAAACGAGTTTTACAAACCAAAGCTTTTTATCATTTTAATTTTCTACATGCAACTGTTACCACTTGGTCTGAGATTTCCCACCTACTACAGAGGCATATACTGCATGCTTAATTCTGAAGAGTATTTTGTATAATTTTCTTTGTAAAACATTAATATTCAGCGTCATTGCCTCGCAATAATGTTTGGTTTACCAACTCCAGGAAAAGTTTACTCAAGGGTGAAATAGCTCTGTATTTCTTCATTTTAGTATTTGAAACTCCAACTTTCGGAAAATGAGTAGTTGTATTTTTCATCTTGTGAAGCCCTTATTTACTTTTTGCCTTGGGGTAGCTAACAATTAATGGGTATCTGTACAATACTTTTTTATGAAAAGTCGCCCAAATTAGAAATTAACGTCATTATTCTTGACCAACGCTAATACACATTAAATTTTTATACAACATTTCTCGCAGTTTGATTTCTGGATTTCTTAAATGTGCATTCAACTTTTTCTAACATTTTGCTATCACTAAGTTAAGGTCCCTTGCATGCGTAAATGATCTTTTCAGGCTTGAGGTAGCTTCCGTTAGTAAACATGTGCTAGTTTGACCATCTTAATAATTATATTGCAGGCAGTTTAGTCAATGGCGTAGCAGATAGTGGATAATTGTTATTTATTGATGCTGCTCTCACTCTATTGTAATCATACTTTATTGTACTATACAAATAAATATGCATTTTTAGTTATCGAAAAAACAGATATATATTCTTTGAGAAAATAATTATTTAAAAGGGCTTACATGGTTATCAATCACTGGTAGTTTTACAGGAAATGATTTATTAATTATCCAGCAAGCCTTTAGTTTAAGTGAGTTCAGTAATTGATTTAGCTTGTTGATGTTCAATAATAATAATAACCAGTAGGAGGTTTTAACATGAAATGTTGTTATATCCTCTCCATAGCATGTTTTATCAGGTTTGATGGCAGTGAAAAAGAGATTTCATCTTAACATTTCTAGGCTACATTCTATATCCGTATTGACAGAAAATTGGCTTATAATTAGCATATGGAAACTTAGTGTATATATTGTAGCTGTAAACTTGTTGGCCTAATATATTTCTCCTTTATGTATAATCGAGAGAAACAAGGTATATTTGCGACCTGGATCGATCCGTACAATAAGTTTAATTAATAGTATTTTTCGCAAATTATTTAATGCGAATGGGTCGGTAGCAATATTTTTAATCGATCGCAAAATACCATCCCTACGAGGAAAAAAATATTAATTTGGGAGGCATACTACCAACCCATAACATAGAAATTAATGTATACCCACATGGGTGACATTTGTTTCAGAACAGTTCATTTTCGGCATAATTTATTATTATTTTATTGCTATACATTATTAAATGTTATAAATGTTGTTTATTATTATTAATCATTAGGATTTCCATGTACAATATTGATGTACTGGAAATAAATTGATCACAATAATGAAAAACAGAGCTATTTTGTTAAAGCAATAAAGATAAATTATATAGTTAATCAAGAATGAACAGTTTTGAAATAAACTTTGTCAACTGGACAAGTGTAAAGCTGTTTATTCTTTGACTCGCTACCACTATCTACTACTTACCGATGCAGCATGCTAATAGTACCAATGAGGAAGCAACGACACAATAACCATCGCTGATGAATTGCTTACACATGTGAAAATAATTACGCTCGCAACAATGCAAATTGCAATTTTATGCTCTGACGTCTGATCTGGGTCATTGGATATTATTTATCATTATAATATAATAAAACTTCAACGACCGAATCGATGCGTTCGCCGCCAACTGATGTGGGTCCCGAATATGACAAATAGCGGATGTTCATCGATCCGGGCCACAAATACACCTACAACATAGTCTCTGAACAGAAAATATTTCTTAAAATAGAAAACGCTTGCATCAACTAATTACTCTGATTCCCTACAGGTATCATTAAGCTGACAATGATTCAGGAAATGTTGGATATGGGTAGTATAGATAATTTCCAGGGTTATGTCACATTGACAAGTTTGCAGGTTGAACTCAGGAAGTTTAAAGTGAGTTCTGGATGCATGGAGGAGAAGGTAGGTGACAGCCTAATCCTGTATTTTCTTCCTTCTCTTATACTCCTGTCATCTCCATTTTCTCCCAATGTCTCAGCACTCAAGAAGTGGCCCCGCAAGTATATTTTCCACTATTCCAAATGCCCTAACCATTTACACCTTCAACAAGATATTCTTGTATGCTCCTCTTTCAAATTTATTCCCCACAACTAATCCTTGTGAACACCTCACACTCTGAATTCTTGTATTCTTTCCTCATGACCTTCAAGTCTCAATCTTCCATTGTAAATAGAGGTACCCCTAATCCGCGTTGATTGTTGCCAGGAGTTACCAGTGGGCATACCAAAGCTAATCCCCTTTATGGGGGTACAACCCTCCAAATCGGACAAGCAAAAAGCAACAAACCCTAATTGTAAAATAGACGGGTGTTGAGTCACAATATTTGGAATAAGAGAAAAAAGTGAGCTTATTCGTTTTTAACTGAAGCAAGAAACATTTCATAAAAATCCAATGTGATGAATGAAAAAAAAGTAAATTAGTTATGTGTCAGCTTGCTAGGAGCCAATCAGATGGGGCTGCTTTCAAGTGCATCCAAGATCTATAAGTAGGAGCTCATACTCAACTGATGCAAACAGGTTGCAAGCTTTGCTAGTGAATGTGTTTTACGCTGTCACTTTTGTATCCTGGCCAAGTATTCAGCGCTTATATACTTTCACCATTGGCTAGTACATCTGTTGTGTCGCTTTAGTTATGTCCCGCAGTTGGTTGGTAAAATAATTTGGTCGGTCGAGGTGGAGGTCAGGCTGAGTCGTGGTGGAGTCACAGTTGATTCAATCGAGACAGGTTTAGCTGAGTACAGTCAGTTAAAAACCCTTGTAATCAACATAAAAGCAGATGTTTGTAGCTGGTTCTAGGAATAGCGCCCCTTCGACTGTATACAGCACCGATTCTGCCCTGGTACAGTTGCTCATATAGAAAAAGGGGCTGAAATTCTCTAGAGTATAAAGTAGTAAATGACACACACATCATAATGACATGAATTGCACACTTGGTGTATTGGTGGCTCCGGAGCTATCAATAATATGATACTGCAACTAATCACTAAATAAATCTTGCGTGGTAAAACATGCAGTGTATACCACTCTCATTTGATACATAAAGTAGTAAGTAGACAATTCTCATTTGATACAGAAAGTATTAAGTAGACAACTCTCATTTGATACAAAAAGTAATGAGTAGACGAACACCGCATGATACCATATTTGGTGAGTAGTTGTCCATAACATAACAGGATCTGTTCTTTTCTAATTAACGTATTAATGGAGAAACTTATTCCAAAATAATAAACATTTAGTGATATTGGTTGAGTAGGGAACACTCACAGAAGTTTACTAGTTCTAGTTTATGTGTTAAGGTGATATTTCTTGTTAATAAACCATCGATTAGTGTATGTTTTAAGTGAAAACATGAGCCATTTTATTGATTTGTATTGGTCTTCATTCTGGTTTTGTAGGTTAAGCGGGTTGACGTTCCAGAAAGTTGTCCGATGGATAATTTTTAATTATTGATGGGAAAGCAATGCAATTATTGTTTTGTAGTGATTCATTTAAGATTAGCTATCCATTGCTCAAATGGCAAAGCTTGTTTTAAGTTTGTAGCTTAAAGCCAACTGGCTATTTTTGCTATGTCTTGTTGGATTAACCTAAGTTTCAAAGTGATTAGGTAAATTTTTCCATCAGAGGTGAGTGAAGCTACAGCTAGCTGGTTAAATTTGGTTAAACTACAATTTTGAAAGACTGTGGCAGTTAGTAGTATCATTTTTGTTTTTGATAGATTCAAACAATGAAGTTGTTTTGTAATCTCTAGCCTGTCTGACGTTTCTGGCAATGCTTATGCTTGCTCCCCCGCTATTATTGGTTGCTACTATTGCTGAAGTGCACCTGCAGTTGCTTTCGAGCATTTGGCATATGTCCGGGTACTCTTAGCATTGGATACTCTTACTACTAGGATTGATGATGGGGTGTTGGTTGAGTGTTGCAGAGCGGTCAAAGAGAAGAAAGGGAAACATTATTAGGAGTGACCAGGGAGGATGGAAGCTCTTTATAGACCTCCGGTTGCTGGATTTCCCTGGACCTTTCGTCTATCATGACACCCAGGATGGTCGAGGTTGGCTAAGTCATTATGGCTGCTCTACCTAATAAATGATACTATATGTACATGTGATCTTCTTCCTCTTTCTCTTTTACTTTCTTTCTTTTGCATCTGATGGCAAAGCAGACTTTCATATTGCATTGGAAAATCAAAACTTTTGAGTTGTTGAGCAACCTGCCAGGGCTCAGTGTTTTCAGCCTTTTGAGGATGCAGTTATGTCTCAGCGTCAGGGAGGGGACCACTTAGTAACAATATTATCTTTGCCGGACTAACGTGTTTGAAGCTTGCTGGGAGAGATAGCGGTGTGGCAGGTCTTAGTATGGCAGGTTTGTCTACTATAGATGTACTCTCTGGAGAAATGGGAGGGAAATTAGCACAGGAATTGAGAAATTCTGGCTGGGAATGTGCTAAAAAATGGGGTAGAAGTAAATTTTCTGTGCAAATATGCAAACCCCACTTGATGGGCTGCCCCATGGGCCCAACTGCTGCTGATTACGGGTCTCTGGGATCTACAGAGGTATGGCAAGGCTTTAAATGAGTATAGTTGGCAAGGGTCTCTGCCTTTGACGGCTGATGAGAGAATTGTGTTTTTGATAGTCCTTTACAAACTCAAAGGAAAATAGGAACTTGGCATGCAGCTTGAAATTTCTTCCACTGTATCTGCACTGGTTTTCTGACCGAACTTGTCTTCAACTGTAAACACACTGAGTTTCTTCCCTTCGTCGGCTACAAACCTGTAAGTGCTGATCTCTTAGCTTCTCATGGCTCTCCTCTAGCTCAAGCTTTATCCACAGTGATACAACGGCATAAAATAGGTAGATAAGATACCTGATCTAGCAAGTCCTGCTCTCTGCTTAGTATCACACAATGGACAGTCTCTCTAGTAGGTGAATGGGTGTGACTCTGAAGGCACTCGTCATTGAAGAGAGCTGCAAGGCTAAACAATAAATACTGTGTCGCTGAGCTGCAGGGACTGCAATGAGTCACTTAACACCAGATTGTTTTGCTAAGCAAACCCCGTTGTGCTGTTGGTGATATGGGGTAGTGCAGGAGTTACATCATTCCAAGAAAGCACACAGTTTCTGAATCAGAAGAGACACAAACTGAGCACCTGACTAGATGCATCTGATCGGAGATGCCTAGGTAACAGGAAACCTACTTATCTAAAGTGCTGGGTACCACCGGGACTGTGACCTTTTTTTAAGGGCCAGAGTAGCCTGTCATGTGCTGAAATTTTCAGTGATCACCAGAATCTTGGCATTAGTGCATTCTGTCCTGAAGAAGGAACTCGCCAAACCAACTGACAATTTACTCTATCGTTTTTTCTCCAGACTCACAGCTCGCAGCTGCTCCAGAGTTTGCCACTGAGGTTCCTACTCAATAACTTTCTCCTCTGCTTCTCTCAACAACAAAAAAATCATTCTCCTAGTGTTTGCCAACAGGCTGAACAATTTAGCTTACGGTTTCCAGGAATAATTGCTTTATTCCTTCAAGACGCCTCACAAGTATACCAGTTCCTACTGAGTCTTAAATGTGTTTCGCCTGTCAGCAAGCACTGTCTGGCCTTTTATACACAATGCACGGGAACAATTCATTAAATTTAAGGGCATATAATTGTAAAATCGCGTACACACTATAACGACTCAAGTTCAGATAACTGTTCATGTTGGAGTTGTGCCCTTCTTCTGCCAGTGAGTGCCTACTCACTAGAAAATAATTTCGGCCAAAAAACATTTGTTCTTTGGTGATAGAGATAAAATAATTTTGGTTTTCAGCATAACCATAGCATTACTAATGATATTGCCATATGTTATTCTATAATTCTTCATCGTGTCCATGGTTTTTATTAGTAAATGTTCCAGTTGCTATGTCGATATCAATTATTTCTGATACATGTTGTTCTCAACCGAATTATTAATTATTCAGCTTCACCAAATATTTATTTCAATTGTTTTAAATTACTTCTATGTTATTTACACCAATGAATATCAATAAGTGATAACCATGTTGGGATAAGACTCTTAATATATAATTATTAAAATGTTAATTTTTTTTATTACAAATGGCAAATTTTCTTGGTGGTATTAATAATTAATAACCATTATTACTAATTGGTAATTGCTAAAAGATCTGGTGATTTTCCATTCTTTTATCATCTTTTGTTGTGTCATTGGCAACAAGCAACTTCTGCATAAATTTTGTAGTGTAGTTTCATTAATAATCTCCTAAAACTTGTTGGTGATTTTGATCATTGCTCAAATGCCAATAAAACTAGACGATACGGAAAAAATCAACCGTTATTGCATCTACTCTGTTTTGGAAGTTCAGAAGTTCAGATCATTCTAATTTTTATGCAACTTTACATGAACAATGCTTACAAGCGTAATATATATTAACAAACACATGCATATGGATAAATGGGTGCACATAATAGCCATAATTTAGAACGATGAAGCGTAGTCGCTGCTCTCCGTCTCTAGGCTTAGCTCCTTACTTTATAATCTTATTATACTAAGTATTATGAAAAGCTGCTGTGCAACTGCTCCAGTTATAGCAAAAAATTTCCCTCCGTTTCTTGCGTAATTAAATATGTGAACACATTGATGAAGCTTAACAGGAATACAAGCCGTTTGAATTGGGTGTGTCCAATCTTGAATGCCAAATCCATACCGAATATAGGCTGTAATCGCAACATACACAATTGAACTAGGAAACATGCTACAGTAAGCGGCTGCAGCTTGTGTATGTATCGGACACACTTCCGACTTTTATGGGAAGTTGCGTAGTTGGGTTTTCTAATGAGAAGACATTCGAATGCTGTTTTGACGAGCTGCGATATGCGTACTGGATACTATGTAAAATATTACTACCATGGCTAGTGGTCTTGTAGGCAACACTGGTCATGGTGACTCCCATAAATGGTTATATTCCAAAAATTATATTATGAAGGTGCGAGTGGCAAACCTGTTATACTTCATCCATGTGTGAGCATCAAGGTATGATCCAATGCACACTACACAGTAACCGTGTAGCATTACAGACCTTGAGTCTTCTACTACAGTTGAGTTTAACACTGATTAGCTTTTGTTGGTTGAGTGTAGCTATATATGTGTGCAAGGGGAGGCTCACTTGGGATGTAGGTACACCCGCGGGGTGTAGGTGTGACTGCTAGGAAGTACACTAAGTTTGTCCACGGATGTGCAAAAAACACAACTTGCATCTTTACCTTTGCTAGCATTCATTGATACACTGGAACAAAACTACGCACAAAAAGTCCACAAACAGATATAGAATAGTTCTCATAATATCAGGAATCTTGCAGTTTACTTAGTGAACGAAGAATACCAAATTAGAGTGTTTGTTAGGCCTATCTTGACAACAGCTGAAGAAAGCATGAAAAAAGGGAGGTTCTTTGAAGTTTTATAAAAAAAATTCAATAGTTAATCGATTCGGAAATATGTTATAGCAAATGGTTTGGAGTGCTAACCACTTTCGATTGTCTGCTAAATATTTGTTTCTGTTTGAGGAAATGCTCTGTTTTGTTAAAAAAAACTGAGCTAGATTTGGGATAAAAATTAACATCTAAATCTTTCCTTCGGAAAATTCTATTCCAGTCTATTGAAAAAAACACAAATTGTAAAAATACAAAAGACTTTATGTATATTTAAGGAAAAAACTAACTGCAGAATTTCAGCATAAAGCTTTTAGTCACTTTGACTTCAGGTTGTTGAAAGTCCATTGCCATGGTAATTTATCAGGCTTAGCCATGCAAAGAATAGTTCTTCAGAGATCATTTAGAGAACACATCCGTGAATCATCTATAAAGCTGAGCTGAATGTGTATATATAAGCATTAACAGCTCAGTGTGTTGTGGGTATTAGAAGAAAAGCTGGCAACTGAAAACTGATACAAGTCTCTCACTGTGATGAACTCCACAGAGAACTCCACCATTGAAAGTCTAAACTTCATGTATGCAGCGGGATCTTACTGCATTACGATATCACTTTTAGGGGTTATTCTAAACTTACTAACAATCATTGTAATAGGAAAAGGTAAAAAAATTGGCAAGAAAGTCAAACTACAGCTCACTAATCTGGCTGTTGTCGACCTTTTATGGGCTGCATTGATACCAACGAGTGTGTGGACTAGGCTGTTTTCTATACCATTTATAAAGACTCAAATAGCGTGTAAGATACATCAGTTTTTTGCAGTATCTATACTACATGCAAGCCCACTGTGTAGTGCAACAATTAGCTTAGAAAGATTTGTTATTGTATACTTTCCATTCAAGGCTGCCCTGTATAACAAAAAGCATAAATTGATAGTAGTTGGCTTAATCTGGTTTTGCGCATTCCTTATTGGAATCCCTGACATTATTAACAGTGGTCTTGAGGAGGAAGCATCCATTTTATATTGTACCACACACCACACATCTTTAATATCTCACTGGATACAAACAGTAAAATACATCTTACCAGTCACTGTGATAACTATATGCTATGCTTTGGTATTTATTAAACTTTGTGCAAGAAAAAGAAGCCAGATTGTTCGCAGCTCATCAAACGCAGAAATACCATCAACTGACAAGGTAAGATCATCTTTATATCCTTACTGTCAAGTAAAAAACTCACATACCTAAAAGCTTATGAGTCTTAAAGATGATCAAAATGAATAATGTTTTAAGCTTAGGGCTGCTGTGATAAAAACAGCAAGACTTTCAGTATTGATGAAATGAAAAATACAGATGAATTATAAATTTACAGGCTTTTAAAAATTAATATTTTTATGGACTCCATCACAAGTTTTTTTTTCAGGTTCTGTTGATGTTGGTGGTAGACGCATACCTTACAATTATTACTTGGTTACCATATAATATATTTGAGCTGATGTACAGAAACGTAACTGAGGATTCGTATAGTATTCAGGAACAGATCTCTGAGCAATTTTTGTTCTTCATATTCCTCACCAATGCTTTCTCCACTCCTATAGTGTACTTCATCTTCAACAGTAATTTCAGGGTGAGCAAGCCTACACGTTTTTAAGTGCTCCAATACAATTTTTTGCTTTATTGTTTTTATTGAATAAAAAATCTACAAGAACATTGCCAAGTTTTATTTTTATAGTCATCAACAAGTTCCGAGCAACCAGTAACGCTTTTAGCATGCATTTGTGTATCCAGCAAACTGACATACTTTGACATTTTTAAAAATCAACGCATTAACAATATTTATTTTTAAAAATTATACTTAAGTAGTTTATAACGATGATGTTTTAATGCACAGTCGACAATCTAGCAGTACAAACACTAACAGTCATGACTGATGATACACTGTTTTGTAGGCTGATGTCAACGAAATGCTGGGGAGACTGAAATCGTTTTTTCGTAAAACTCTTGTCAAGGACAGAACTCTTACTACACAACAAGACTAAAACTTCAGAACTTGAACTTTCACATCATCAGTTTCCTTAGAATAATTTACCGCCAAAACAATGAAACTTGCTTTTCTGTTTGAACAACTTTTGAAACCCAAGTTACGAAATACAGTTTTTATGATTCTATTTGGAACTACTCTATATGCTGAGTAAAACTAAACATTGTCCATCAAAAGATTGATTGCATGACTGATTCTTAATTTTTCAAATCAGATGTTCATGTGCAATAACGACATGCAAAGTGCCCAAGACAGATTTTATTTTGACGAAAACAGGTACTTTCAATAGTCAAAATTTTGTTCGCTGGAGCATTGCCAAAAAATAATCCAAAAGTTTAAAAAATTAGAACAGAAACATTTGTACGCATATTCTTTTGACAAAGTGTGAATGCATCAATTCCAAAACTACGGTTTCACTGAAATGGGTTAGTGATTTATAAAAAGAATCACACATTGGATAAACGCATATAAACGATGCGTTTCCTCAACAAAGTATTACCAAATCACCATAAAAGACTTAAGACAGTATTGGGTGGATTACTTTTGTGCAATAGACGCCAATTAATCATTGAAAGCTTAGCGTTAGCCGGATGGTTTTGACACATAAACATATGATGCAGCTTTTCAATCTTCAATGGTTGACAGTGAATCACACTCAGCAAATTGTCATATGGCGTTATAAGTTATTGTCTTACAAAAATTGATTCTCAACATAATGTATTTTTTGCACAGCTGAGAGAGTTTAAAGTCTATCTAACAATTTTGGCTTTTTTAAAGGTAAATTTTTGACTATATTGTAATACTGTTTCTTTACAGTTGATGCAACTCTACATCCATAGTTTAAGAATGGTTTAAATATAAAATTTATGCCCTAATGAAATTTTTTTGTTGAAGTTTGTGTACAAAAAAATTGGTGCACGCTGTTAAGTTGAACAGCAAAGTAATTATTGTTAAGCTCCTGGTCTATATTCCTTGCTTAATTTCCGGCACATTTAATGGGTTATAACAGGCTTATGAAAAAAATATTTCTCAGATAAAAAAACAAGAAAATAAAACGCTTACTGTTGCCATGCACATTTTTGATAAATATAAAATTGAAAGTTCAGCAGATTTAAGAAGAGCTTGCAATTGCGAAGTATTACAAAAATTAGCTGTAATGTGGCTAATTTACCTAATCACCGATGTAGCAAAATTTAATTACTTACGAAACAAAAACAAAAAGTAGAACAATGTGGAGCTGTCGACTATCTAAGCATATTAAGGCAGTCGACTCCAAAATAACTGGATGCTCTGCAGCGACCGAGTGTTTTATATTTGGCTGCACCACAGCTTCTAAAATGGATAATTTTGATTGACCTGATAGAAAAAAAAATGCAACTATAAGTCAAAGATGGAAGAAAAGTTCATAGTACAACATTTGCCAGATGACATGTAGTCATGGAAAGGAGCTGAAACCCCTCAATTGCCCAGAATGATAATCAAAAGGCATGCCATAATTTTCAACGCACCTCACTCATTAAACTGAATCACCTTTCCCACCGAGTTTTTTAATCATTGTAGCAACTAGCAGAATTATTTCTGTTTTTTCTTTTCATTGACTTGCAGAAAAATTTTCTTTCAAGACCAGTTGTCTCATTTTTCAAAGTTTTTATCTGTTGATGTCCAGCAACCAAATTAACTGTAAAACCTATACTACTAGTAACGCCAAAGAGATAAGGTCTGGTTCCAGTAGTTAAAGCTCAGGTCACAATAAAAACTTGTGTCTACATACTTTTGATATCTCAATGGCTTGTTTTGATTTAATTTTAAATGCATATTGTAATGGATTCCGGTCTGTTACCACGGACATCCACTAGTCTCGAGTATTCTACCTCTCTCCAGAGGGGACACTGTACTGACCGACAGTGACAACTGTATAGGGCAACCGAATTACCCGGTAAGGCAAGAGCCCATGGCTCAGACAAACAGTACCGAGTAGTGTTTGCTATAGTGGCTTTATTACAAAGCAGTCCTGAGGGTAATTATTCCTCTAGGTGTTTAGCAATATAAGAATACATGCTATGGCTCATTGTAATGAATGCACAGAGTAACAGTAGGAGCTCTCCTTTTATAGGAGAGCAAATGAACACAAAACATATAAGAGACAATGCACAGGAAGTAATGCAACCAATGACATCAATTATATAAATACTCAACCAATCACAATGCAATGCAAGATAATACAAGGAGGTGCCAAGTGGCTAAGGGCGGAGTCCTTTCTCCTAATTGTCCAATGACGGCTCCTACAGGGTTCCCAGGCTGTATATAGAATTAGGTCCACTAAGTTGGTACTTTAGGGGTAGGCACTTCCTGTTTACGACCTTGACTAAGTTCCTGGACATCTTTACAGATCCTCGTCTAAGGCGGCCATCTTGTGCCGGCCCAGTACAGCTGTACCGGGTCGGTAGAGGTCACTACCGACCCTGCAGGGGTCAATACCGGCCCTGCTTACCATGCTACCGGCACAGTATGACTTCCTACCCAACAGCTATTAACCAAATGCTGTGGGCAGAAGTCTAGCGCATTGCTTCGCAAGGTTCCTAGTGTAAACTACCCGTTTACCACTAGAGTGCACTGAAATCTACCACATACCTCTCTCCATTAAAGTCATAGCCTGGCTTTAATAACAAAATATCAAGAGCAGATATGTGTGGGGGTAACACCCGCACCCAGATTATATATTTGATTATATATAAAGTCAGGTACTATGCCATGAGATGACATAGCACCTCTCTCCAGAGAAGGTCGCCCTTGCAGGTGACCTCCCATAACTCAACTCCTCCTGGATCATAGGGGAAGCTAGTAATCAGCTCCTTTTCTTCCTCCACGGGAGGGCTTGATGCTTGTACCAATCGTATGGTAAGCATGGGCGTCACGTTCATTTGTGAGCGCGCGTCTACAGCAACATGTGCATTACCAGTTTTATGCAACATGTCAATGGGCTGCCTATAGTGCAGCGGGACTTGCTGTACCATAGCGTCATGTATGGGTGCGAGCAGTGGCCCTGGAAGTTCTAGTGCTGGCAGAACCTTCCTTATCTCAACTTTAGGAGACCGCCGTTCCTTTTCTAAGGAAAGCCAGCGCCTTCTCTCCTCTTCCCACTGTACCGTGGGGGTGCAAGCAACATCCCGTGCCGGGGTGTGGTGCACTGTGCTGTGTGGCACTAAGGTTGGTGGTGAAGACGTCGTGGGACGTTCACCCTTAGCTGCCACCACAGGCTTTCTCTTTCGGTAAGCTCTACAAGGGTAACTACTGCCTTGTAGCTTCTCAGTCTTCCCTGACTGAATCTCTGGAGGACCCCGGGCCGGTAGGTAGTCATCCCGGGCCGGCAGGCAGGCAGCATCAAGTGGTGAGCACTTGATCTCCCGCTCTTTCTTATCTACTGCCCTTATGAGGGTGTCAGCAGTCCCAACCCGTGGGAGAGCGCATACTCTACTGTCACCAGCGCATGGTGAGTCTAGAGGTACAGGTTTAGCATAGCTAGGTGGGCTGCCACTCCGTAGTGCTAACGGATCTCGTGGTGTGCAGTTCTCAAATAACCATTTTGAAAATGCTGCATTTAATTGCTCACCCTCATTCTCTTTCTCTGCTAGCTTGACCTTCTCTACCTTGGTATACAGCTCTGCCGTTGGCATCGCTTCCAGTACTTCTGTGTCTGCACAGTTGGCTGATGGACAATTATCAAGGCCTGCATCCTGCAGCAAATCTGCCTTTTGGTCCTCGAGCTCTATTCCTTGATCAGCCACCATGGCTAGTTGGAGGATGATCCTGTCACTGTCACGGCTAGGTACGAGTGGCTGGTCTGTGCTGCAGAGTTGTTTACAACTTTGTCTCACTCTGCCCGGCTTAACAGGAAGGGTCCGAGTACTGGGAGGTTTTGGCCACTTCTCCAACATCTTCCGACGGTCTGCTACAGTGATTCTGTTCACTGGAGGTTGTCGGGGAGCTCCTCGGGGTAGTCTACTTTTCTTTGTAGGGGTTGGATGGCTGAAGGGTGGCTGCCTCTTTCCAGCAGTGGGGGTCTCCTCTCTCCATCGCATGGGTGTAGCCAACGGGGGGGAAAACACTGTTTTGCCTATAGCTTCTACAGTTGTTGTCCGATCCGGCTCAAATCTTCTGCCATCTACCTGTGGTGGGGGGCTCTTCACAGCCTGATACATTCCACCTGTAGTTCTCTCTACAGTGGGTGGTTGTGTGGGGACGTCCTCTTCTTCAGGGGTGTAAGGGGGGTCCTCCGTCAGCTCTGCTTGCGCTAGACGGACACTGTCATTAAGTGGCCGCCCGTGCTTGTCTGTGCAAGGTAACACATGTCCGTCAATGATGACATGGGAGTCTGGAAACCGTAGGGCACACTCGTGTAAGGTGAGGAACGGCATGCCAATTATGGCATCTTCATTGATGTCACTAATGACGAAGTTAACGCTCGTCCTCAGTTTACGAAGCTGCAAGTATACTTGCAGGGTACCGTAACAGGGAATCCTAGACCCGTCAGCCGTGAGTCCATGAGCCTTGCTGCGTTGCAGCGTGTCCTTCACTGACTGTGGCAATTGCTGATACAGATGCTTCGACAGCAAGTTGGTGGTGCAGCCTGTGTCAATCAACAGGGAGGCTGGTCTACCGGCTAACCTTCCAGCCAGGAAGTAGCTGGCCTGGTAAGGTCGCTCCAGCGGTGGCGCTGCCATTTGTGTTCTCCTGGGGGGTTGTCCACTCTCTTCTAGAGTTGCAGGACTGTAAGGGGGTTGGCGAGCTCTCCGGCTACTGTCAGTCTGTGTTCTCCTGGGGGGTTGTCCACTCTTCTTCAGAGTTACAGGACTAATGGGGGCTTGTCGAGCTGTCCGGCTGTCCTCAGCGGGCGTCTGTGCTCTCTTGGGGGGTTGTCCACTCTTCTTCAGAGTTCCAGGACTGTACGGGGTGTCAGGAGTTGTCCAGCTGCAGTCAGCGGGTGTTGAGGCTCTCTTGGGGGTTTGTCCACTCTCTCCTAGAGTTCCAGGACTGTACGGGGCATCAGGAGTTGTTTGGCCTGTCCAGCGGTGGTTGGTTGCTGTCGGTTGTATCTTGGGAGGTTGTCCACTCTTCTTCAGAGTTCCAGGACTATAAGGGGTTGTGGGTGTGGTCCGGCTTGCCCAGCTGCAGTCAGCTGCCGGTGGCGCTACTGCGGGCGCCGGCCGTTTCCCGTCTGTCTGGGGTTGTTTGCAAGGTGAGCTGCGCGCTGAGTTCGGGGGCAGGTACTCATCATGTGACCTGGTTGTCCGCAGCCCCAGCAGCGTGTTGCAGGCTCTGCCTCCAACTGTGGAGCGGGAGCCGCCTGTCTTGCCGCTCTCAGCGACCGTAGCTCTTCTGTTAGTAGCTTTAGGCTGTCCATGACTGTTGTCATAGGATCCGGTATGGCAGGTGTAGGGGTGTGGTGTGTCTGCTGTACGGCAGTAGCGGTAGAGACACGTTGAGACGGGCCCTTGGCAACCATCCTCATCCATTCCTCTTCCTCCTCGTCGGCATCCTCTTCCAACATCCGTACATGAGCCTGGCGCTCTTCAAACGGTGTTTTTATCTGCATATACTCGTTGCCGGCCCTGACTGCTTCAGCAATGTCAATGGGCTGCATGGCCAACAAGTGCCTTTGCAGGTAAGCATTTCCAACCGTGGTGCTGAAGATATCCAGCATCATCCTCTGCATGGGTCGGTGAGGTAGATCTGCATACGCAACGCGCACTAGGCGCTCTACTTCACTTGCATGCTCTTGGAGCGACGTCTTGTGTTGGCGGCGTAGGCTGGTCAGCCGGGACATAGCTTCCCTGGGTGTTAGCCCAAAACGTGCTCGTAGTGCAGCAAAGATACCCTGCAGTTGTGGAGGCTTTCCACAGTCCAATGCTTTACCTCGTAATGCATCCCTCAGATATAACATGGCCGTGTTCTCTGGCCACTCATTCATTTCGGCTACCTCAATGAATCGGCTGATGAAGTACTCGACGTCTCCTTCGCCGTCGAACTTCGGAGCCTTTAGTCTAGCTGGTGCATTGTCTTGGTTGGGCCTCATCATAGCCGTCAATGCTTCGGTCAATCTATCAATGGCTGTAGCTTCTGGGTTGCCAGCGGGTGCTTGACCAGCGCTGCGTGCTCTCTGGGTGGCCATTCTTTGCAGATAGAGGAGTGATCTCAACTCAAATCTAAGAAATGGTCAGTACAACTGGATCCCGGGCCGGTATAGGTGAGATCCGGGTCGGTAGCTGTGTTTCCAGTGGCTCTAGCAGATCTAGGGGTTGGTCCAATGGATACTGTGGCAGTATCTGGCACTCTGTCGCTTGTAACAACCGTTACGAAACTTCTTGTACTGCTGCAGGGCGGAGCGAAGCTCTACGGGCCTACAGGCAGTAGTGTAGTGACACTGTAATTGGATACAGTGCCGGGGTCACTGTTACCAGCTGAGTAGCACTCCAAGCTGAATAGCCTCTGGTAGCTGAGTCTGTATAGCTGATACACGACTCTTTCTTCTTTTCGCACAGTGCCGGTATCTCTATGTCCAGGGCGGAGCGAACTCTACGAGCCTGTAGAAGATACGGTAGCATCTGTACTGGACTGCTGCAAACGGAGCAAGCTCTACGGTTGATGCAGACAGCCTTTAGTAGTGGATACTGTGCCGGGATAGCTGCTGCAGGGCGGAGCGAACTCAACGAGCCTGCAGAGAAATCCGGTAGTATCTTGTGTCAATTGCTTCTTCAGATCTACTACTTCGGTAGATCAATTTCTTCTCCTCTCTCCAGATCTACACCCGGTAGATCACTTCTCCTTCCTCAGTGGTAGCTGGCCTGCAGTGCATTCGCAGGGCCAGAGGGTAGCGTGAAAGAGCACAGCGTGGGAAGGTACCGTTTATCCCACCGCTGCCACCAATGTAATGGATTCCGGTCTGTTACCACGGACATCCACTAGTCTCGAGTATTCTACCTCTCTCCAGAGGGGACACTGTACTGACCGACAGTGACAACTGTATAGGGCAACCGAATTACCCGGTAAGGCAAGAGCCCATGGCTCAGACAAACAGTACCGAGTAGTGTTTGCTATAGTGGCTTTATTACAAAGCAGTCCTGAGGGTAATTATTCCTCTAGGTGTTTAGCAATATAAGAATACATGCTATGGCTCATTGTAATGAATGCACAGAGTAACAGTAGGAGCTCTCCTTTTATAGGAGAGCAAATGAACACAAAACATATAAGAGACAATGCACAGGAAGTAATGCAACCAATGACATCAATTATATAAATACTCAACCAATCACAATGCAATGCAAGATAATACAAGGAGGTGCCAAGTGGCTAAGGGCGGAGTCCTTTCTCCTAATTGTCCAATGACGGCTCCTACAGGGTTCCCAGGCTGTATATAGAATTAGGTCCACTAAGTTGGTACTTTAGGGGTAGGCACTTCCTGTTTACGACCTTGACTAAGTTCCTGGACATCTTTACAGATCCTCGTCTAAGGCGGCCATCTTGTGCCGGCCCAGTACAGCTGTACCGGGTCGGTAGAGGTCACTACCGACCCTGCAGGGGTCAATACCGGCCCTGCTTACCATGCTACCGGCACAGTATGACTTCCTACCCAACAGCTATTAACCAAATGCTGTGGGCAGAAGTCTAGCGCATTGCTTCGCAAGGTTCCTAGTGTAAACTACCCGTTTACCACTAGAGTGCACTGAAATCTACCACAATATTCTACAAAGTCATTTCTCACTACGAAATTTGCAACTTAATGCACTTTTACTTTTACTTTTCATCGCTCAATTGTTCAAATTGCAGTAAGAATTTTTGATAAATTAGCAAATAAAATTTAGCCTACATAATGGATCATTTGTGGCACACTTACATATAAAATTTGTCATTAAAACTGTTGCCGAATTACAATTTACGCTTATTAGAATGTCTCGAGAGAAGTTTGTGATACTTGACTATAGTTGTTCAACTCTCTAGTTTGTATGTTTTATCTATTTAAATAGAAAAGTTTCTAACAACACAATATCATTTAATACTGATAGGCCCAAGTGCATGATGCAACAAGGAAACCAAGCTGATTATTGACCATAATCATATCATGACTGGAAAGGATTACATTTGACGTTAGTGTGCATTAGAGGGATTATTAATAAAAGCGTCAATTAATAATCACTCTGTCAGCTCAAACCGTTTCCTGGTAGTATATGAGGTTTGTAAATATTTCATACTATTTCGAAAGCATTCCGAAGGCTTGTGTTTTTTTCCAAACAACTTAAGTATAATGCGGTTTCAAAAATTCATGGCTGCTATTGTTGGGAAGTTTATTAGTATTGTTTGTAGGCTGAAAATTAAACTCAAAACCAGATAATTTCCAACAAGCAAGTCTATATGGCAGTTTCATAAACAGGTGATATATCCATGAAAAGTTTGACAAAATAGTGACAGTCATCCAACATTCGCTTTTTTAGGCCATAGTAATGCCATTTTTCAATCTCTATTGATCGCTTCGCAAAATGAAAGATATCTTCTTTATGAATTGTTTGATAAGCTATAACAATTTATTAAACTACTGCGATGTTTTAAACTTACGTGTCATTTCACACGAGATTTATTAAGTCACGAACACCTATTAGTTTTTGTCCTTTGTGGACCAACATATTGCGAATACTCTTATTTTTCTTCCTTTGTTATTACAAAACAGCTTCCTGTCTGAGAACCGGCTAGTTCATTTACGTGAAGTTCGAAGCACAAGTTTAAAACTGTGTATCCATTCACCATTTTGAATTTCAAAGCAATCGGACAACATTGCTTTAATTTTTTTTGTTTTCAATTTTTACTTTTCCCGAGGAACATTCCTTTCAATTATTTCCCAGAGTGAAGCAAAAGCATTCAAAGACAAATCAAAATGTCAGTCCTGTGGCCCAAGATGTTTTCCTTTAAAAATTTGATCGAATGGTAACTCTCTTTCAGGTATACCTCCATTTTTTTTCAATCTCTGATAGAAGAGGCAAAACTCGTACTCAAAAAACACCATAGAGATAACATTGAACTTTTTCTTTGTTTTTGTTGCACGCAACCGTATTAACAGCAACAAATTTCAGTCAGTGGGAGGAAACTTGCTGATTTTACTCAATGTAGTATATATAGTAATGGATTTCTACGCATGGACATTCATTCATCTATTATAAGAAGTATAAATAGACTAGCTGAACAATAGCATGCCATTCACCTACAATGCATCTTGGGATGTACCCACAAGACAAGTGTGGGCCTGCCACTCGATAGCTCTAGCCTTATGCCTAGTAGAAGGGCCAAGCCTTACAAGATGAGTCAAGCCCTACACCCGTAGATGAGCCAAGCCACCTTTACTCATGCGGACTATTGGTACTGAACCTGACATCATGTGCCTTGTATCATAATAGCAATTGGTTCCTGTGTGCTAGCATGTATTGTTATACATCATGTTTCCTTTTGTTGTGCCATTTGTATTTAGCCAATCAGAGTAGGCCCTATTTACTGCTTGTTGTAACCACGCATACTTGGTATAAATAGAAAGATTTTGTGCCCACTGGACAGACTTGCTTTAGACCGTTTGCATTCCTGCATGAGAAATCATCTGAACGATTGTACAGGGATCAACACACTGTGCAAGATTTAGAATATGGATCTCAATACACATTAGAATTCCAACTGCTTGTAATAATTTTGCCGGCTTGCTGGTTGTTCTTCATTCCTTTTTGAACAGCGGTGTATTCTTATACACATGTAGAGAGGATCTAGAGGTTGTTCCTACCCGTTTCGGTAGTGGAACCGACCCGGAGCTACTGATACAGTGCTGCCGTGCGTCTCTCAGTGTAATTGACAGAGATTACTTGTTTAAGTGTCAGCTTTGACAGTGTGGTATACCTCTATGTAGCAGGTGTCGGTAAAGGCAATATATGAGTAACGCACAAAAAAACCTTTACAATATTGTAATACATTTGTGTCCTCTATTGCTGACACAGTGGCATCCACTCCTTTTTTCTACTAGCAACAGATTTGGGGTCCACGACCCAGACAAACTACACCAAGTTTGCTCAAATAAAACACTTTATTATTCCATTCTATTTAGCAATATAATAAGCCATGATACAAAATTCACAAGCTTCTGTCTCTCCACCTGCACAGCCACTCATTTTATTGGAAGAGACAGGAACCATCACCCCCTTATTAACGTGAGCAATACAAAACATTCATGAATAGGAAGAAATGATACAAAATGAAAAAACAGGTTGAGCCAATGAGAAGGATGTGCACATGGCAGGGAGGCTCTGGGCTGTTTTCCCGCTCTTTTGAGTGTAGTGGAAAGTCTCCATCCCTTATATGGAGTCCTTTCTTCCTAGTCTCTGCTTCTATATCTGGTACCGCTTCGGTATCCAGATAATGAAGGGCTTCCTGCTCCTTACGTCCCAGGCTACTGTTATAAGCCAAGTTTAATGACTGGCCAAGAGTACTGACTTGGGGTAGGCTCTTTATATACTCTATGGGCTGGATACATGGTCTATACTGGCCCAGTATAGCCGGCATCCTTTAATCTGAGGAAATGGGTGTATGAGATGAAGGAAAAGGCTTTGGGTCCACTTCAATGCCATTACTACAGTTACGGGTGGGGCATAGGTGGTTTCTAGGGTAAGGTGGGGGCGGGTGGACAGAGGGGCGGGTGTAGCTAACATATCATACAAATCTCTCACAATGATAAACAGGGCATACTACATACCTATCACAATGCTATATGGATGTAGTTTTGTAGTGACATTTCGTGACACATCAGTTTTAAATATATTTTTAATCCACCCTTACCCCTTGTAGACATCCCTGGCCAGATATCACTCCTTCTCCTCCCCTACAAGTATTTTTCTAACGCTGGTGTTGGTAGATGAGTAGTAAAAGTCTATTCTGAAAAAAAACATCAAGAGGACATATAACAAAAAAGCACAGGAGGAAACAGCTCCTACATCTCAAAAGGTAGTGTTGTGGTAAATTTTAGAGAATAATAATAGTAAGCTGGGAGTTTGCTGCACTATCTCCACACCGAATGCACTAGAGCCTCACCCACAGCCGGCCGGCACAACATCTTACCGATGGCTGTGAGTGAAGTCTTTTTATTCTCATATCAATTGATAAGAAAATCCCCCTTTATTATTCACACACTTTTCATGCTCTTTTTTACCACCTGTTTGCTATTAACTTCCAGCCCATTTGGTGAGCATCAACGTATTTGATGTGGTGAAGCTTGGAAAAAGAAGTAGAGGTGGTTTGGGTCTTTTGGATGTTCCAGAGCCCACTAAGTTTTGCCAGGAGGGCAAGCCCATGTTCACCATGTTTCCATGATTCGAATTCGTTCGGGTTGGACACTCATTCTAGTTGGTTAGCATCCATTCAGGTTGACACGTTAACCATTCCTATGATAATTTGTTTTGAATTATATGCAGGAGTTGTCCTTTTTTTACACTGAATAGCGAGCGCAATAATTATTTTATCATTGATGAGAGTAAACAGCCATGCTAGCATTACTAAGTAATACTACTCAGATTTGTGGAATGTTTACAGCACTTGCTAATAGTAATAGTTAGTGGATGAGTAACAATAAAAACTGGAATTAATAATAATTAGAATTGATTATTAATAAATATGATAACTCCAAGAAAGGATAATTAGTTAATAGTAATAATAAACCATTATCGTAAAAAAAAAGAAAATATTCATTAGTATAATAATAATTCAGTTTGCCCACTTACCGAACAGAGCTATGATTCTCTGAACTCTGTCAATTTCTCAAAAAGTAGTGAATATTTTTTCAATTAATTAGGCTGTTGTAAAACTTGCAAAGAGTCATTATTGTAAAAACAAAATAAAACGGAAACTGATTTACAGACAAAATGCTAGTTTACTAACCTGCTCCAAAAAAGAGCCAGTCCAAGCAGTTCGCATTCATCAACACGAATGATTCCCATGATTCTAATGAATGCTCAACCCAAATGAATATGAACGAATACTGTTTGAGGAACCGCACAGAACTAACACAAACAAACTTGAACCAACTCGTATGAGTCACAATTCCCATGACCCGAATGAACGCGATTTATGCGTATAACCCGAATGAACCGAAGCCAGGGGAACATAGTGATTGGGCGCCCTGGTTGGTGGCAGTTGTGTGATACGCCCCACTGTGCAAATACTTTTTTTTCCAAGGCTACTGTGGGCACTGTAGCACCTAGCAGTGTAAGTTAGCATCAAAAAGTTGCACAAAGTCTTTCCCGTAAAATCATATGCAATGGAAGGATAGGTTATTAGGTACTTATCAGTTATACACTAGAACAATAAATAAAATCAGAAAGTATTTTTACACACTTTTGCCCAAAATTTTTTATGCCGAAATTGTGTTTTGAACAATCTGAGTTATGGTTTTAAGTAACTTTTCAGTCATTTTGCTGAGTTTTTTTTGGCTACTCCAGTAAAAGCTTGGAAAAATTATAAAAAAAAAAAGGAAACAAAGCTTTTTGATCAATGGCAAACTGAATATTTTCACTTTTCAATGACCGCCAATTGAATGTAGGTTACTGCAGATGTAACTGTTTATCATAGAATGGAGCAAAATCATGTAAAAGTTGTATCTTTTTGTTTCATATTCCAAAATAACTACTCAAAACAGTTCAAATATGTAAACCCTGGTTCACATACATTGTAGATGGTTCGCAAGTGATCGCGGATCCGTCGCGCGAGGGATCCGCGATCACTTGCGAGCCATCTACGATGTATGTGACCCATGCTTAAGTAGCAACTATTTCACATTCCTTGTTACCACAGCTTGGGATAGGTTTGCTTGGCTGAAACTTGCTTTCACCGGCATTTCATTGTGGGTCATTGGATTTGTCTTGAGACTTGAGATTATGCTTATTGGTTTAATTTGCATACATGCATAACATAACAGGTTAGGCAAAACATTATGCACACGTGCTCCCTGAGCATGTTAGCCAAGTGTTATTTCTTTTTTAAGTTTTGGTAAATAAAATATGGCAAGTTTCACCAAATGAGCCAGCAATTAAACTCGAAGAGATGATAGAAAAAGAAAAAAAGTAAAATCATTGTCTACAATAGAAATAAAATTTCATATCAAATAGTTCAAGGATGAACTTGAAAAAAGCTAAATTTTTGAAAAGTTCACAAATATGGAAGTTTGGTACTTATAAAAATCAACATATTGGTGGAGAATGCGGGTATCTGGGTTAATTGATGTCATGGAAAACTGGTGTTATAAACTAACCAACAGTCTAATTAATTTATGCGTTTTTTTTCTTACCAGATCTAGAAACAGTCGCTGATGCCATAGAGTTTTAGTAGCTCAACCTGAATCATTTGACAAAAATAACGCGTAAACTGTTTACCTGGGATAGCAAGAGTTTTTGTGACTTATGTTCACCGAACAAGTTGCAAAAATATTATTAGATTGGCAATAAAACTACGGTAATGTGAAAATTGCTGGCAGTGTGTGCACCTGTTGGCACCAACGGCTTTCGATGTCACCCCTAGAAATATTTTTAATGTTTGTCGCAAGTTTGCGTGCACACATTTTAGTTGTGCAAATGGGCAAAAGTATTTGATAGGAATCGTTTGCCCGCACTTGCATGGCTTAAACTCGGCGATGTACGATAGACAATTCATTCCACAAACCCTACTTTGTGTTTGCAGCACTGGTTTTCCGTCAGCGATGCAACAACATTCAGAATTTTTCTCTTATGGCTGACTGCCAAGGTCATTTTCAGCTGCAATGTTTTCTTCTCATTTTCACTGCTATTTCTCTACTTACATCACATACACGACTCATTTAGTAGCATGTTATACCAATACAACATGTCGATAATGAAATAGGAGGAGTGAGTGCAAGAAATAGCTACTATTTTTAGTCTGTCATCTCGTTTACTAACCTGACTGGATAATAATCAATATTTTTTGAGTTGTCTTCTGCTATCAGTGAAAAAAATAGTAAGAAGGTTAACTGCTCTGTATGCGATCAGAAACAACTTACATTTACAAGCGCATTCACAGTGTAGGAACTGATGTAAGTTTTTTGATGAAGATTAAAGAAAAGGCTTTCCACCTTCTATTTATAAACAAACTTGACTGCGATAGGTGAGAAATGATGCATAACTCGTTTTATAACAAACTACGCTGGGAAATGTGCTGCTAATGTTATAATTTTTTTGGTCACATTTTGTTTTGCAACAAAGTTTACTATTGATGCAACATTTCTAACGACGTCTTGAAAGCACTTGCACTTTTAAGATTTCTACGACTGACAGTCTATGTGAATATTAGGCTTTGTAAAAAATCAGAAAACCTTTCACCAGATTAAATAGCTTTCACGTGCATATGAAGATCATCTATGGAATTCTGTGTAAAATAGATGCACAATTGTATGTATGCATACATTACCTTGTGGGTAAACGACTCCTATGCACTAGTGGATCTTACAAGCCACCATAATTGGCTACTACTTGCTAAGACCCCATGAGAGCCTGCAGCCTTCAAGCATTAACAAGCAATTAACAAGTCTGATATTAATTCCAAGCAACCTATCTGCTCATATAAACAGTAGAACTATTATTTTACTAAATCAGCACAGGGTAATTACTACCCCGGCCCTGGGTAGCTATCCCGGGCCGGCAACAAGATGGCTGACGTAGCTTGAAAAAATGGGTATAGCCTAACAGCTCCCAGGATCCATATCTAGGAGCTTACCATCCCCAGAAGTGGAGACACTATGATCAAAGGCCGTAAAAGACCAAGAACGAATGGAGAGAAGAATACCAAGCTGTTACTGGCTGGAATGTCCTTAAAGTCCGCCCCTTGCTTCTGGGCATCAGTTTCCTTTAACCTATTTACATATCTGCTATTGGATAGTATTGTTATACATATTGTTATTGGCCAACTCTTGAAATTCTTCTGTACGATTGGAGTCTTTGGCAAACTAGGTCAAATACTTCCTGTAACTCTACCTATAAAAAGCAGAACTTTTGTTCAGATCCGTGCCGTTCATTACATGCCATTGTTGTGTTGCTACAGTAGTCTGTGCTTGCTATAAAAATGTTTACTAATGACCATCGTGTTGGTAGTAACCATGACTATGTATATTATTGTCTTACACCATTGTGTTAGTCTACTATGTAATAATCAGTAGCAATAAGTAAATCTTGGCATTATTATTCTTCAGTGCCGATTAGTAAATAACAATTGTTCTTATAAAAATTGTTAACTATCAACAGTAATTGATTGTATAGTGTATGTATAATTGTTGGTATTATTCTTGTTTATTGAAATGAAAAGATTGCTCGTTAGTACACGTGCCAACCAATTAGCATGTTGTTTGCCAGAAAAATATCAAACATTTTTCATATCTTTATATCATGTCAAGCGGCAAGCAAGAGTTGAATTGGCTAGCGTAATATGCTTTTGGTTCTCCCATTGTGATTGCTCCTTCACTAACGAACAACTTATTAAGCTAAATTTTACTTCTACTTTATTTTTTTTACAAAATATAAAATCTGAGGTTATTTTCTGAAGCTATGGCTCTGCGTTGTAATGGGTCGGTCAAAATCAATAATTAGAAAACTCGTTTGGATAGATAATTTTTTGCTTGATTCAGACCACAAAAAATTGAATTGCATGCATGGTTTGTTGGATGGTGAGTAGAAAAATCTGAAATGTGAAATTAATAAGCGATGGTTATGAGATAATTCCCATACGATACACTAAGGAGTGGATAACTCTTACGTGATACAGTAAGTAGTGAGTAGATAACTATCATATGTTGCAGTGAGTATTGTAAGAGATTTGCATGATAAGTATACCCTCCCTACCCACCCCCCCCCCCCCCAAGACCCCCTCCACCTCTTGCCCCGTCACTAACGAAGACAGAAGTAGCCCCTGAGTCTTCCCCCCTCCATATCCATACAAATTGTCCGGTAAATTAATTACTAACAATCCAGGCACGGTATAGACCCTGTATCCATGCCTATACAGCATATATTGGCTACCCCGGGTTATCTACCCCGAGTTAGTATCCAAAAAATATGATTCAGATAGCCTGGTACCTGTAGGACTGGATTCCCACCTCAGAAAGTGCAGGAGCAGAGTACAGTAGCTTAGAACATAGACCAAAGAGTTGATGCCCTAATAACGAGTGGAAAGTTACAGACAAAAAAAATGGCGGGAAAAGCAGCCCAGTGTACTTTGCCATGTGCTCATTACTGCTATTGGATTACTTTGTTTACTAAATTTGTATTACGTATTTTGATTGATGCAACGTTTTTATCATATTATCTGATTGGTTCACCCTTATAAGGGGGTGAACTTCCCTCCTTTTTTCCTATAAAAGGAGCTCTTGTGCTGCCTTACAAGCAGAAGTCTAGTGGATCTTGTTAAGTACCTTACATTATATTGCTAAGCGGATTTGAGTAAATAAAGTATTATTCGTAGAAACTCTGTTATTTTGTGTCTACGTCGAGGACCCCATGAGGTTGGCAACGTCAATACTGAGTGGACCCCGAGTTATAGTACACAGTTGACAGTGGATACCGTTGTGTTGGTAGTAGAGAGCACAAAACTACTACGGTATCGAGTAGATAAGTTACATATGATACACTAAATAACGAGTGAATAGCTCTCATATAATACAGTAAAGAGTGAGTAGATAACTAACATATGATGCAGTAAGTAGTGAGTAGATAACTCTCAAATGGTACAGTAGGTATTAAGTAAATAACTCTAATATGATGCAGTAAGTAGTGAGTAGATAACTCTAATATGAGACGGTGAGTATTGAAGAAGAAACTCTAATATAAAGCAGTAAGCAATGAGTGGAAAACAGACTGTAGAGAGAAGATAACTCTTAAATGAAGCAATAATTAGTGGACGCACCACATTCATGTGAAATAGTAGATGATTGGTTCACAAAACTCAAAGTATATGGAAATGAATATCAAAACCTCATCTGATCAAACCATCGAACCAAAAGTGGATCTTCCATATGATACTCCAAGTTAGGAATAGATAACTCTCATATGATACAGAAGGTAGTGAATATAGATAACTATCATATGATACAGTAAGTAGTGAGTAGATAACTATCATATGATACAGTAAGTAGTGAGTAGATAACTCACATATGATACAGTAAGTAGTGAGTAGATAACTCTCATATGATGCAGAAAGTAGTGAGTAGATAACTCTCATATGATGCAGTAATTAGTGAGTAGATAACTCTCATATGATGCAGAAAGTAGTGAGTAGATAACTCCCATATGATGCAGTAAGTAGTGAGTAGATAACTCTCATATGATGCAGAAAGTAGTGAGTAGATAACTCTCATACAATACAGTAAGTCATGAGTAGATAGCTCTCATATGGCACAGTAAGTACTGAGTAGATAACTCTAATATGGTGCTGTAAGTAGTGAGTAGACAACTCTCATATAATACAGCAAGTAGTGAGTAGATAACTCTAATATGATGCAGTAAGTAGTGAGTAGATAACTCTAATATGAGACGATGAGTATTGAAGAAGAAACTCTAATATAAAGCAGTAATCAATAAGTGGAAAACTCTAATATGAAACAGACTGTAGAGAGAAGATAACTCTTAAATGAAGCAATAATTAGTGGACGCACCGCATTCATGTGAAATAGTAGGCGATTTGTTCACAAAACTCCAAGTATATGGAAATGCATACCAAAACGTCATCTGATCAAACCATCGAACCAAAAGTGGATCTGTCAATGCTCTTTCACTAGCACAGCTTCGTGTCTCAAACATCTTACTAAGAATCACTCCTAGTAATTGTAGACATTAGAAGAAATGCTGGTCAAATCAATCAGTTTATTGTCAAATTGTTTCCTAATGGGTTTCACTGAAAATTGGATTTAAAAAGACAACCTGGCAAAACTCTTGATCATAGATGGATTTACAAGGGCTGCTAATATAACATCTACTGCAATAGTGAGGAGTTTTGTAGTCCGACTTTTCTGCTCTAGCTTTTTAATTTTCCCAGCTGCTTTTTTTCGGCTGGTTTACTTTGGAAAGTTTGATTATACCACAAACAAACTAGCATAAGATTTTCAGTTAAACTTGTGATGATAATTTATTTTAAAGGATTGCACTCCTGAAAGTTTGCACACAGTAACATACCGTAAATGCAAATCCATGGGCTCAAGCTAAATCTACAAATTACATGGAATTCATACACAACAGATTAGTTTAATGCTAAGTTTTGCTCAGATCTAAGCTTTCCTCTTTTACTCACAGAACCTTTTTTTCTATCTGTATAAGTGAGACTGTGTGATAGTAGGTGTTTTTGTTGTTGTTGCGGTTGATGTCATAGTTTATGTTAATGTTGTAGTGCATTGATTTCTACTTAGTTGTCAGCTTTCTTTTTACTCTTTTTTTCAGCTATAGTTGGGGGAACATTTTATATTTAGGGCAAGCACTAAATCAGTTGTAGGCTATCATTGAAACACCATTGCATTTGATTTTTTTTCCAAATAACATCGTTGTTCTCATTGCTTCTCTACCAGTCAGTGGGTAGAATGCATAAACATTTCCTTATTGATGATACATACAACAGCTGTTTACTTCTTTGATTGGTAGTAAAAACCACATTTTGGTATAAACAAGTCCATTATAATGTGCTGGATGAAGCTTGTTTCATCAGCTGATCAAGAAAGAACTGAGCGTTATTCAGTTGACTACATGTGCATTAGCACAAGAGCATTGAATCATCCAATTTACGTAAAACAAAAATTAGAGGAAATAAAAAGTATTTTGGTTTAAAACCAAAGAAAGATACCTTTGTAAAGTTTTCAAATGCTACCAACTCTTACATGCTTAAACTAAACATTCACCATTGGTACATTGAAAGGATTCAACATAATGGCTCATGTACCAGCTAACAGTTTACAAAT
Source organism: Cryptosula pallasiana (assembly GCA_945261195.1). Classification (NCBI taxonomy): domain Eukaryota; kingdom Metazoa; phylum Bryozoa; class Gymnolaemata; order Cheilostomatida; family Cryptosulidae; genus Cryptosula; species Cryptosula pallasiana. The sequence continues at coordinate 48,920,425 of OX183131.1, read as the reverse complement.
TTTGTGAGTTTTTTATTGACTTCCAAAGCCCATCAAACAATTACATCAAACAATTGCAGTTGTGTTTGTCACCTGACTCAACACATTCAAGAAGCAAAGGTGACTCCAATTATACAGCTAGGACTAAACAAGTTGGTCGCTTGAAAACAATGTTACACTAAAGCCTTTGATCAGACCACACATCAAAATCATCTACCTCGAGCTAAAATCTTAGTTATTCTACATGCTGTCTCTAGCATTCATTCGCTACTAGACCAATCAAAAGCTTCTAACAAAAAATGACTCGTGCCAAGCTTTTACTCTTTTCCTCATATGTAAGTGATAAAACACTCTTCTTTACTGCAATCAATAACAACTGACAACTTTTGACTTCTATGACTTCTGCTTTCTTACTCTCAAATAATTGCTAACAAATATTTATTTCCTTCAGGATTAATCATAAATCCAAATTTGGCATAATAGCAGTCACCAATAGGGTCAAACTTTTGTTCATCCTCATGTTTGAAGTTTTTATTTGATGACTTTAACATGATGCTTAGAACTTGAGGTTTTAAACAGAAGTTTAACAGATTTTTTGATAAGAAAGCAAGTTATTTTCAAAACCAGCACTGCAATAACAAATAAATTTATATTGGCTCTGACTAATTTTTTTTGACAATTCAACGCTCTAAACCGGTCCTCAACCCAAAGAACTCATTGCCAGTTTTTAAACAATAATTTAAAAAAGAGTTACATTTTTTAGAGCTTGTCACCATATAAACTCAGCAATTGTAACAACTACATCAAGGCATGTTTGTGGAGTACAAAAGAGATTGGCGCAAATTTAGATGTTAGAAATGAAATGACACTAAACATCAACACCAATGAGATGCACGGTTAAAAAACTTTCTTCTTGTAGCATCAATAAACTTTCAAACCTCCCAAGTATAAAGATTTCTCTGCAGAAGCCATTCTGTTTTTTAACTCTCCATGTTAGTTTGCTTAAAACATTTTGTGACTAGACAGCAGACCTACCAAAGATAATCTAGTAAAAGACCTGATTGTAGATAGAATCAAAACGGCTGCTAAATATAACATCTACTTCAATAGTGAGGAGTCTAGTGGTCAGTCTTTACTGCCCTAGATTTAAAAATTACCCCAAAATACTTTTTTGTTTTTGTCGATTTATTTATTGAAAACACAAATTAACATAACACAAATTAACATAAAATATACAGTTGAACATGTGATGGCATTTTGTTTTAGAGGACTGCTCCCATGAAATCTTGTAGGCAATGAATACCACAGAATTTGTGAGCTCAAACTAGGCCTAATTCATATGCAACAGATTAATTAATGCAAAGGGCCGCTTGGATAAAAGTTTTCTTCTTTTATTCATACAAATTTGTGTCTCTATCTAAATGAGTGAGACTGTATGGAAATAGTTATTGTTGTTGTTGATTTTGTTGGTATTTTTTTTATAAATTGATCTCCAATTAGCTGTCAGCTTACTTTCCACTCGTTTGTCACCCAATCACTTGGTATGTAGTGATAGCTCTTGTTGGGGAAACACTGTATATAAAATGCAAGCCGTACGTCAGCGTACGTTTGCTTTTCTTCAAAAAACATCTGTTACTCTCATTGCTTCTCCATCCATCAGTGGGCAAACACATAAAAGTTTCCTCATCAATGATACAACAAACAGCTGTTTAGTGGATATCACAAACCACATTTTGACATAAACAAGCTCATCAATATGTCCAGGATGTAGTTTGTTTCCTCTCCGATCAAGAAGTGAGTGATATTCATTGGACCACATGTGTGACAGCACAAAAAAAACACTGAATCATTCATAATTTGTACCAAAATTGTATCGGAAAAAAAAAATTATTTAAGAGAAAACAAAAAATGTATTTGTAAAGTTCGCAAATGCTTAAACAAAACATACACCATTAATTGTTGCGTAGCTAGGTGTTTTGGTCAAACTAAATGAAGACAATAATCTCAGTGTATGGAAAGCATTCAATAAAATGGCTCAGCTAACCATATGCAACGTTGAGAGCTCTGTTATTGACTTTCAAAAACGTACTTGTTTGTCAGCTGGCTTTGAAAACCAGGAAATAAAGTACAAAACTGATCACCACCAGTGAAAATGTTGCTAAAAACAGCTTCCAAAAATCCAATCTTTCCAAGGTGATTGAAAGATTTTAATTTCTCAATAATTTGTATTTTGAGCAATCAAACTTCCAATGACTCTCTTCAGTTCAACGATCGCTTTCATTGACACATGCTTTTTCTTGTTCATTTATATTTGTTTTTGTTTCAACAACAGCTTTATTGAATATCAGAGAACTCAAACTGAATGTGCAGTTCCCTTATCAATGCAGTAGTTGCATGCCAGTAGGTTTAGTCTAGAACACATTCTAGGACCAAAAGTGACTTCAATTATAGGGCTAGAATGAAACAGTTAAGTCATTTGGAAACGATATTATACTAAAGCCTTTGATCAGACCACACATCAAAATCATTTTCCTTGGGCTAGAATTTTAGTTATGCTACACGATGTTTTGATTGAACTAGCAGTCATCCGCTGCTAGACCAATCAAAAACATCAAACAAAAAAATTCTGAAGTTAAAAATTCTTTTTTCCTTATATATAATTGATAAAGCACTTTTCTTTACTGCAATCAATAACAACTGGCAAATTTTGACTGTATGCTCCATGACGCCTGTTTACTTCCTCCCTAATAATTGCCAATGAATATTTCTTTCCTTCAATGAATATTTACAAGCCACATTTTGAGATAGAAAGAGTTATCAATAGCGTCAAAATGTTGTTCATTCCCTTGTTTGAGGTCTTTGATTTGATGACTATTTTGTCATGTTTAAAGCTTGACGTTTTATGTGGAAGTTTTACAGATAATCTGATAACAAAGTAGTTTGTTCAAAACAGAGACTGCGGTATAAAATAATTTTGTATCGACCCTGACTAAAACTTGTTGACAATTCAAGTCATTAAAATAGTCCTACACTCTAATAACTTATTTTTTTCTTTCATGAAAGGTAATTTATGAAACAAATTACATTGTCAGAGCTTGTGACCACATAAACTCAGTAATTGTCACAACTCCATCAATGTATATTTATGGAGTACAGAAGAGATGCTCACAGATTTAGATGTGATAAATGAGATCACACTAAAATTCAACATCAAAAAGATGCAGGGTTGAAAAAAACTCCTTCTGTGACATCCACAAACTTTGAAAACTTGCGAGTATAAATATTTCTCTGCAAGAGCTATTTCATTCTGAAACTCGCTCTTTTTCCTTTTAGTATTTTGTTGTGTTTTAGTTTGCTTATTAAGATTTTGTGACTAGAAATTAGATGTAACAAAGACAACCTGGTAAAGTTCATGATCATAGATGGATTTACAAGGGCTGCTAATAACATCTACTGCATTAGTGAAAAGTTTAGTTTGCTTTTCTGCTCTAGTTTTTGAATTTTCCCAATTGCCTTTTTTCGGCTGGTTTACTTTTGGAAATCTTGATTATGACACAAACAAACAAACTAGCATAAGATATGCAGTTGAACATGTGATAGTATTTTTTCCCCAAAGGACTGCACTCCTGAAATCTTGTACACAGTAACATACCATAAATAAAAATCCGTGGCTCAAACTGAATCTAACAATTAATGTCATTCATATCCAACAGGTGAATCTAATCCCAAGTTCCATTCAGATATAAGCTTTCCTCTTTTGCTCATATAAACTTTTTTCTATCTGTATAAGTGAGACTGTATGATAGTAGTTGTTTTTGTTGTCATCATTTCTGTTAATGTTTTAGTACATTTATTTCTAATTAGTTGTCAGCTTTCTTTTTACATTTTTTTATATGTATTTGGGGGAAAATTTTATGCCAAGCACTAAATCAGTACTAGGCTATCATTGAAACAGCACAGCATTTGATTTTCTTCCGAATAACATCTGTTGTTCACATTGCTTGCCTACCAGCCAGTGGGTAGAATGCATAAACATTTCCTTATTGATGATACATAGAACAGCTGTTTAGTTCTCTGATTGGTAGTAAAAACCACATTTTGGTATAAACAAGTCCATCAATTTGTGCTGGATGAAGCTTGTTTCGTCAGCTGATCAAGAAAGGATTGAGCGTTATTCAATTGACTGCATGTGTATCAGCACAAAACCATTGAATCATTGAACTTTTGTGCAAATAAATCATTGGAAACGAAGTTTTTTTTCAAAAGAAACAAAAATTGGGTTAGTTGAATTTGCAAATACAAACAACTTTTATTCAATTCAACTGAAAATACAGAACAGGTGTTTGTGTGGCCGAGTTTTTCAATCAATCTACATGAAGACAATGTTCCTAGTGTACAATTAAAATCTAGCTTGTCTGCTCATGTACCACTCAACACTTTGCGATGTTGAGAGCACTGTTATTGACTTTTCCAAAAGTCATCACCTGAATTCAATCACTGGGAAGCAAATATAAAAATAAGAGGTAAGCTTGATGCAAGAGCTTGTCAATGTACAGTAATCATCACCAATGGAAAGAGTGGCCTAAGTCTTAGGCTAACATTTGACGCATGGTGTGTATTTTGCTTGGAATATGCTGTGCGTTTTTTATTAAGCGTTGCATGTCCTCTTGTTATCTTGGAAACTTTTAAGTGGATTTCATTTGATGACTGGTTCAGTGGGGGAGGTTTTTTGTATTGATTTGGTGGCCTAATTCCTGAGAATAATAATTATAGTGAAAATAATAACAACAATAATGTATTAAATAATTTTATACAAATATTGAAAATAATATTACTAATCATATTTTTAAGTCTTCAAACCTGCCTTTGTTGGTGCTGGCTTCAAAATAATTAATAACCGATAATAATAAATAAGTACCAATAATAAGAAAAGCCGAAAATGAACTGGAGACCAATAAAATGTTTGAAGCAAAACATTGCTGATCAAACTATGGGCCAAAGAGGGTACTTAATGTATAGTACAATCTTTGCACCGGCGATCATTTGGTTGCGGAAGCAATTCCTTTAACTTAGGCGAACAAGCCAACACAAAAAACCCCGCCCACAAAACCAATCATCCAATCAAATCCATTTAAAAGTTTCAAAGATAACAAGGGGGCATGCAACTCCCAATAAAAAACTATCAGCATTTTCCAAGCAAAATACACATTATGCCTCAAATATTGGTCTAAGACTTAGGCTATGGAAATAGTAGCTAAAACAATTTCAACGGATCCAACTTTTCTTGGGGCCTTGAAAGAGCCTGTGTTATCAATATTTTGTAGTCTGTGTAATAAAAATGTCAAGGACTCTATTTATTTCCTTCCGTGATTACTTTCAATGATGAAGGATTTAGCTCAAGTTCGTTTTGAAAGCAATGTAATACAAAGGTTTTTGGTAAAACTTAGCATAACAATCGTTTTTTTTGTCTAAAATTTTAGTTATGCTAGTCAGCTGGTGCTAAACCAATCCAAAGTGTCAAACAAAAATTTTTTTATTCCAAAACTTGATTATTTTTTCATATCTTATTTATACAGCACTACTGTTTCCTGCAATCAATAATAACAGGAAGCTTTTGACTAAAGATGCCGTAACTTCTGATTTTTTCCCTCAATTATTGGTTTATATGTAGCTTTTGCCTTCAAAGTCTAATCACAAAACAACATTTTGACATAAGCGACTCATCAATAGGGTCAACTTTTCACTCATCCTCTATTTCGAGGCTTTTAATTTTATGACTTTACGTGATGCTTAAAACTTGTGGCTTTAACAAAAAAGTTTCACAGATAAATTGATACAAAGCTAGTTTTTTTAAATCAGAGACCTCAATGCAAATTGACTCTTTGTTGGCTCTGGTTAAACTTTGTTGTCAACTCAATTCAACAAAGTAGACATTTACTTTAAAAGCATATACTTCTCCCTAACAAAACATATATTTTTAATGCGATGATCATTAGTTGATAGGAACTCACAGTTTTGAGAGGTGGTGATCACATAAATTAATCAACGGTCACAACTACATCGAAACAGTCATTTACGGAGTAGGAAAAATTTGGCATAGACGTAGAAGAGAGAAACAAATGATGCTAAATCTAAACAACAAACACATGCAGGGTTGAAAACATGGCCCCCTGTAACATATATGAACTCCAGAAACTGTTCAGTGTAAATATCTCTCTGCAAAGTCCGTTTCATTTAGCAACACTTTCCTTTTCTTTCCAAGATTCTGCCTTCTTTAGTTTGTTTATTACGGTTTTGTGCAAAATGGCCATCAAAACTAACTTTAAAATATTTTATTTCTTTACTTTTACTCATTTTTGGTCCTGAGCCTTCGTTTTTACATGATATTCCGGTGCATTCCAAAGCAGCTAGATGACCACCACTGAGAAACTGCCAACCTTTGTGTTGCTTACTGTCAGTAGGCAATTTTTCTCAAATAAAAAAGCTTACATTACATGCAATTAATTCATTTGCCATCTCTGTAAGGCATTATGCAACACATTAGTGCATGCCCAGTTCAAGAGGCAATAAGATCAACAAAAAAGAATGTATTGTATGTTTTGGCAAACATTGTTGGTCGGACCTGAATTGTTTCAATGTCCTGCAAGTTCTAAAGAAGTCCCTGCTGACGCATGACTTGTGTTAGAAGTTTTTTTTTCTAAAATGGTCCTTTAGAGCTCTGCGTTAATTGTGATACTGTATGTAAAATATTTTGTATCTAGTAAAGTAACAAGGTTTTTGTTTGCCTGACGACCAAAATATTTTTTATATGGAGCTGGTTTTTTCGATGCAGAATCAAAAAAAGTATGAGATGTGGTTAATTTCTGTGATTGTAAGTATCGATTGAAAATGGATGAAAAATGTATAATGTGATACAAAAGTATGATTTTAGGTTAGCTGGGCACAGATTTATTATGTAATTCACTTGTGAAAAGTTGGTTGTGTCTTAGTAACTTTTGCAAGCAAACTGCACTGTAAAACAAGTTGTTGCTTGAATTCGAATGGAAAACATCAAGTGGAGCAATAAGCATATGTGTGTTTATGCTGTCCCCTAACCTGGACATCATTGACTGAACACAGGTATAATCATACAATGTGCACAATTGTCTAGCAGAAATTGTGCTGGTATGTCCATGTATTTTTATGAAGTCGATTGTTAGTCATCAATTGTGACTCAATGAATATAAAAAACATCTATCAGCATTATAAGATGCTATCATACAGAATTGCACAATATCCTATATATACAGTAAGAGGGGCGTGGCTTATTGATATATAAAGCCATATCCAGACACAAAGCAGTCATTGCTACAACAGAGCACAACATGAGTTCTCTAAGTTTTACCGCTCTAGTTATTACAGTAGTTGTATCAGTAGTTAGTGGTGCCATACTTGGACCAAACAGTCAGTCTCAAGAACTTTTTGTCTATCAAGAGAAGATTTATGCAGTACATCGACTGTTGGAGGCAGAATGTCCTGAAGCGATCAGAATGAAGAGAGAGGTCTCAACCAACACAACAATGCCTGTTCATTTAGAAGTAGCTAAAGTTGTCTACAACCGTATGATACAAGCGTTAGTTGACTGCAGAGAGAACACTACATCACCACCACAAACAAATACATCACCATCAACAACAACAACACCACCAACAACAACATCACCATCGATGGCAGCACAGTCAATCAGCAAAAGTTAGGCTCACATAATTAGTAATTTTGTACTACAACTACTTTTTTACTATCAAAAATAGGTTTTGGCTGACACACCCTAAACCTGGCTGTTTTCACCACAAGAAATGGTCTAATCAGGTTGTCAGTAACCTTAATAGGTGAATAAAAGTTTACCAAGCATGTTGTAGACCCAAATAACATGATTTAGCTGCACAGTTTCCCATTTGTAAAACTAAAAATATAATATATTTCTCTCATCTGCTTTCATCCCAAATTTCCAAACTACATCCTGCTGATAGTAAACAGGGTTTTTTAAAAAAAAAATTGTGATAACTTAGCAGTTTTTTTTGTTTCTTGAAAGGCTTTCCACTTGAAATCAGGTTGAGTTTCTAGTTTCAGGCAGCCATTGTATTAAGAAGCTTTTGTTTATCAATTGTTTTTGTAAAATTTAGTTTATTATCTTACAGCTACTTTGCTACCAGAGTTAGACAAAAAGTTTTCAAGGTTTCCGATATTCAATAGATAACAAGCTTATATTTGTCAATTGATCAGTTTAAGAAACGACCAAACGGACTATCTGAAGATGAAAAACAACAATCAGTTTCAGAAACAGGATAAAAATTTCTTCATAATTATACCATCGCTTGTTTATAGTTATCAATTCTGCCAGTGAATTGGTTTTACAATTAATATACAGATGGGCTACAGATTGTTAAAACTGTAGTTCTGGCAGTAAATTAAAAGTGTTCTGTGGGTGACATCCAAAATGTTTTAATGGATGGAGCTGGTCATCTGATGGAATACTAAATAAATCACTTGCAAAATGTCAGTCAGCAACTTTTAAAGTTTCTTTTCTTTTATTACACTAAGATTTAAAAAAAATATTAAAAAAGTTGAAAAAGTATCGATAATGTTTTTCATTGCAGTAAATGTTGTATTCTTTCTATGTGGTTGTGAATGCTAAGTGTAGTTCTTAAAGATACAGTTACTTTCTGCAGTCAAGCGACAAAATAAACCGAGCAAACAATTTTTGCAGATTGCCAAGACCTTTATGATAAAGGAGAGAGAACTGATGGTGTTTATGAAATAGAACCTCCACACACCACTTTAGGAATCTTCAGCGTCTTCTGTGAATTCTCTGATGGGCATGGATGGACTGTGATACAGAAAAGATTCAATGGTTCAGTAGACTTTTATAGAAACTGGAATGAGTACAAAAATGGATTTGGTAGTCCTGGTGGAGAGCACTGGCTGGGTGAGACATTTTTATCAATTCACACTAATCTTTCAACTTGGGTATAAAATTATTTCATAGTGAAATATTTTTATTGACAGTGATATCACCAAATCATAAATGTGATTGATTAATGATTAGGAAAAGAAACGCAAGAAACTCTAAAATGCAAAAATATGTAATCACTCAATCTTGAAAGAAACTATGGAACTACTTTCCTGGTCACTATCCCATTTGGCTGTTACAATCAAGAGTTAATTTTGACAATTTTGTTCATGTAACGAATAATTTGAAAGTTTAAAAGTTTTAAGTAGCATTTATTCTTGATTCAATATCTTTAGTTACAATACATTTATTGGCGCAGAATTGAAAAAGCAAAATAAATAGGATTGTTGAAACTGATGACTGCTGCAATTGTATGCCAGTAAAATTGATTCATATATGTGCGTATGAATTGATTTTTATTCATAAATATTACAACAATCATGAAGAACGGAAGCAAACTGAAATTAAAACATTTATTGGAAACGCAGGTTCAGTTGTCATGAAGGTGTTTTGTTACACAATTTATTTCCAAGTTTCATGTTGTTTCGTTATCAATTTGCCTTTTGCTGAAATTCACATTCTACTTCTCCATTAAATAAATATAATTGCAGAAAACTCTAGGCTCCATTTACATTAACTTCAATTTATATTTCAAAAGATTTATTATGTATCCAATTCTTCAGTTTCCATATTTACCTATAATTGCTGATTACAGGAAACGATAGAACACACGCCCTGACTCTCTCAAACAAAAAACTTAACATCTACGTGACAGCACGCAATGGAAGTAGTGCATATGGTACCTGGCAAGGAGTGTATGTTGGATATGAAGCTGACAAATACATTTTAACTGTAAGTAACTGAACTGTTCCATAATTAGTGTAGTTAAGGGCATCAATCTTGAGCGATAATAATCTATTTTTTAACAAATATTTAATCTCCTAATTTGATGGATAACTGAACACAGCAACTGGTTGTTTAAAACTAACTTAAGTTTTAATCGGAAAATAAGTATAAATAAGGTAAACCTTCATGAAGTTTTACATACCAAACTTTTGGTAAACTTGGTGAATGTTAATGGTTACGCATTACACTTACTGCATATTTTAGGGTGTTCTTGGTGAATATTTTTATGTTAAATTGGTAAAAGTTTCATTGTTCATTGTTCAATAGTTTTACATTCAAATACATTAAGGTGAGTGAAGTTGGATACAATGGAACTCTACCAACTAGTAGACTAACTTATCATAATGGGATGAAGTTTACTACCAAAGACCAAGATAATGATGTGACGTCCAGTAATTGTGCTACTAGTTACTATGGTAAGTTAAGGAACATATTGAGTAAGTCAGAAAACGTAATACTTTCCTTGTTTGCTGTAGTGTAACCTTCCTAGATCAATTGGACATAGTTTTTCAGTCAGCTGAACTGTAAATTAAAAAAAGAACTCATTTCAAGTTTTAAAACTATACTAGGATACAATTTCATCCGCGCAATTTATCAGTAACAACTAATGTCTTACTTGAAAAAGAAAACAAGTAAAATACTTAGTCAAAAAACCTCATTGGATCATAAAACCACCTTTTATCGGCTCACACATGTAGGGAGTTGTCTTCAATAGACAAAAACTTGGTTTCCGCAACCAGAAGTAGTTGTGAGTGCCATTGGTTGATGAAATTGTAAGACTAAGTACCTTTATGGGTATCAGTGTACAATAAATAGTGATGTCTGATATATACTGTTTTAGGTGGTTGGTGGTATAACAATTGTCAATATGTTAACATAAATGGTCGCTACAACAACGGTAACAGGTGGTATACATTTGCCGACAACCTGTTGAGCACAACCATGAGACTAACAAAATAAAAAAGTGACAACTACACAAAGACTATTCACTCCATCCTTATTTTTTATGACACATCAGCAGATGAAGACTTGATCACTACTTGCTTGTTTTGTCTAATCACAGGACTTTATGTCAATACATACATCAAACGAGTAGGTATGCTGGTGATGAATATTGTACCTTACAAGGGTACACTTTGTTCATTGCTTACTTTTAACCACATCTGATTGGTTAAAATGCTTTATTCACCATTAAACACCAGGTGTTTGTTCTATCGCTTCTTTTGGTCGTTTTCTTACCTCTTGTTTTTCAATTCAAATAAATGATGTAGTTGTAAGCAGAAGCCTTTTGTTTAGAGTTGAAGTTTCCACTAATTCCTATCCGCTCTCATCTTTCATCAGTAAAAGGGAGAAAAAAACCTTACAAGTAGCGAGACATGTGAGTCTTGTCAGGCACTCAGTTGCATAATAAATTGTTGCTGAAACTACCAGAATGCAGTTGGAGTCATTCTTTAATTTACAGTCTTTTGTCCTCTGGTATGTTTTAACACATAGTTATGGGCCAACTGAAATGAGCACTTCGTAAACCAATTAATGATTGGCTGGTTTCTCATTTGCACAATTGACTCAATCACGCTTGTTAAATTTCAAACCGTGGATTGTAGGCTAAACATTGTGGTCTCACCAATCATGCCAATCAAAAGTCAAGTAATAAAAGTCTCAGTGTTCATTTCATGCATTGGCAGTGAGTGCTTGTGTTTTAGAATGTTTTGAACACCTGCCAAGTTTTGGATCTTCAGTGTTTCATTTTTTTGGCAGTGCTCAGCTATGTCTTTTACCAGAAATTGTCAAATTATTTGCGTGCTAACCAGACTAAACAAGTGTAATCATATTTTGATCTTTACTTCTGCTTTCAAAGATGTCATTAACTAGCAGAAATCCACCAATATTTTATTGAGCCCATAAGTAAGCACAAAAAAACTGGCAATATCAAAGTTAAAATGGGCTGTGTAACAAAAGGAGAGATTTCGTTTAGTGACTTCATTCTAAAATGTTAAATAGTCCAAATGGTCACATCAGTTGAACCAACAAAATACTTAGCAGTTAGCCTACAATTATAACGATTTGGTTTTGTTCTACATTTTACCCCACATGTTGTATGTTGCTAATTGAATGACAGGAATGGCTGAAAGACAACATCTGTTTGTGAGTGTGAATTTGTGTTTGCTTTTGTTTAAAAAAAACTTCAATGAGCTGGTTTGGCAGTCAAAATGTATTGTTAGATTTTTCCAATGTTAAAGTGTAGCAGATTTTAGCGGTCCTGCTACTTCTCCACTAACGTTGTCACAGGGTAGACTGCTGTCTGCCGGCACAACTAGACAGTCAGCCTCTCAAGGCCTGAAAATGAACAGTCAACCTCTCTTCAGAGGTGACCTCGTGCCGGGATGGCACTTAAAACTAGTTGTAAGGGGGAACCCTTGACTTTGACAACTGCATTGAGTCCTTGGCTCAAACATACACTCAGCGCTTTTGAGCAGTATGAGCATTTATCCTTGCAAGAATAGAAAGTGGCACACAATAGTAACATGTAATGAACTGCAATGAACTGAACAAAAAATCTACTTTTTATAGGCAAAGTTGCAGAAAGTGACAAAAAGGGTTTGGCCACTCCAATCACACATAAGAATTACAAGAGTTGACCAATAACAATATTATGTGTAAAAACACTAGCCAATAGTATCAAAGTGAAGAAGTTAAAAGAAACTGGCGCCCTGAAGTAAGGGGTGGAGCCTATGGGCACTCCAGCCAGTAATAGCTTGGTATTTCTCTTTCCAGCAGTTCCTGGTCTTTTACGGCCTCTGATTTTGGTTTCTCCGCTTCTGAAGGCTATAGTTAATCCCTCAGACTATTTCAGCCATTTTGATACTTGCCCGGTATAGCTACCCAGGGCCGGGTTAGTAATTACCCTGTATCGGTAAAGTTTAATATGTCATTATTGCCTATTTAAAGCAATAGAGTGACTAATAGAAAGCGGACTTGTTCTATTATCTATTTATAGGCATATCTGTTGATAGCAACCATCAATGGGGGCCTTATAAAGTCGTGAGCGGTCACTTATGATGACCAGTAAAATCCACTACAAACCCACACTACTCTTTCATGCCAACTTTGGGGTTTCCGAATCAAAAGAGTTGGTGTAAAGTTGAAAATAAACGTTTTTAGATGCAATGATAAAATATCTCCAATAATAAAGCAGATAATGCTACAAAAATGTTCTTTATTTCCGTTCACATTTGACAAGGTTAAAAAGTCAACTTGATTGAAATAATATTACACATATATTTTGAATACATACTCACTGCATTACAAAACAAACTTCATGTAGTTATAATCAGTAGTTACTAGTTATGTAAGTTAATCTGTTCCACGTATGAAATAAAGCTCTTCATTTGCAAAAACATATTTTTTTGCGCTAATGAGCGGACATAAAATGTGTTGAATTTACTCTACAGCAATACCTCATTTACCTACGGTCGATGATAAGAAAATAATTGGAAATAGCTCAAATATTAAACTGAACCAAATTGAGAGCTCTAGGAGTTGACGGCATCCATGAGGAGCATATGTTCTGACAGTGAAAGTCTGAACATTGTTTCTAAGGGTGCTTTGAGCTAATCTGTGACGGTAATGCTCATAGTGCATGGATATCATTAAATCGATCCAAAGTGATTTAATTCCTCGATGCGTATTGGGAATGCAATCAAAGTTTGGCTGATAGTGCATTGCATACATTTTTGTCCTGTGCTATGCTGTCTTTTTCTTTGATGAACCCATTGCATTTTTATAAATGTTTTTATTGCTGGAGCAGTAGCAATACCTATAAAACGTGTTCGCTAGCAATGGTTTTTTGAATTAGAGCTTTGAACCAATAGTCTTGATAGGTAATAACCTAGCTTTTATGAGGCTAACATAAAATTGCACATTTTTAGTACTTAGAATTAATGAGAAAAATAAACTCTAGCTTATAAAAATACAGAGTACAAGGATAGATTTGGTAGTAGTAGTAATATAAGAGCAGATCTCCCTGATGGAGATAAGGTTCTCCTCGCCCCAAATGCCTTTTGTTAGCACCAGTTACCATGAGAACTTGATGGTACTTATTTTTGCGCACCAGTTTAGATTGTTTGAAGAAATAGTTTGTAGTTGTATGATTGACTAAGTATTTATTGAGCAGGGGTTGTATTTATTATGGTTTGTATGATTATTTAGATTAGGGTGATTGAGTATTGTATAAAAATGAAATGTTGTGCCATGGCAGCAGGTGCGATGAGAGCCTGAAAGGTAAATTTTTGTTGCACCAGGTGTAATCGGTGTTTTAATTTTTTGTGTAATTGCTTGAACTACTTATTGTGCACGGTCTTAAGTATACATAATATATTTCTTTTAAAACAACATAGTTACTGGAAACTGCAAGTTTAATATCTTTAACTTTCTATCAAGCTTACTAGTTAAAGATTTTCATTAATCAATGAGCACGTTCACTTGCACTTAAATTTTGCAGGAAATGATAGAATACATGCCAGAACCCCTCCTAATAAAAAACTGAACATCTACATGACAGCTCGCAATTTCAGTAGTGCACATGGCACATTGCAAAGATTATATAATTGTAATGTGACTGATAAATATGTGTTAACCGTAAATCATTGGCTTCTGACAGAAACTTTAAATATTAGTATTTGATTCAGTTGCAAACGTCTAGCGTTCTGTAGACTTGCTACTACAATAATGCAGCAAAAGACAAATTTTTTGGCAATAGTCATGATCAGTGACACTGAGTAGTTTACTTTTTTGATTTTTTTTATATATTTTGGTTTAATTGATCTTGATGCTCATTTTGTTTGTAAACAAAAACCAAAACTTGATATGTAAATCTCTGTATTAGACAGTTATTCAGCTGACTGTGTATAACATGAATTTTTTATCATAGTTACTAATGTCAATGTATAACCTACAATATTTTATCCCTTATAACGCTCTTGGGGGCTCGTGATGTAAGTGTCATTCGCAATGTAGGAGCAAGTCTCTGTCATGGTGTCTATGGACAAAAAGTTTCTCCTGGCTCAAAGTGCCTTTTTGTTAGCACCAGTTACCATGAAAACCTGAAAGGCACTTTGTTGTGCACCAGTTGATTGATTTTAATTTTGTTTGTAATTATATGATTAACCAAGTATTTCTTTGGCACGGGTTGTTTATATTGGGGTTTGTTTGATTATTTAGTTTTGGGGGGTTGAGTATTGTCTAAAAATGAAGGGTTGTGTTATTGTATAGCTTTATTATGTAAGAAAAAACACCATAGATATGCATTGAATATTTTTATTATTGTTTCAAAAGAATGAACCGAAATATTTACCTCACAATTTATCTGTAGTCCGCCTCCATTAAATCCTGAACAAGTAGTTTATCCAAAGTAGCCTTTAATTTTTTTTCTTAAATAGGTGTTAATGTCTACAATATTTATCATAGGTAGAATAGACTCAAAATTGTTTTTTTTTGTCTCCTTTAGCAATTCTACTGCATTGCCTTGGAGACACATAGTAGGATTGTATTGATCCATAGAGATTTCTCCTTGTAAATCGCTATATTCAACATATGTTGTTGGCACCGATTATCATTGCTTGAAATTTAACTAGGTATATTGACTATTTTCTAACAACCATATTGTTCTTTAAGTATCCATGATATATCTCTGGAAGAACCTCTTTTACACTAAATGATTTCTTTGCTGACATGTTGATCTAAAACAAAACAAAAAAATATTAGTAAAACATTTTAAACATTGAAGTAAAGTAATGATAATAATTAACAGAGGCTTTTATTTTTTAACTAGTAATAAACATTTATTTATTAATTCCTACCTTATTGCTGAGTCTTTCTATTAGTTGTAGTACATACTGTAGATGTTGCTTCTTCAGGCATTAATGCTTTAGTGGATGATTTCTGTGTAAAAACAGTGCTTCCTAAATAATCAAAGTTGCATCAATTGAAAGCCTAGAACCAATAAGAATGCTCGCACCAAAGTCAGTTTGAAATATACAATGTTTTTGGGCAAATAAATAAAACTTTCTTTGGGTGGAAACCCCTTTGTAACATAAAAGTTTTCGCTTATGAGAAAAAATTGTTCAATTTCTTATATGTGATAAAGAGTTTTTCACAAAAGACTTTTCATTGGTTTGAGCACAGGTCAATTGGTGTAACTTTAGCTATTTAAGAACCACTTTTTTAACACAGAAAGCATCCAATCTAATGACAGTGACTGAAAGAATAACATCTATTACAACTACTAAAAGCATTCTCTACATTAAGATAAGAACTAAAAAATAATTATCTAACACTAGTTGAAACAGTCAACTAGCTGTGCTGCGGAGCAACTATCTTTGAATAAATGATGATTAAATAATAATAAACAACTCAAACTGTTTTACCTTTTTAATTGTTTTGAATGAATAGACCAGAGGCTGACAGTCGATTGATGATTGAAGAGTCAAAGACCCAGGAATTTCTCTCTCCACCATTGTCTCCCATCTGCAAACAGAAAGAGTATGAATCCCTACCAAACAGAACTGTACTATCTCAAATGATGAAAGTTTGTGCTGTTGATTTGTGAGAGCAAATACGAGATGATGAGACTATGGATAATGACAAAGACTCGAGCTGCAAGAGAGAAGTTTCGATGGATGTTCAAGACGACAGACTTCTCCACCGCACCAAGAGTCTCTTTCAGGATATCAAAATCAAGAGTTACACAGATGTTTACTCAGTGGTGTAGTGGTAAAGTAATCCTTGCCTATACTGTGCAAATCATGAGGCGATCGTTGGCGTCCGCGTACAGCGCAGCTGGGGGGTTTGGGGGGCGCTGTAAGCCCCCCCAACGGGGTCCGGGGCGGAGCCCCGGCCGCCAACAAATTTAAGCAATTTCAAACATGTTTTTATAGTTTTCAGAGCTGCAAAACTCGAATAAAACTCCCTACTTATAGGTTGAATGAAAAGTTCATAGTTCCTAATTCAAACATGAACTCATCTAAACCTTAGATACATTGATGTACTACGTGGATAGTTTGTTGGCGACAGTCGATTCAAGTGATATACAGAATGCTGAAGTGGAGCAATCCTATATTGCCTCATCAAAGAATCAATCACGTACTCTTCTTTGAAAAGCAGGAAAATCCTAAACCAATGAAGTTTAAATTATCACCCCAGTAGCTAGAGTGCAGAAGCTTTGTATTAATTAGAAATTAATGGAAGGCCCCAACCAGTGAATTGTGCAAAAACAATAAGACAGGTAATGAGAATATTGATAGAGAGGCCAACGCCATGTTAGATTAGTCACACTGGACGAAGTTATAGATACCAATAGAGTGAGTACAAAACACTAAAAAAAGGTAGTAGGTAGCAATATTGATAGAAAGTTAAACAGACCACGTTAGATAAATCACTACAAAAGAAGTGATGGATTGTTTTTATTAACAATGATATATTCACTCACTGAAATTTACAACCTGTGTCATTATTTGAATATATAAATGTAGGGCTTTTTCTGTCAACATGGAGTTATACTACAAGTTGCAACCCTGAAACCATAATAGTATTGTTCTATTGTACGAAATGAAAAATCTGAGCACTTTTACATTTACAAACTACATCTGTAAACAAAAACAGTATGGTATGAAATATGAATTTCAAATATGAATCAGAAACACTATGAAAAAATGAAATAGTAAATAAATAAACAATAATAATGAGAAATATAATAAATGATCTATCTACATCATATGTTAATTAAATAAATTGGGCTGAACCAACCACCAATCAAAAGTCATAATTAATTCAACATTATTATTATTATCTATTTATCATCATTATATTATTATTGTCAAAATTATTCAACAACATCATCAATAGCAGCATTGTAGTAATTACTGACAAAATGTATGACATTTGTTTATTATTATAATTATTACTGTTTATTTTATATCATTGACTTCACTGCTGTCATTATTATTATTAAATGATAAATAGTTATTATTGGTATTATCATGTCAATACAATAGATAAATAATTATTTATTATATTTATTTTATTACTATTTACTATTATTATTAATAATAATGAATAGCACTGCTGCTTGTTGTTGTGGTGATAGTAGTAGTAGTACAGTACCCTTCTACTGCTATGATAATAAAAAATAATAAATTATTACCAATACCATATTCTCATAGTAGTAGTAAATGTTGTTGTAATTTATTGGATTGTCGTTATTTATTTTATTAATTCAATTAAAATGATATTATTATCCCCCTGGTGTTGCTTTTATTTGTTAGTTAAATTAAATAATAATAAACTACACACAATACATCATCTTGAATCTTGTTAAAAATTGTAAGTATTTTATTACTATCACCTTCATTGGTATTAATATTAATAATATGACAGCTGTCTGTTGTGTAATAATATACTATATAATAACCAACAACAACAACCAATCACCATAATAATAATTATAATAATATATATAAATAATAGCAAGTTCAACAGTGAACAACTTTTCCTTGTTGTTTAGTTATTATTTTAATCAGCAGTAGTTGTTAATAACTATTACTATCTTTTGCCTACACCAGCTACACCTTTATACTTTAAAAACTTCAAAATTATCCCAGTAGTATCAGTTGAAGATCTTTTCTTGGCAGACATGATGATGATGATTGTCAGTAATAAAATTATTTCTGAAACAAACTGTAAGTAAAGTCGAGGCGCGGGTTGTTGTAGTTTGCTAGCAATTCATAGGATAGCTAACGGTGTGTGGAGGCAACCCACCACACAGTTTTCACACATTTGTTCTAGAATGTGACTATGTCAAGAATGTGCATATGTACACTACAAATCCCAGATCATCTGCGGGCACATGCCAAAAAACTGATTTTGTTCATGACCTCTGGCATTTGGGCGGAGCTTGCGCGCTAGCAACAAGTAAACAAAGCCATGCTGCATATGTTTGCATTAGCCTATACGACCGTATAGGCTGCGTTGGGTCTGATTTTCCTTTCCTATACGCCGTATAGGACCGTATAGGCTCCACTACACCACTGTGTTTACTGTTTAATTATATGATGAAGCGATGTGCACCATCATCTGCGACTATTGAAAGGATAAGAATAGGACTTGAATGAGTATTGATTATTCAAGTGACACAGGATTGTTCGTTATTAAAGCTAAGCAATTGTGTCCAGGGTTTTGGTCTACATGGGAGAGGAAAAGACTGGAAAACAATTTTTCTCACTTCTGATGGATATGGTAGCTGTTTAAGATCAAGGGATGAGTTCAACAAGTTGGCAGGCAAGAGTATGAGACAGATCAAGGCTTTGCCAACTTGGCTTACCTGTACCATTTTCTACCAGATACTTTCATAAGCTATGAAAACCTGGGAAGGCTAAATAAATCTGACACCAAAGGAACATGATTGCTGAGACTTTTGTGGCCCGGTACATATGCTTGATAGATGAAGATCTGCTGATTGGAGATATCTACATTCCCTCTCAAATAGCTCAGCGGTTGTATAGGAAAAATATGGAGATATTCTATTGAAATGACTGCATCTAACTCAGACGACACAATTCTCTACAATGCCGTTTTGCTTGCACCTCGTCAAGCCTTGATTCAAGCCTTCAATATGTTAGATGCTACGGGACATCATGACATTTTCCCACCTAACTTGATGATGCCAAAAAGCACTGTCACAGACAATAGCTCAGCAACCTGATCACCAAGTCAAGGGAGGCGCTTCACTATCTCTTATGGTAAGTTTTTTCATTTTACCGCAAAGTTCAAATTGATTTTGAAGCTAAGTCCTACATAAGTCCTACATCAATGTACGCTGGGGCAAGGGCCAGTCTTCCTGCTCTTCCCAGTTGACTCACTATTCTTCCCGGTCTCCCCAGTTAAGTGGTTAAACTCATGATACTCAGTTCTTCTTCATTGTTAAGAAGTTAATCTTCCGGTTCTTCCCGGTTAACAGCAAAGACGGAGGGAGATCACTCTTTAAGATAACTTTATAATACCAGTAACCTATACATGTCTAGGTTAGGGCAGTAGTCCAGATGATAAGCAGCTAAGCAGACCAGTTTCTTATAGAGAAATGGCAAATAGCAGCTCGTTGTATACTCATATTTTATAATTACCGGTAGATCACACGCAAAAAAATGCCACAAAAACTGCAAATGATTGGGCTAATGTAAATATATTTGATTCAAGTAATGTATGTACATAAATGCATATTCGCGCGGTGCATATGTGTGAAATTTGTGCATCTCTAATACTGGCCAGTACAATTATCTTTTCAGACGTATTGAATGGTGGACTTACACGGTGGCTAATATAACAATTTACATTTCAGAAGATCAATAAAGTTTATATAAAGCTTACACGTAATGTAGGCCAATACAAGAGTGACTAACCTCTGCAATATACACAATGCGTACTTGCATGGTCATTTTGTGTAGAATGGAGAATTCAAGTATAAAAGATCATGTCCATAGCAGTAGTGGATTATCGTTCCCTCCCCCCTTTGACTTGTAGATTTGCTCTGCGTTTCTGTGACAGCAATGTCGTCTTCATCATTAGGGATAGCCACTGAGACATCGATGATAGTACAGAGTGGTTGATGAGAGAATGATTATGTCTCTGTGTTATTGTACAGAAATACTGACATGGAGCCTGCTTTGTCCAAGGTGAACTCTTGACAGACTGTGCACTGACGAACACTTGAAACACAATAATAACTTTGGTTTGACTTACATTGATCATAATGAAATGTGTATATAATACCTTTTTACATAAAACACAACATGCATTGCTAAGACGGTTAGTGGCACAATAAGCAGATAGACAGGTAATCACACCATGTGTATACAGAATGTACATACATTGCTGAAAGCAAACACTTCAGTACACACCCGCACAAAAATCATGACTCCAGTTCAGCGTCAGGTTTTTATCTTCTGCTGATAAGGCTTTGTGTTTGGGTCTCACTGGCCGCCGTGACTTTATGGGAACTACTGTCTGGAACTTTGGCATTGGATAAATAAATTAAAATTATTGTGCAGGATTTCACTGTAGGGTTGTGTGTTTGGTAGCTCGGCCTACCTGCACAGCTTTCCCCGAACTGTTGATAGCTAGCAGCGATACAACCCGCCCACAGATCGACAGGTTCCCTTAGCAATAGTGGTCGACCATTGCAGGTTGCTGCCGAACTGTCGGTTGCGTTAGCTGTTACTGAGCGCAAGCCAGTGGCCCAAACTTTGAAGGCCGAATCAGCCGAGGCTAGATTTGTCCAGCAGAGGTTTGGTGTACCGCTTAGTAATTACTACTCGTAGTTATGGTGCTTTGATTGTACGTTCATGTACTAGCGCAAGTGAAGTTTATTGTTTGTAAGACAAAGGAACTTCTGAGAGTGTGCAAGCTTAACTCTGTTTTATTGAATGCATGACACTGGCATTTATACAAATGGTTATGTAATAGGTATATGGACAAAACAAAGACAAGACAAAGACAAGACAATAAAATGGACTGTAAGCCACGCCTGATGTGTAAAACTAGACAAATAGGAAAATAGTGGGTTTGGCTTGTCGATATGGATGGTTGATTAGCACATGTCTCTAGTATAAAATTGAATGTTAAACGAAAGGTAAAAATATATATAATGCACATAGAATGATTAGTAATAGAGTGAAAACATGGAACTGTACATAGAACTGTCCTGGGCGCCGTCAGTCACATTATTATCAATCTAATTATTAACAAGTTGTTGTAACAAAATATTATGTTTTTTTTTGCATTCCTCGATGGCTATTAGTTTGCAAGGCACTATCATTATGAATCTATTGTAAATGATCATCAATTATTATTAGTTATTGATGCTTTTTTTAGTAAACAAAATAAAATTTGGCTTGAATGGTGGTTTTGAAAAAAATGAGAAAAAAAATAAATGCTGAAAGTATAAATCATTCTTCTCGGACTACCACTACTAATAACTTTGCTAGTAATAATAATTAAAATATTCATTTAAGTACTGAATTTATTATCATCAAACAATAATAATAATGTTATAAAATAATATATTATATTTTATTATTGGTTTTTTATAATTTGTATTATTTATTAATTAATAAGAACAATAATTATATATATATTATATGTATAGTATTTATATAATAATAACTCCATAAATAATAATAATCATTTATCATTATTTTTGTTAAATTTATTATATAATTGTAGAGGACCGACGCCATCTTATCCAATAACTCTATGGTACCCGTACGAACGCTACACTTACGTTGTTCTATGTGTTTACATGTCCTGTTCTATTCTAAGCTATTGTCTACCTGTCTTGTTCTATGCCCGCGCTTTAGGGTAAATCAATCTATGTGCTTTATCAGTAATTATTCTTTTAACATTATAACTTATATGTTCAACATGTGAGTCCAGTCATGCAATCAGTTAAGGACCACCTCTTGTATTTTATTTGCACACGCTGGCCAATCATTTGTGCCAGGTGTGGCCTCTTTTGTATTACCTTTTGCCATTATGTAATCATGTACATAAATACCGATGTAATCTGTGAATAAAGTCAGAGTCAGCTTGCACACTCTCAGAAGTTTCTTTGTTTCTAACAAATAACTTCACTGCGCACCATTACTCGAGTAGTAATATACAGGCAGATCAGTCTGGACCTCTGCTGGCCGAACTTAGCCTTGCCTAAATTCGCCTTCAATGTTCGACCTCTGCACTGCACTGAAATAGATTAGCCGAACCTCTGCTGGCCGAACCTAGCTTGACTAGTTCACCCTTCAAAGTTCGACCCTTGCTTTACACACTGATAACAGCTAACGCAATCGGCAGCTCACTAGTAACTGGGATGGTTAGTCACCACTCCTCAGCCTACTAAGTCGACCTGTGGAAGGATTGTATTGCTAGCGCATTAGCCACAGTTGCCATACAGTTCGGGAGGTTGTGCAGGTAGGCCGAGCTACCACCTCACACCCCCACAGTGAAATCCTGCTCATTGGTGGCAGCAGTGGGATTTGACAGACACCCACAAAACAGCACCTCCCAGAAGAAGGATGGCGACCAGAAGAAGAGCACTGAGCATCGACAGGGATCCTTCCAGCCTGCAGATGATGGGGACGCTCACCGATATCCTAGACCGCATGACAGTAGCCACAGCCAGAGATAAGTTCAGAGTACCACAGTACGATGGTACGGGAGATGTGGACTACTTCCTACAACGGTTCCAGGAGGTGACCAGAGCAAACCATTGGCCGGCAGAAGAAGCAGTCATCCACCTACGCCAAGCCTTGACAGGCAAGGCCAAACAGTGCAGTCGAGGTGAGACCACAGAAGAGGTGGCACGAACGCTTCGGGCAACCTTTGGCATGACTCGTTTGGAAGCTCAAGCAAAGCTGCTAAGCTACCGACGAAACAGCAGAGAAAGCCTCAGAGACCATGCCCTCACGGTCGAGCACCTCGTTACGGCGGCCCACAGCACTCTGCCGCGACAGAATAGGGATGAACTGGTAATGCAGACGTTCCACAGCACTCTAGGGCACACGTACCTGCAACGTCACTTGTTGGCAGTACGCCCTCAGAACCTGGAGGAAGCAATCTTGGCAGGAAATGAGTTCCTGCAGGTGCCTCATCAACCATTGGGAGGACCTCACATCAGGGCGGTAGAGGCCGACCCCCTGGAAGAGGAGATGACCACACAAAGAGAGACGGCTCGACACCAAGAGGTACAGGACCCCTTGGCACAGCTGCTTAAGACCGTAGAAGGGTTGAGCAAAGAAATTGCCAGCCTAAAGACGGAAAAGAAGCCTGAGCCGCCCAAGAGATGTTGGGGATGCCAACAGATAGGCCATACACGGAAGGCATGTAGGACCGTTCCTTGGCCTAGCCGCCAGGGAAACGACTACCGCCCGCAGCAGTAGGGAGACCCGCTGGCTGCACACGGGCAACGACACCTCAGAAGGAAAGGGCACAGGCGCCCTCCAGTGGACCGGCGACAGTGCGTCGAGCAACTCCTCCCCTGGACCTCCTGACCAGTCCCCCTATTGCCCTACACAACCGTTTTGCCAGCCTGTCGGCACTCGACAGCTCAGTGGCAGAAGAAACGGACGGCGACGGGACTCCAGAGCAGCAGGAACCAAGGGCCAGGCGGAAGGACAGGCAGACCCAAACTCCCCCACTGGAGCAGGAAAAGTTCATTCCAAAACCTGTGACACTCCAGAGCAACCAGATCGAGCGACCATATCGCTCGAGTTACTACCTACCTGGAAGGGTAGAAGGAGAGGCAGTAACCCACCTCATAGACACAGGCTGCAACACTAACCTGTTGTCCAAGCGAGTCTTTGATAGGTTACCGAGCCACGTACAGCGCAACCTGCAGCACTACGATTCCCATGGGATCATGGCCGACGGTACTAGACTTCCGTTCTACGGCTTGCTCGCACTGAAGGGAAGGATACGGCACGTCAAGTTTGAGGAGACCTTCGTAGTCAGTCAAGTCAACGAAGACGTTATCCTAGGAATGCCCTTCCTGACAAGCCAAGGATGCCAGATGGGATTCGACCGTCCAGTGCTGGTGATACAAGGAAAGGAGCTGACCTGTATCGACCGCCACGGGAGAAATCTCGTGTCCAAGGTACAAGTCCGACAGGACACCCAGCTTCCACCACTGACAGAAGTGACTATTCCATGTCACTTGAGCTCCAGGGATACGTTCCCACAGGGAGTGATTGAAAGTATCCAGGGTGGGATACCCGTCGCCACCAGCGTCAACAGGCCTGACGCTCGAGGACATGTGCTGGTCAGATGTCTGAACCCGACGCAGGACACCCTAAGGCTACCCGCAGGAGAGGTTATTGGTACCTTTACGGGAGTAGAAGAGGGTGGCGTCCAAGAGCTGACAAAACCAGGCGGACAACAGAGGAGCAAGACGGGAGGAAGGGAGTTACCCCCCCATCTACACGACCTGTTCCAGCAAGCCAAGAGAGGGTGCCAGGACCCAGGGCAGGAGCAGCAAGTGAAGGAGCTGCTGATCGAATACCAGACGGTATTTAGTAGCCACAGCGGGGACCTGGGCCGGACAACACTGGCAGAACACTCGATCCCCACGGTAGAAGGGGCTCGGCCCATCCGGTGCCCACCACACCGCCTGGGACCAGAAACGGAGGCAGAGGCGGAACGCCAGGTCAAGGACCTTCTGGAAAATGATCTAATCGAGCCGGCCGACGGAGCTTGGAGCTCCCCTGTGGTACTGGTGAGGAAGAAGGACGACACGTGGAGGTTCTGTGTGGATTACCGGAGGCTGAATGACATAACTAAGCAGGACGCCTACCCCATCCCCAGGATCGATGAATCGCTGGACGCCCTGGCCGGGAGTAAGTACTTCACTACGTTGGATCTCACTAGTGGGTACTGGCAGGTACCCCTGGACCAAGACGCCAGTGACAAGTCGGCCTTCACCACAAGAAGCGGCCTGTGGAAATGGAAGGTGCTGCCCTTCGGGCTGACGTCAGCCCCTGCCACCTTTCAGAGGCTCATGGAAAAGGTCCTCAAAGGTCTTCACTGGAAGACACTGCTCTTGTATTTAGATGATGTGATTATCATCGCACCCGACTTCCAGACGCACTTACAGAGGCTCGGAGAAGTGCTAGGACGACTCCACCAGGCAAACCTGAAGGTGAAACCCTCCAAATGCGAACTGCTGCAAGAAGAGGTCAAGTACCTCGGGCACGTAGTGAGCGCAAAGGGGGTGGCTACCGACCCAGGGAAGGTGGAGGCAGTCAAGAGGTGGGAAGCACCGACGGACGTAAAGGGGCTGCAGGCATTCTTAGGAACGGCCGGGTACTACCGCCAGTACCTCCCCGACTACGCCACTATTGCTAAACCTCTCACCGTGATGACGGGCAAAGAGACACCATGGAAGTGGGGACCAATGGAGCAGACAGCCTTTGACCAGCTCAAAGCCAGACTCACCCAAGCCCCGGTACTCGGGTACCCCGACCCCAACTTACCGTACATACTGGACACCGACGCCAGCGCGGTAGGAGTCGGTGCTGTGCTCTCCCAAGTACAAGAAGGCAAGGAACGCGTCATTGCATACTTCAGCAAGACGCTGGCACCGGCGGAGAGGAACTACTGCGTCACCCGGAAGGAGCTAGTTGCTGTCATCAAGGCAGTAAAACATTTCTGCCCCTACCTCTACGGACGGGAATTCAAACTCCGGACGGACCACGCATCCCTCCGCTGGCTGTGCAGACGGAAGGAACCATCGAACCAGATAGCTCGATGGCTGGAGATCCTGGCTGAGTTTCGTTATAAACTCGAGCACAGAGCTGGAACTCACCATGGTAACGCCGATGGGCTCAGCCGACAGGGACCCTGCGCGGACTGCAGGCAGTGCGGCTCCATCGAGCAAAGAGATGGGGGACCTTCCCATGTGGAACTGCAGCAAGAGGCTGGACAGAGACCTCAGAGAGAGGCAAGAGACGACCTCAACACATTGAACCCGGTACATTCCCCCCAGGATTTGGCTCAGCCGAAGGGACGGAATGCGGTAGGCCGGACTTACGCCGAGCCGAGACGGCCGGGAGACATGATGAAGGGGGAGTCTGCAGAGAGAGGAGAAAAGGAGGAGCGGGTCAACCTCACTGTGAAAAACCCGGTACACTCCGCCCAAACCTTAGCTCAAGAGCAAAGGGACGGGCAGGATGCAGTAGGCCGGATTTATGCCGAGCTGAGACGACCGGGAAGCGTCACAGAGAGAGAATTGGCCGAAGGGAGTGTCGAGTTAAAGACACTGTATGATCGGAAGGAGGCGATGAAGATCCTCCCTGACGGGGTGCTCGTCATCACACTGCACCACCCTTCCAGATCAAAGCAATGTGTAGTCTGCCCACCCAGTAGGAGGACACAGGTCATCTGGGAGACGCACAGGATGATCCATGCAGGGATCCATCGGACGAGACAGCGCATCCTGATGGATTGGTACTGGCCAGGCATATCCCCCCTGGTCAGGAGACTAATCAAGGATTGTGAGGTATGCCAAGTCGCCAAGAATGGGAAGAAGGCAGAGAACCCTCACCGACAAAGGATGTACGCAGGACGACCTTTTCAGAAGCTGGCGGTCGACCTGGTCGGCCCCCTGCCCTTAACGAAAAGGAAGAACCGTTGGGTGTTGGTCCTCACCGACCACTTCACCCGCTGGCAGGATGCGATAGCTCTGCCTGATGCCACAGCACCTACGGTCGCCGTCGCGCTGGACGAAAGAGTGTTTGCCTACTGGGGCCTGCCCGAACAGCTGCACTCCGACCAAGGGGCTCAGTTTGAGTCCGTGCTGTTAGAAGAGCTGTGTAGCCTGTGGGGCATCAAAAAGACAAGGACCACCCCCTATCACCCGCAAGGGAACGGGATGGTGGAGCGTCAGAACCGGACGCTGGGAGATGCACTCCGGACGCTGATATTGACGAAAGGCCAGGACGAGTGCGACAGTCTGCTACCGCAAATCATGCGGGCCTGTCGCAGCACCCCCCACTCAGCCACAGGGGAAACGCCCAACATGTTGGTAATGGGACGGGAGGTCCGCCTTCCTGACCAACTGACAGGCACGTCCCCTACCCTGGACCCTCGCAACATCATGGAGCATACCGCGGCGGTATAGGAGAACCTCCAGACGGCGCATGAATACCTCAGGCATCAACAACAGGAGACAAGGAGCCAGGACGACGAGGAACCCTCTGTGTTCCAGAAGGGGGAACTCGTCGTACTCGAGAATAAGCGGAGAGTGAAGGGCAGCAATCCGAAACTGCAACCTCGGTTTGTAGGCCCATACCAGGTGACGGAAGCATTTCCGAATCACACATATAAAGTAGAAAGAAGAAACGGGCAGTGGTCTATTCAGAACGGGATGCGGCTGCGCCATTACAGGACATGCCAAGAGCCGATCGGCCGAGCACCCCCCTGCCGGGAACCCGCTCTCCAACCCAATATGAAAGGGGCCAGAAGAGGAAGACCCCCCAAGGCACGCCCAGCACCCACCGAGAGCGTAGAATTATTGCCACTACCACTGCCAGTACCAGAACCATTACCGTCACCCCCACCAGAAAGGCCGCCGCTGGCCAGGGAACCCCCTAGCCCGTCGCCTGTCCAGGAACCTGGAAACCTCCCCCTGCCAGAGGGGACACCCCACACTCGGGAGTGGTCACCCCCGCCTTCGCCTGCGGCTCGATGCAGTCCAACCCAAAGGCCTGAAGTGACAGGACGCAGTAGGGTCAAAGTAGAGGAAAGAGGAAGTTCGGAGAAAGAGAACACACCCCCACCAGAGGTCATCCAAAGGGCACCCAGCCCACCGAGGCCCCCAGCCCTCAATGAAGAGGACTGGCCGCCCCTGCCACCAAGCCGGCTGCCCACCTCACCCCTGAGTCGACCGCAAAGAGAGAGACAGAAACCAACAAGGTTGAATGACTATCATTGTTACACAGCAGGGGGAGAGCCCCACCTACCTAACACTCCACCTACTGGAGCAGAAGGAAGGAAGGATACACCACAGTCATCGTCAACCACCACCCCAGGGAAAGAAAAAGCAGAAAACCCGGCCGAAATCGGCTGGGTAGAAGTAAAACGAAGAAGAAATAGAGGAAGAATGGAGGAAGGAGAGACGAATTACCACCGAGAGGGGCGAGCAAGAAATAATGAGCAAGAGGACGTAACTCCCCCACATAGTAAATTCGCCTCCGAAGAAGTCAAACGACAGGATAGGGTAACTCCTAATTGCTGTGAACCAACACCCGCCGGAAAATCTAGCAAAGAAACCGCCATCCCACGTCACACCAACGGAACCACGTGGGGGGCGGCACTAGATGAACACGTGGTGGCAACTGCCAATCAAGATAAAGATAGAGGCAGGAGCCGCCAACGCTCAGTCCGCAACCAGCAGAGGAGGAATTCACTACCCAACAGAAGCGTAGGCCAACTGGATTCTCCACAGCAACAGTTACAACAAGTGATGGCTAGAGTAGTACAGCATGTCAAGGAAAGAATCGACATTACGTCGACAACAGGTGAGGCAGTACCGAACATCACAATCGAGTCACTCACTAAGGCACTTGATAACCACCACCTACGACCTGCTGTAACTATTCCTCGTAAAGACGATACGATGAAAAGAATAATTCCTTCACCTACTGTCAACATAAGGCGCATTGATGTTGCAGATGAGATCGACAAGCCAACACTTCCACCAAAGTCGGGAGCCGAAAGAGAGATATGGCTGAGCGGTGATACCATGAAAGAGATAAAAGAGATGGCTGTACCAGTAGAAGGCAGTGAAGAATGGAGATGCCGACGGTGCAACTATCAGCAAGCGAGAAAAAGAGTGATATATCACGTACGCCAACACCTGACATTCTTTTTCTGCAAGTGTGGGAAACGCAGTGCATCACGCGACGCCATACTTAAGCATATTAGAGTGCAAGGAGGCACTCCAGAGCATGGTGGCAAATACAAGCCACTCTATGAGGTCGATGAGGCAAGGTACGAGGAGTTTTGCAAAGCAATGAAATGGTCGACACCTCCACCATTTGGAGTACCGACGCCCATCATCGAGACAGAGAAAGGAAAGAGAAGGGAAGAGAAGAAAACCCCCATCCAGAAACGACTGGGAAAGCCTAACGAGTTGTCACCACCACGCAAACGCAAGAGGACAACTCCTCCTCCCAGGTCGGTGACACCACCTAGGGAGAGACAACCGCCAACCAACTACAACTGGCGAACCGACCGTGAGCGGTCAGCAGAAGAGGAGAGGTATCGTCGACGCAGAGAGCACCGACATAGGATGGAAGCGCTGGACAGAGAGCTACACGCCATCACTCATGAGGCATGCCAGCTCTTACTAAGAGCGGAGGACATAAAAAAGGAACTTACTCGCCCATTCAGAGACTAGTACACACCGACCGATGCCGCCGGCACGTTTTGATTGGCCACCATCGCCAATGGAGGGGAGTATGTAGAGGACCGACGCCATCTTATCCAATAACTCTATGGTACCCGTACGAACGTTACACTTACGTTGTTCTATGTGTTTACATGTCCTGTTCTATTCTAAGCTATTGTCTACCTGTCTTGTTCTATGCCCGCGCTTTAGGGTAAATCAATCTATGTGCTTTATCAGTAATTATTCTTTTAACATTATAACTTATATGTTCAACATGTGAGTCCAGTCATGCAATCAGTTAAGGACCACCTCTTGTATTTTATTTGCGCACGCTGGCCAATCATTTGTGCCAGGTGTGGCCTCTTTTGTATTACCTTTTGCCATTATGTAATCATGTACATAAATACCGATGTAATCTGTGAATAAAGTCAGAGTCAGCTTGCACACTCTCAGAAGTTTCTTTGTTTCTAACAAATAACTTCACTGCGCACCATTACTCGAGTAGTAATATACAGGCAGATCAGTCTGGACCTCTGCTGGCCGAACTTAGCTTTGCCTAACTTCGCCTTCAATGTTCGACCTCTGCACAGCACTGAAACAAGACAGCCGAACCTCTGCTGGCCGAACCTAGTTTGACTAGTTCGCCCTTCAAAGTTCGAACTCACTATACACATTGATAACAGCTAACGCAATCGGCAGCTCACTAGTAACTGGGATGGTTAGTCACCACTCCTCAGCATACTAAGTCGACCTGCGGAAGGATTGTATTGCTAGCGCATTAGCCACAGTTGCCATACAGTTCGGGAGGTTGTGCAGGTAGGCCGAGCTACCACCTCACACCCCCACAGTGAAATCCTGCACATAATTATGATAAATTAAATGGCCATTAAATGATGATATAATAATAACTGGGTGATGATGATGCTTAAATAATCAATATAATTTAGTTATCAATAAACAATAATGTGCATGATTTCACTATGTGTGGTAGCTTGGTCCACCTGCACAACCTCCCTAGGTCGGTGATGGCTTATTTGTGCTCTAGCAGCAACAACAACCGGTCCACAGGTCGATAGCCTTCCTAGCAATGATGTTCGACCATTGCCAGTTGAGGCCGAACTGCCTGGTTGTGTTAGCTACTCTAGACAGCGGTAGCGGTCGAGCAATGAAGGTCGAACTAGCCAGTGGCTATTTTGACCGACAAAAGTTCGGCGCCTACTTGTTTATTACAACTTGTAGTGCAATGTGTTCCGTATACTGGTGTGTACTGTGGGCAGTGAAGTTATTGTAAACAAAAAACTTCTGAGCGTGTGCAAGGCTTACTCAGACTTTATTTACTGATTACATTGATATTTATACAAAAGGAGTACAAGAGGTTTAGGGAGAAGAAAAGGTTTGATTGAAAGCCAAGCCTGGCACAAGTTGATTGGTTAAATACAGCAAATTAAAAATAGTAGAACTAATAGTGGGCTGGCAGTAGTTAACTGGTTGACTGATCATACTAGTAAGCACATGTTTAGCAATAATAATAATATTGAATGATAAAAGCATAGAACGACAGACATAGAACGCTGACTTAGAGTTAAACTTAGATTGTCAGCCACAATAATAATTATATTATTTATTAAATATTTTATGATAATAATTTCTCGCAAGAGCCCAATAACAAACCAATCATACTTACGCAGTACCAAATTACTGGGCAGGCTTTTCAAAGGCAAGAGCCTTGGCTTTGATTGCTGTGAATGATGTTTTGTCACAGACTAAGAATTATTAATAATAATAATTAATAATAATAAGCTTCTTGCCTTTTGGTGATTTCACAAATGGTTAGCTGGCAAGCCAGTTTACCCAATTTCAGATTTTTAGTCCGGCCATTTCTCTGACAACACAGTCTGTAGGTCAGGTCTTCCATTGTGGTAAACACATGGTCGATAATGTTTAATTTATTAAAGTTTCAGCTTTATTTGATTAGAAAATCTTGAAAAAAATGTCCGTATTCAATATTGACAGAGATACAATACTGCACGAAAATCAGAGCATGCTCGCTAGAGAAAGTAAAAGCTCATTTTATTGGCTAATTGAGAAAATTATGGTCAATCATCAATTTTGTTAGAAGAACTTCACAGAGTTGGTGGTTCGTGAAAAATTATCCTTGTTAGCCAATTGCCAATTGAGAGAGAGAGATGGAGATGGAGACGGAGACGGAGACGGAGACGGGGACGGGGATGGGGACGGGGACGGAGACGGAGACGGAGGCGGAGACGGAGGCGAAGGCGGAGATGGAGATGGAGATAGAGATAGAGATAAGAATAGAGAGAGATAGAGAGATTCTTGTTTGTGCCTTGTAAGAGATGAGCTCAACATTAACTTTGAACATTGCACATTAATTTCATTGGTTTCATAGTAATCGGGACAAATACGACATTAATTTGGATTTTATAACAATTTTATTCGATTTATCAAATGACAACTCATTATAATAATTTATTTTAGCAATTTACTTAGCAGACTGGTTCCTTGTACATGTACTCCATCTATTCCTTCTAGCCTATTGTCTCATGTAAACTCGCAGCTAGGATAAGTCTGTAAGATAAATCTTCGTATCGAGTGATCTTTCATTTCATTGTCTCTTGTCTTGCAAGCTTCTCACCAATTCATCCATGCTCCATCCTCTGCTTCTCAGTAAACAAACGTACACATGGTAGTCGTTGCACTTGGTTGACATAATGATTTGCATTCGTGTCTCACTACTCCGCATCGAATCTTTTCTTCTCTGTCTCCTCAGCAACTCGCTTATGCCTGGGTAAAAATTTATGGGTCGTACAAATGAGTCCAAAAATCCACTGCAAAGTCATATGCGGACATGGCCAATCAATGCTCTCTGGATGATGGGAAAAATGAGTGTTGAGTATGAAGCATTATGTTGGAAAGTTGGAAATGCGCGTTCAAAACTGATTTTTAGCTATTCAGCGATGCCGCTTTGAAATAGTGCCGATTTTTAAACTCATGGTACACAATGGTATTTTTCTTCTCTTAATCCTGTACTACCCTTAGCCCAGGCAAATTTGCAGCGCCTACCATCCTATTGTCGACAATGTTGGAGTAAATGTATAAACAGGTTAGCCTGAAACTTATATTGAGTGGTGTGACATTGTTAAATCTACCATTGGGATACAAAGTCTTTCCATTTGTTTCGAAATCCAAAGATGTAGGCTGTCGTTGGAAAAAACTCAGTGTCGTATCAAGATCACTGTTGGTCAATAAACTTGTGTTGGTCACTTTTTCGTAGGGGAAACTTTTTTTCCAATCTCATTTCACTCATTCTCTTTCCTATAATCTTTGCCAACTCTTGCACACTGTCGTATCTCCCATTGCCGATTACGATGAATGACTTTTTGCTTCTGCAGGAAACATTTGTCTATTCAAGATATATTTTACCCTCGGTCACATTTTTCCAATTATGAAAATACAATATGTATAGCAAAGCTACCTCACATTTAGCACCAATGATCTCCAGATATTTATACAATCTCACTGTAAAATCGGAGTTGGTGTTGTTCGGAAACTCTCCAGCATTTGAGCTTGAGGGCAAAGTTATCAGCATCGGCATTTTGCCATCAAATGGTGGAGACAGCAAGCATTTGTTTCTCATAAGCCATTCATCCACCCACTCATTGAACTTTTCCCTGTACCCCAACCACTTAACCAGTGTCTGTCACTTACATTTCCTCAATTTTCTTGCCAATATGTTTTCGTTTTTAAAAGTTGTAGGCTTTTTTACCTTTTGCAACGTTTTTTTTCGTAAAAGATCCCCTCGGTAATCTCTTCAGCCAGGTCTTTCACCTTGCATATGACAGGTTTTTTCATGCGTTAGCACGCCGATGATTGTAAAGACCTTGATGTTCAAGTTTGGAGTGCTTCCTCTCTCAAATTCCCCTCTCGCCTTACTACTTCTCGCATAATCTCCAACTTTCTACCTTAGTTCTTTAGCCAAACTTTGCTCACCTCCTTTGTACACTTGATTCCACACCAGTTCCCGGTTTTGAAAATTTACGACGTTCGGTCTCATACCTATAGCGGCGTGAGTAGTGTTGTTTATGCACTAACCATATGCGGTAAAACATCGATGTATCCGTCGTCATTTTTGTACACCAGATATTTGTAAATCTTTTCTTTCAAAGTCCTGTTGAAACGCTCCACCATCGAAGCAGTTATCGTCTCCTTGTTGGTTGTAGAGTGCTTGATGTTTATTCTCAGACAGCAGGCTCATGATGATTGTCAAACTCTTTAGCTTTATCTTAATGTAAAAATTTGTAGCTTTCTCCATCCAGTATTTTTCTCAAACTTCTGGCCACAATATGACTGGCTTTGGAGATGAGTGGAACAGCCCACCTATTTATGGATAGAGAATCGAGGACTGTTAGTAAAAATGATGCGTTCTCGTTTTCTTTTTTCCGAG
This sequence comes from Cryptosula pallasiana, assembly GCA_945261195.1. Taxonomy (NCBI): domain Eukaryota; kingdom Metazoa; phylum Bryozoa; class Gymnolaemata; order Cheilostomatida; family Cryptosulidae; genus Cryptosula; species Cryptosula pallasiana. The sequence continues at coordinate 48,886,102 of OX183131.1, read as the reverse complement.
AACGCACATCCATCAAATCTACTTGAAGCTGCAGTCCTATTCCAGCTATATTCGTGAGGCGGTGCTTAAACTTGGTTGTCACTTTTTCATGCAGCATGTGGGCATCATCTCTGCTCAGCCATTCAAGATTGTTTTTACTCCCTTTTGTTTTCTAAGAGCTTGCAGCAACACTCTAGCTCCTCGCAGAGAAGTGTTAAACCCGGGATTGTAATAAAATTTTGTTATAATGCCGAGTCCGTTTTCCAGTTCCCAGAACGACCAAAGACTTCCCTGTACATGTTTTTTGTAGTGATCTCCTGACAGTTGTGATCCTTTGATCCGATAGCGGACTTTTAAATTTGCTGTGGTTTATGTTTCCCGATCTTATCATGCCCGTATGGGTTAGAACATTTCGCAAAACAGTTTTATAAGTCCTAGAAAACAACCACTTGTCTCCGATTTTGAGCACATCCTTATCTGAATCGTACTCGCCAGTTTTTACATATATATATATAAAAACTTGCAAGTACGATTCAGATAAGGATGTGCTCAAAAGCGGAGACAAGTGGTTGTTTTCTAGGACTTATAAAACTGTTTTGCGGGATGTTCTAACCCATACGGGCATGATAAGATCGGGAAACACAAATTACAGCAAATTTAAAACTCTGCTATTTAGTCACGCAAAATTCCCTATATATATATTTCTCTCACAACACATGTATACAGTAGCTCCAACTATGTTTAAATACTGGTGCTCATAAATACTTGTTACCAAATCATATATATTTATAAATATATATCATTTGGTAACAGGTATTTATGAGCACCAGTATTTAAACATAGTTGGAGCTACTGTATACATGTGTTGGGGGAGAAATATATATAAGAAACTTTGCGTGACCAAAAGATTTGGACAACAATAGACAAACAAAAATGAATATGGACAGAAATAGATATAAATGGATATAAACGGACACAAATGGACATAAATGGATATGGGCATTAATATATACTTACTCCACACTCAAATCAATATACAAACCAATCGTATCAACATTCACATTCCAATACCTAATTCTAACATTAGACTGACAAGCGCATTGTAATAACACAACTTCATTTTTGTACACTAGTCAAACCAACGATCAAACCCCTGCTAAAAACCCCAAAATAAACAACCACTGCAAAATAAAAACTACGATAATAAATAATCATACAATATTAAAAGCCGTAACAACTGGAATAATCAACACCTGGTGCACATGCTTATGGCACCTGGTGCAACAAAAACACTTTGGAACTAGGTGAACTTTATTGTCCTTAAACACCATGATGTGGATCTACTCCTATTATACTACTGTCAGCTGCTACTCCCATCCCCAATCAAGTTTCTAGCATGTGATAGATCTGGCTGTACTGATTTCGTTGGCACTCTATAGAGGCCTCTCACACTATACAGGTTCCAGTCACTAATATAATGTGTCATCATATATTGTAACAAAAGCTGCTTTCAAGCAAAGGCGTGCACTGATGTTTTATTGAGGTAAAAACCTAGAATATTATGTGCGCTTAATTTTAGACATTTCATGGAATAAATCAACTGAATTCGAGTGGTAGAGCCTTAAAGTAGTGGTGTATAATCCATAAGAAAGTTTGAGTGGTGTGATACCTTTTGTAGTAACAAAGCTTTAAGCCTGTACTAACTTGATTATTGTGTCACTTGCCACATCACAAAAGTTTCTCAATTGTAAGCTTACGAATGTAGGCTTAAGGATTTGTGTGTGTATAATAAGGGAATGGTGGGTATAAGCAAGCTTGGCACATGCCCTGTGCTTGTAAGTCATGTGTCTTCTACTGTGACAGCTGTCCACCAACCATCCAAGTTCATTATAATGTTTCTCCTCATTGTTCTGTATTTCAAACTTTGGAAGCCCAGGCACTTAGACAACAAACTTAAAAACTGTCTAAAAGGTCCTGAATTTAGAGAGGGTGAAGGATATGGACTAGAACACATACTTCACATACCACTTCACTTTTATTAATGCATATGGCTTTACATTCGGGTTAACAGTGGATTTTACTTGGGTTGAGCATCGAGTTTGATTTGGCAATGAACGTGTAGTCTTCGTTTTCTTTTAATTATTGACAAACTGAATACAGTTTGCTGTCAATGTGGTTACTTGAAGTGATGAGCTGTGATTTTACTTCTATTTGATTACTGCGCGTGTCTTTGAAGTCGTTTGTTTTGAGAACATGCTGTTTTTCAGAAACTTTAGTTTTTCTGATAAGTTGGGAATAGTAAAATTTTGTTCATTGCATGATGAGCATTCCTCATTTGGTCGCTTGACTTATTTTTGGTGGTAGCTTTTGGTAGTGCATGATATTCTAATTTTTGACAGACCCAAGATGAAGCTGTTGAAATGGGGCGTGAATGCTTCATGTTATTGTGGTGGATTTCGTCCCTCCACATGCTTTGCACATACATATATCTTAACCTAGAGGTGACTCTGACAGTCGTTAGCCAACCTGAAGTATAAGATCAAAAAATGGTGGCTTGTAGTAGTTTACTTGTTTTTACAACTTTTGCATTTCTGATTTCAATGTTGCTGCACAACAACAACAACATCGGCAACTAAAGTAATTATAATAAACAAAATTGAAATTTATTCGCCTGAAAAAAATAAACAATCATGGAATAAAACCATTACGACACTTGAAACAAATGCAGAGAAGTTAGTTTTTCAGACAATTACTTGGTTTAACCTATATCATGAAGTGTTATGCAGATTCTGTCCCGAAAGGAGTTCTCAAAACCTACATCTAGCCTCAGAAACAAGCTGCTAATGTGAGATTTGTGCTTGTTCAAATGTGCATATTGAAACTGGTAGAAGTGCTCACACCTCTACATGTCATACAGGCAGTTTATTAGAATTTGAACAGCAACCTAAAAATTTGCTGTTGATGAAGTTTCAAAACAGTCTTTAGTTTTGAATCCTCAAATTTGTCTGCCCCTTGGTAAAGATAAATCGCTGACAGAAAATGCTTGTTCGTTTATAGATTTTTGAAGCTTTTTGCTCTCTCATAAATGTCTGACAACTATCAGACCAAGATTTGCAATTTTTTTTGTTTAAAGTTTTTGCCAATGTTTCTCAAAAACAACACGTTTTTTATTCAGTAAACTATTCAAAGTCCAACAAGTGATATGGGTTTTAAGAGTGATTGCGCATTAGATATTGTGTGTTTTATGTGAAAAAAACTATCAAATTTAAAATATTTGTTCACGAAAGACTTATTGCTGCTATTTTTTCTATTGGCTCCTTCCCAAACAATACTGTCTGGATTCTGCAAAATAAGGCAATCTTTCATCCTAGTAGGAAACAAGCTCATTGGCTGCTTTCTCAAGGTTTTTATTATCAACCCAGAATCTCTCTCTTTTCCACTTTAATATCGTGGTGGATTTTTGTGACCACTATCATTGCGCAAGGTCCCCCTGACAGCTTCTGCGTGTCAGGCACGCCTAAACTGAGCCTGGCACAGCCAGAACACAAGCAAGTATGCCGGTGGAAACACTACCGGCCCTGCGGCCTTTACTACCGGCCCTGCAGTATTCACTGCCGGCCCTGCAGCACACACTGCCGGCCCTGCAGCAAGCACTACCGGCCCTGCAGTGCCACTACCGGCCCTATACCGGATCAGTGAGGGAAGAACGACTGTAGCCTGAGAGCCCAAAATGATACCAAAGATGCAGGAGCCCAACTTCGCAGCTTAGCTGTCCTCAGACAAGACCAAAAACAAGGACCACAAGCCATAAGGGCCAGGAACTAGAGCTACTCATTGCACCATCATGAATCAGCAATATTGACCGATAAGCTCCGCCCCCCACTTCTGGGCGCCTCGCGTATTTAACCTTATTTTAGTCAATGTTGTACCATATTATTTATATCTCATGTTTTGATTAGTGCACTTACTTCCTGCTATTGCTGATTTTTTGCCTCCTTATTTGGGCCTATGTTTTCCCCTGTTCTGCCTATAAAAGGCAGAACACTTCTCATTATTCCTTGTACTGTATTGGGATTCTGCTAGTGATTGAGCCAAGTAGCATAATACTTTACTGTTGTTATACCTTGCTGGGTTATGCCTGTATAATAAACCATGATATGCTCATTGAAACATTGAGTTGTGCGTTTGAGCCGTGGGCTCTGAGAACAGTTTTGGAGTCGGTATACTCCACTGTTGGAAGTTGACCTCTGGAGTGAGGTGTTGTTGGTGGACGTTTGGTTGGCCCCCCAAAATCCACTACAATATATAGTTCACATTATGCTGTTTCAAAGTATTTTTACATTTTGACTTATTTTAGTCGGTTTGTCACATGGTGTACAGCCAATTGATACTCTTTTTCGTTTTTTATTTGTTCTTCAACAGCCTTCAGCCGGGTCTATAATAAATGTATAAAGCGGCTGCTATGGATAGCTGCAACGACTGCTGTACAACGTTCATGTTATTTTTTTTAAAAAAAATTGAAGACTTGCTATAATTTGGGTATTCTCCAATTGCCAATGTCTGATGGCTTTATTCACTAAAATGTACAAATTGCACTTACTAAAAGATATTTAATTAGTTTGTACTAAGAACCTGAAAAAAAACATGAATGTAAGCTATATATTACCCAGCATTACGGTGATCCCCTTTGCTTCCTTTCTTGCTGAGGAGTTGTCAGTTCATGCGCACAGAGCAAGAAACACCGTATTGTTTCAAAATAAACAAATTGAAGAATTATTGAAATGCCATGAAAACAGAAGCAAGGAAAAACTTCCATCTAAATATTACACACACAATAAACCCTTTTGGATATACTGTACATATAGCATACAGTGCACGTTTTTGGAAATCTTAGTGTAAACAATAAAAAAGATTGTTTCATGATTATTGCGTTTTTAATAAGTTGTACATACGAAAAGTAGACAACCAAAAAGTGCTGTTGAGACAAAGAGAATAACAAACAGCAGAATGATCGGGAATAAATATGATGAAATATGTCGAATTTTTATTCAAGGTAAATGAAAAAAATGGTGTCATTTTCAATATAAAGGATAAATGAGATACAATGCAATGCTAGATACTCATTTACTAGCCTACCAGGATTTTTAAGGTCCAGTTAATCAGACAAGCTAAACACACACCTGATTGCAGTCCTGCTGAAAAGACCATTTACCTGGACACACAGATTTTGTACTAAGCCTTGCACTGTGGACACAAAATGGTCATGATAACCTCAGGATGGGCTGCAAGGTTTACACTAACTAACTGCCTGAAAGGGTTAGAAACCGATAGTTCCACCCAATCCTCCATTGTTTCTTTGGCAACACAAGCTCTACCTTGTGTTATACTAGCCCTTCAAACCACAATGCAGTTATGGAAACACAGAAACTACTTGGCAAATCCCTTACATCTATAAAACATCATTTTCTCATCATTAACTCTCCATAATAACTATTGAGTCATGCTAGTAAAAGATCCCCCTCTGCTTTTTTGGAAGAGTAGCCGGTGTAACGATGGGTATAGGGTGCTGCTCACACAATCTCCAAGCTTATGAGACCCGTATTTAGGGTTGCCCACGAGGCACAGCTCAAACAAACAAACCAACAGACAAACAAACTGATTGATTTTTCGAAAAATATGCATTATTTAACACATTATCAGTTACACTATTATAACATTACAACATTTCTACTTAAAACTTAGCAAACATTGTTTGTGAAATCATTTGGTATAAACAATCGTTCAAAAAACCAACACACAATTATGCTATAGCAGCTTCAGTACAACTGACTAACGCAAAAAAAATGCGCCATAGCATAGGAAAAACGCGCCACAGCAAAAAATCAAATGAAAAAGATCAAAAGTTAAACTGTATTCTGAAGAAAATTTATGTACTACCAAGAAAGGAGCTGGGCTAAAATTCTTTTGCAGTGTCACCTGCATGACTGACAGCTATGGAAATTAGTTGCTAACAGGTATTTATGAACATCAATATTTAAACATATTTGAAGCTACTGTATACACGTGGCATAAGAGAAATTGCTTTAAAGCCTAATATTAACGTTATTTTTTTAAAGTAATTTGCAGGGCTTGGAAGTTAGTTTACTGCAATTTTGTGAGCTGCTACTAAAGCTAAAATAGTTTTTTGCGTAGCTGAAGTTTTCTCAAAATATTTTCTGTAAAAACGGTACCACCGAAGAATTTTTTCAGTTTCGAACAAAACTATAAAGCATATAAAAAAACAAAATATCCAACTTTTCCAGTTGCAATGCCATAAGTATAAGCAAATCCTCACGGTGCCAAAGTTTTTTTGAACGAATTTTTTCAAATCAGTGAAAAATAAAATTCTAGCGAAACAACTAAACCAGTCTAAACCACACCACACCAGTATGTTTTATGGCTGTCTTGCCGTCTTCAATCTTCAACTTCAGACTCATCTGAGATACTTTCTATGTATTCATCCAAATCAAATGTTTCAGGTTGTATGCGTGTTAAATCAAACAGGTAGAGTCCCTCTTCACCGCAAGCCAAAGCCATTCGATCACCGCAAATGTCCAGACTTTGAACTGAGGACAGCTCGTGGTCTTGGAGCGACATTTTTTGTTGAAGCTTTCCTACAAAAAATAGCAAATCCAACTCTACTATAGTTTGTTGGACTTGTTATCACAAAATTGGGCCGCCTTAAAAAAAATAGCGGTTCTTACTAAATTATAAAACTACAATACGCCGAAAATACTTTTTTAACCAATTTCTATGCTACTAAAACTTTAGATCCCTAATGAAGTGTGAATAAGTTGCGCGTACTTTAGTTGAACTGAAAAAAATTATTGTAGGTCAAGGAACATTTGCCATATGTACAGAGCAGGCTACTGCCACATGAATTCAATTAACTAGTAAAGTGGAACTAAGAAGAGCTCAGCATGCTTTTAGCCTGCACACAATTTTCATAACTTTTTCGTTCAGCACTGTTTTTCTGATCATCCGAAACAAATAAATGATTACCAACCTCCAAAAGACAGGATGTGAATTTCTTTAGATGACTCACTGCCAATGTAAATAAAATTCCCTGCATCAAACGACATCCCTGAAGGGCTTGGTTGGCCAACGTATGTCCACAACGTGCTCAGTGTCCCAACTGTTGTGTCCAAAAAATACCTGGTTACTCGGTTTTGACAAGCGTCTGCTAACAATAGAGTCCCGTCGTGCAAAAACTTTAAATAGGTCAAGTTAAAATCTACTTTTAGTTTATGTTTCAGGTGTCGATTTGTGTCATAGAGTGTAGCAAACCTAGAGTGCAGCTCAGCAACCAATATTGTGCCGCCAAAGGGATGGATTGCTGATTTGAAAGAATTATTTTTTGTTCGACTATGCAACATAATCTTTGGATGTTTCAGCATTGGTGAACACAATGATGTTTGATACAGCTCTGATTTCACGCATATGAGATATCCAATTGTATCAGCTGAGCCAGATAGCTCTGGGTCAGATTGATACTGAGCAATGGAGTTGATGGTTCCATCTTCAATATCACAAGATGATAGTTTATCCAACGTGCGACTAAAAAGAGTCAAGTTAGTTCCACCAGCGAGAAGATTTCCGTCGCCATTCCAATGGACACTGAAGTAATCTCCTTCACACATACTGTTGTATTCAACAGCTTCCGGACAAGTTTTGTAGCCCACAGTGGGATCTCTAAGTTGTTTAAGTGTATCTAAAGATATACATAGATGCAAATTATGACAAATAGCAATTTTGTGGTTAATAAAGATAACAGTTTTTGACTAATACTTTCGAAGTTACTTTAAAAATTTATTATTTGGACCTGTTTATTTAGTAAAGGGCAGATGTCCTGGAAAACACAGACCTGCCAATGTACTATCTTTTACTGACAGACTTGTAATGTGATGTTTGTGTATATAGTTGTGTTAATATTTGAGGTTGTATAGATCATACTTACTACCCCTTACATTTTGGGAGTCATTAAAAGAACAGACCTGTCGACATACCATGATGACTGTCTTGTTTAATAGTTGTGTACTTCAGTGTTAAATATGGTTGTCATTCTAGACATGATCCTTCAGACATTTTTTACCATGTTGACTGTTAAGGCAAGTGATTGCGTGATTCGTTGCATTAATTATGATTGATACTTCTCAACAGATCATTCAGAAGTTTATTTATGTTAATCCCAAGAATACTATTTTTTGGTGACAATCATTTGGTTATGTTGAAGGTTTTCCTCCCGATTTAGATCTAGTTGATATTTTCTTTTTTTATGAAAGTTCATACGCTTTCTATTGCTAGTAGGTACTTTCTACTTTTCTGCTTGTGCTCCACTGGTTTGTTTCTCATTTGGAATCGGCAATTTATTTGATTGAACCAGATATAACAGAGAGCAGCATGAGTGTTAAGAAAAAAGTTGATATCCGTAAAAAATAAAGTATACAATAGATAGTAGCATATAATAGTAAACAAAGTCTATGTTACAGATGATGAAGCAAAATTGTTAGTTGCTGGATATGTTAATGCTGAGATAAACGCGTGACATAAATGTTTTTGTTTATAATCTATCGGTTCAAGATGGGTTTGTTTGTATCAGCGGAGGGAAATTTTAACTAGTGTTGGATATTCATGATGAATAGATTTTCTTGAATAGTTGTATCATGTGTCATATATTGTTACATCTGTAATCAAAATGAGAACTTTGTAAAACAAATTATTACAAGTGGTGAAAGATTCAAATTGAACTAAGATAAAACTTCCGATGACCCACTTAGTTGCACAAAGTATCTTCAGCCTGCTCGCTGTCATCCCTATTTTGTTGGTCACTTCTAGATCATTGTTACTATTATTATCATTATTATTGTCATCGTTAGTGTCGTTGTTGTCGTTATCATTGTTATCGTCATTATCGTCATTATCGTTGTTATCGCCGTTATCGTCGTTGTCGTTGTTACTGTCGCTTTCATCATTGTCATCGTCATTGCCGTCAGTGTCATCCTCATCGTCATCGTTATCAAAATGGTTGTGCTTATCGTTATCACTATCATTACTATTTTTATTATTAATATTAGTATTATTTTTATTGTTATCGTTATGGTTATCATTATCGTTATCGTTATTGTTATCATTATTATTAGTATTATTATTGTTGTTATCGTTAACAAAATCGTTATCATTAGCATTATTATTATTATTATTACTGCTCTTGTTGATTTCTTCAGCTCTGCAGCCGGGGTGAATTGGTGTCTGGTTAGAACACCTAACCTGAGACATCCGACTCTTTCCTCAGTATAGTAACCATTCCTCGTAGAGCAGAAAATTGAATCCTGTCCACTTCCTTCTGCCGTTAATCTATCATGCCCAGATATTCTTCTAACTTTGCCACTGCTCCAAGTGCTCCTACGACAACAGTGATCACGTTTACAGACGTATCCTCAGGTATGTGTAACTCTCTCGCCAGATCTTGATATTTCTCAACCTTTTCTTTTCTTTCTCTTCTACTCTAGCATCCCCAGACACTGCGATGTCAATAATTCTTGTGTGGTCCTTATCCTTGTCTTTCACGACAATGTCTGGTCCGCACGCTTGTACCACATGATCAATCTGCATGTTGAAATCCCACAGAATCTTTGCCTTGTCATTTTCGGTCACTTTTTCTGCATTGAGTTCATACCAGTTTTTAGTATGCTGCAGTCTATATCTCCTACACAGATTCCAATGCACTAGTTAGGGTTTAAAAGTAATTTTTATCAGAGAGACAACCAGAATACGTTTACCATTATTGTTACTGTTACTTTTTTTCAGATACAGTCAACCGTTTTTACAATCTGTCACCATGCAATCATCATTTACCCAAACACCAAAGAACATCTTCCACATTGTGTAAGCCCTTATAAATATGTTGTATGTTCTATTTAAAAAGCTGTCAAACGACATTACTTTTTAACTACGCAGTTTCTTTACGTTTGTGGTAAGTTTATTGGTTCAAATCTGTGGACACTGACCTTCACAGGCCCTTACCTACTAGAGGCTGTTTCTACCCAGCAAAGATACCCCTTTAGTGTTGATTTGATATGTGCAAAAGGCAACTAGTTGTACCTGTTGCAAACAGTATTGCAGACATGACTGGGTTGGTGGTTATCTTTATTGGGCCGGTAGTAACTTTGCTGGGTCAGGGACAAATGAAGCACTTAGCCTAAGATCTCAAGAATAGCTTTGGAGCGGAAAGCCAAGTTTGCCACCTATTTACCCCCCAAAGCCAAGAAAGAGAGATGCCATAAATAATACTCGTTAACTCCACCCCTTTATCCTTGTTCTATTTAACTAATTGCAATTATCTTATTTCCATACATTGCTATTTTTCCAAACCACTTCCTGTGATCGTGATTGGTTATCCTTTGAATTCTAAGCATGCTATTGGGTTGTGACAGTTTGAGTTTTCTGTGCTCCAGCTCATACAAGGCTGGAGTTTGCATGTACTCTTTGCATTTGTACCATTGCGTCTATTCTTGGCACTTCATTCTAGAAGACTACTTCCTTAGGACAGTACGAAATATAATAGATGTATTTGTGCTGCAACACCCAGAATAGTCTGTCTGAGCCGCGGGCTCTCCTTGCTAGTTGGTAGAGTAACTTGGACAAGTAGCACCGGCCATACTGGCAGTCTCCCCTCTGGAGAGAGGCAGAGTACTCATGCTTAGCAGGAGTTTGCGGCACAAGACCAAAATCTGCTACACCTCTTATACTTTGAAATAACACAACTTTTGCTATAGTTTCTTAATTCTAGACTCTCCAACTTGTTTTGTACTCAACAATTAGACAAGCGTAACTTACCTGGAAAAAAGCCTCCAACAATACGTAAGTTTTTATAGACATTCGTTATACTCTAACCGATCAAGTAGTTAGTCTCTAATTTTTTATCAAGTAGAAAACATTTACTATTATTTGTTTTGTTTTATATTCTTATTGAGAGTTCAGTTTGATTGGAAACTCTCAGTCAACTTGCGAACAATCACATGGTTGAGTGCTTATTAACTAAAAGGAGAAAAGAGAAAAGTGAGTAACATCACTAGTTTCCTAGCAATAGGTAGCAATTCAGTATCTAGGATGGATAAGGCTGAATGGAAGGAACCATTTAATCTGTTATAAGAAATCGCAAGCATCATGTATTGTACACGAGCCTCGTTGCAAATGGAGTGTACAATGAGAATTTGGAACGAACAAAAATTTGAAAAAGTTCCTGAAAATACTGACAGTCTTATTCGTGCGAAAGGCGATAAACTTATGAAAAGTTTTTCTTTTGCACATCCCTTCCTAATCATACTTTTTACATAGACTTATATCATTGCTCCCTTCCCAATAACGGATGTCCTCCATTACCATCAAAAATGCAAAAAGAAAAATTGATAAACCCTCTCCAAAGGGTTTTTTAAAGCTCATTTATGCCGAGTTATATGTCATTGAAAGAGAGAGCTTGATGTTTGATGAGCATGACCAGATGATATATTTTTTTCACTGAATGGTCTTATCAAGGTTTATTGTCAGGTGATACCTTGGCTAAAGCAGAATTTTTTAACCACGGGCAAGCCAATAACGTTTAGTCTGAATTTTGCGGAGGAACAATAATTCAATAGTAGTCCACAATCACAAGTGCGGACTGGTGAAGTTGATGGGAGAGGAACCTCAAAATATTAACATTTTCAGTCGCCAAATGTTCAAGAAGCAACCAAAATTATTTGGAATGGCATTTAATGAACAAAAGTTTTACCATTGGGTATAGTGGTCGGTAGTTCTTGTGTGATCAGATTCGCTCCTGAATCAGCAAGAGAGCAAGCCTTTCGACGATGGTAGGGTATAGCTTCTTTTTCTTCAAAACTTTTTTTTTTGAAGTGAGCTTTTACTACGCTGGATTTCTTTTGCTTTTGAGAGATTGACGACAGGAAAAAAAAGTGATACTGTCGGATGAACAACCTCGCTGGTTAACAGACTGTTCTCTTAGGCTTATGAATGAGGGAAAAAATAAGTTTAAAGTTAGAAAGCAGACGGAAAAGTGGAAAAAAATAAATGCAGGAGAGTGAAAAAGTAGACTGTAAGGAACGAACGTTTTACCAAGTCGGATGAGAAAAACTATGAAAATTGTGTGAGGGCAATTGCGTCGTAAGTACTTTGATGCTGAATGGAAAGTTTTTTATCAGATAGGAGAAATGATTGGGGATTTTCAGCTGCTGGATAATGCGAGAGATGTGGAGGAAGTTTCTCAAGAAAACTCCACCAATGATGAACAGGTTCTTTTAGCAGAGACTAAAATAAATAGCAAAACATCCAAAAATCTACTGTCTGTAGAATGGAATATAAAAAGAGATGAGGCAAAAAAGCCAACTCAACACAGCACACTAACATTCAAAGTGTTGTATTGTAATTTACTGTCATCGACATTTTACTAACAAAAGAAAGTAACAATATTAGCAACTGATGAGGGCTAAATTGCAAAATAGCAATGCTAGTCGAGGTGCATGCCCGTGACAGCAGTCAGTCACCCGGGGGCATGGAGGCTATATCAGCAAGTCGCCAAGATGCTGCCTCAGAGATGTTCTAAACTTGCTACGGCCGCTGATTTCTTTAACTTTAACTGGAAGAGAGTTCCAAGCAGCACACATATGGCATGCAATGTACCTCTGGTCACAAGCAGAAAGAAAGGTAGGAGGTTAAATTTCAACACCAAATGATTTAGTATTATGCAAAACTAGTATTTGGAAAACCAGAATGCACAGAGTGGGCCAAAATGCATAATCTAAAGGTACCATTTATCAATAGCCGGTATTTTGGATTTTTGAAATAATGGTGTTGGTTGGAAGATGGGAGGTTTACGAAATATTGTTCTGAAGTATGTTTTCGGGTTACCAAAACTTAATACAAGGATGTAGTAGGAGCATGACCCTAAACTTCAAGGCTAAAAAAAGCGTACTTTTTATCATAGCCATTGTACAATAAAAAAAAAAGGAGCTCCTCGATAAAAAAACATTGAAGCCCGATAGAAGAGCCGCAAGCTTCCTCTCAGCTGTTTACATAAGTTTTAAATATGAGAAGACCAGTTTAAGTCATTGTCAATGGTTAAACCTAGGAATTTAATAGAGTCATTGAGAACTAGTTTAGATTCATTTACAATGATCTCATGAGTTAGTTTAAAATTATTTTGATGATCTTTGCTACTGGGAAGTTTTTTTAGACGTGTTCAGTGTCAGTTTGTTGGCAAAACATAAATTGCTTATACAAGCAAGTCCTTTGTTGAATTTTTTTATATTGTCATTTAGAATTTAGCTCTGGTAGAAAAGATTCATATCATCACCAAATATGATGATTTATACAGAGAAGAAACAACATGGGTTCAATAATAGAGCCTTATGGTACGCCACATACAATGTTTTTCGTGGGTCAAAAATTGCTTGGTTAACTACTGCACATTGGGGTCTGTCAGTGAAAGAAATTTTAATCAACCGTACAGAATTATGGGAGAACTTTGCAGAAATCAAGTTGTTCAGCAAATTATTGTGGTTAATTCTGTTAAAAGCTTTTGGGAAATTAATAGGCGTGATCAAAATCACTTGATTTGAATTCAGTGTCGAAAATGCCTTTTCAGCAAGTTTCATGAGTGCAAATTTTGTACCCTTACTTCTTTGGAAACCGTATTGAGATTTATAAACAATATTTTCTGATTGAATGTGATCGTGAATTGGAGAGTTTAACACCTCCTCAAAAAGTCTTTTAATGCAGTATCAAAATAGGATGATAGTTACTGACTGAGTCACTGCTGCTTTTTTTGTTGAAAGTTGAAAGAACTTTTGCAATTTTCATATGAGTTGGGACTATTCCGGAAGCTCTTCACATAATAATAGTGTCAATATGAGGATTTGCTAGAAATCTGTGCTAGCTCACAATAAACTCTGCCCACTGAGCTAAGTGTCTCTACCTTTATGCAGTAAAATATGTAACTAAAGCGGTTACAAATACTACAACATGATTGGCACAAAAATATCAGGCCATACCTGCTGAGTAATAATAAAAACATGGCAACAATCAGATGCTACATAATACAATGATACATATACTAAAATAATACCAATGCGCTGGGTTACAGCAAAGTGAAGGCGGAAATTTCCTAGCTTGACATCTCTTCGATAGCGCTGTAGATGAATACGCTTGAATTTTTCCAGTCGAGAGTAGCCAGACCCAGCTAACATCACACACTAACCGCAAGCATCGCTTAGTAAGCTAGTAAGCGTGCAGACGAATAATCAACACAGTGGCCATTGCGTGAACTCCATTGCGATATTGCCTGGCTACACACATCTTTTTAGGCAGTTAACCAGAGAGGCTTTGAAATCGAAAACTAGAAGAAACATCATCTCCAAAAATGAAAGAATGACTCAGTTTTTTTCATTGTTCTTCCTTTTTGGTCTTAAACTCAAAATGGAAATTATTATATTTGTTTTATACCATTTGGCTTCAGACTGCTATCGAGGAACTCTCGGTCCTTGGTGTGTTCGAAAAGTATCACGTCTTTTAAATCAAACTTTGAAATATCAACGACGAGCACTAACGTGCACAATTGAACATGATAGAGTCTGAATAAATTGTTTTACAACAATGTATGATAACCAATTAATCTGCAAAACAAATGAATTTACATCATTTCTAAAAAATTATAGAAACTCTCAACCAGCAATGGCTCCTACAACAACTACTACATTCATTTTAGCTCCAAAGATTGCAAACTTTTTCTGAAATACCCAGGACTGCGCAGATGTTGATTTAGTATTGTGTGTTTGAAATCAACTTTTCAAAAGCCACTTTTACAATTTCGCATGCATGATGATCATATTATTGGAGGTTGCACTAGCGCAATGACAGTTCCGTATGCAAAATCGATGAAACAATAGAATACATCAAAATATATAATCCTCCAACAACACCAACTCCGATTCAAATTACATCTCTGAAAATTCTACAAAAATAGATCCCCCAAATACACTTACTACTCTATGAACAAATAATGATTGTACACTACAATTTTGCTGCAGCTACATATTTACCATCTTTGTTTAGAGTTTTCAGTTAGATCGATGTAATGGAATGAGTCAGACTGTGTCAGGAAGAAATGGACTGTTGAATGGAAACAAGCCTTATCATACTCATTAATCCTGAAAGTAACAATCATTCTTGCAATGTGATTGAATGTTTTACAAAAAAAACTTTTTATTAATCAACAGAGTAAAAGAATAATTAATGTTTTAAAGCAATATTGCCAGATACGTTACCTATTTTACTTTCTATATGCCGCTAACTATCTAACAAGGACTTTAACTATTACAATGCCTATTTCTTTTACTTATTACACACGCTAAAACTTATTATATACATTTTATTCAAATAAATTGTAATATTGTATGAACAGAACATTTAACCGTCGAAAGCCAAAATCAAAACAACGTAAGGCAAGTAAAAGTGTAAAAACCCCTACCAGTGATGGAAAATGATAATAGAAATTCAGAAACAAAGCAAGCATGCCATCAAGGATAAAAACCAAAAGAAAAATCTCCAGCGTAATCAAATAAGTTTCACAAAAAATGTTATTCTCGGGATTAACAAAAATAAGTTTCTGAAAGATCTGTCCAAATTATCAGCCCAAGTTAAAACTGAAATACACCAGCTATTTAACAAGTCACTCATCATGGTATGTTCACCAGTCTGTTTTTTTAACCAATACTAAAATATCAGGGATATTGTTGGGGAATTTATTGGTTATAGTGTAATGGAATTGGACAGTGTGGCTTCCCATATGAGGCCAGTGCAGATATCTACTAGCACCAATACTACTACTATGTACATTCTACTAACGCCTGCAAGAAACAAGCTTGACTAGGCACAGTACAGCTGACTACACGCTTGCACTAGGCAAGGCATAGCTGGCTACAGGTGTACAGTTGCTTTCCACCTTGAGTCACGTGACACTCTTTTGTATATGTGCTTGTCTATGTATGTTATGTTGTGCCAATACTATTAGTCAATCACATAATTTTATATTTATCTGTTTGTTGCCTTGCTATATAAGCTTTCACATGCAGCCCAGTGGGCAGACTTATAGGAGAGATCGATAGAGACGATAGCAGCAGTAGCTTGGACTTAGCTAGATGAGAGCGACTCGTAGCTCGTCGCCAAGAAGCCTGATACACTCAGCCATTTCTTCAGGAGCCATTCGTAGGATTATTGATACCTACAGGAGGACGCTCACACCTGAGAAGCTTGGAGTTAGGGACTTAAGGACCGAGTAACACTATTACCTCTCTTAACATACCAAGTGTCCAGTTTTGTGCATTGCATTTATTATCACATTTTAACTGTGATAATAAATCATTACTTTCACGTTTAACTATACCGGTTCTGTGAAGCAGGTTGCCTGAGAGAAGTCGTGATTGCTATTCAAGCGATCTCTAGTACATGCAAACAAAAACAGCCTTGTACTCTGTTGCTGCGCTACCAACCCAACAGAAACAAGTGCCAAATCTAGCTTATCTTGCAGTACCTGTGATAGCTACCCTAAGTACGGGGAAAAATATTACAATAGTGCATGCTGCCAGCTAGACGCAGTAAAAGGAAGTAACACACTTGTTGAGAGTTATGCTTCATGTACATAGAGCGATCGTGCCAGCGATTTTTCTTAGATATCGGGGAAGTCCCTCCCCAAAAATGCGCAACTTTTCACTACTACCCATTCTTTAGCTATTCTGGTCCAACTCACCGTTACGAAGCTTAGATCTCAATTTATTATGGGATCTTTGATAGATCGGAGCAATGAATAAGGCGAGACACTATTGGAGCAATGATAAAGCTTTTTTACTACGTGATTGGCTGATAAACGATTCCCCTAGCTATTTTTTGATGTCAATCGATGCCTGGTGATAACCTCAAATAAAATGCTATGTGTTGCTTAGCATTTTTGCCGGAAAAATAAGTTGCAAAACAGCGCAATCGCTAAGAAAATCGCTTAGTAATCGCTATATGCACATGCTGTTTTAGTCACTTCACAGTAGGCAGGTTTGGTCAAGTTTAAACAGGAATAGGATTGCTAGAGACTGCTGCTAGATAGAAGGCAAGCTCCTTCCACTGAGTAGAGTAGAGGAACAAGACAAGCATGTGACTGGATTATAAACTATTAGGTTAATGTGATTGGTCAATAAGATAAATGAATAAGTGCGCACCAGACAATGATTGACCCCAAACTATACATTTTGTGTTTTATACTTTATAAAAGGGCATATAATGATCCTGTGTGGTCAGATTATAACAAACTCATGATCTCACTCTTGCCTTGTTTTACAAGGAGTTCCAGCTGATACTTCTAGTAACTTTCTTCGAAGCAGTGTTTTGGCAGTTGGCGCCACCATACCATCAAACAGTGATGTAGTACAGAGCTAGCTGGCCAGTGCAGGGCCAGCGCTAAGCCCCTGTAATGACTGCCACTGCAATTAGTATGAACTTTGTGCTGTACACTGTCACTGTGCCGGTAATCATCCGTACTTGAATAGCAAAAGTCAGTAAAATAAACATAATTGCACACAGGGTCAACAAGCAATAATACTGACATAACATTGCTATGCACTTCAATAAAAAAAACACCAGTTGTGTCCAAGAAGTAACGCACAATTTTAATACATTGGTGGCAGCAATGGGATCGGATACGAATGGGATGGTGGTCGAACCGAAGCAGAGGTGGCTGGAGAGGTTGAGTTACGCTCCCTCCCAGCTCCACCAGTTCCTGCTACCTCCAGTTCAGACACGCCCCGTATATCTGTTGTAGACAGAAGTCAGTCACTACCCTCAGATACAGACCTGGTTCAGGTACAGAAAGCAGGCACTCACTCAGTGACAGTGATATACGCAGTTGTGGAGAATAACACTCCCCTTATATAAGAACAGCTGGAAACAGGAAGCAGCGAGCTGAGACAATTGAGCCAGAGGCAGCAGCCACTCAGGATTAGAGCTGACGGAGTTCTAGAACTGCATTTAGTAGTTGGAAATGTACCTGGTGGTGTGCTGTATGCCCTTACAGCTTAAGGGTACAGTGATGTGGGCAACCCATTTCCTGGCTCTTGCTGGGATCAGAAGAACTACTAGACTCCTCCAGTAAACATGGTATTTCCATGGCATGACGGCTGATGTCCGGGTATTGGTTTCCAGCTGTGAAATTTTCCAGAGGGCAAAAAGGGGGGGGGGTACCAAGCCTATCCCAGGTCTGCAGAGGATGTTTCCTCACAGACCTTAGCATAAATTAGCCGTGGATCTGGCTGGGCCACTGCCAGAGACAGATAGAGAAAATGTATGGATTTTAGTTTTAACAGACCACTTTACTAGATGGCATGATGCGCTGGTAAACCTAGACGCCACAGCTCCAGTAGTGGCCTGGATGAATAGATGTTTCGCTACCTTTGCATATCTGGGCAGATCCGAACCGATCGAGGGGTGCAGTTTGAATGAGTTTGATGAGGAAGCTGTGTACTCTATGGAACATTGGGAAACTTAAGCTACCCCATACCACCTGCAGGCAATTGAAGTTGTTGAAGAAATAGCTGGGTGCTAGGAGACTCATTGCGCTCTTTGTTGCTGAAGAGAAAACTAGAAGAGTGGGACTTGGTGTTGCCAGAACTAAGGCAAGCTTTCTGAGTTACTCCGCACTCGATAACAGATGAAACAAAAACGACTTGATGCTGGGCAGGAAGCTGAGGCTCCCAGATCAGATTGCCTACCACCATCCCCTGAGAAACCCCATGCCAGTTCACAAATATGCTCAGGCTCTCAAAGAGCATCTAGAACATGCATAACACTGTGAGGGTGGTACAGAGTCAGATTCAAGACGAAGAAGGAAATAAGCCATATCTGTCTGCTCCAGCGGAGCAAGTATGGCTGGAGAATACTAGGAGAAAAAAGGATGAAAAACATAAACTGCACACTTAAGTCATTGGGCCCTATCTGGTGGAGGAGGCGTACTCAAATCATATGTACCTCATCTTTCGACAAGGGAAGGTTTCCATACAGAATGGAAACCAGCTGAAACAATACAAAAGTTGTACTGACCCTAGAGTACACGCACCAGCTACTGTAAAACCCAGAAGGTGACCAAACACGAGGAAGCCACTAATAGACGAAGAGACCGAGTAATACCTTCCTTTCTAGCACCTCAAGAAGAGCCTGTAACTTTGGCAGTCAAACCTCCAGTAACCAGACTCCCAATACATGTAGCAGATCAAACACTGGACCTTTCCTGCAAACGGTGTAAAAGTCCGCCAAAAACTCTGCCCGATGGGCCAGAAAGCATAGAAATTACTCTTACGCCCTTGTTGGCTATGCCCTCTGCAGTGGACAGTAACCGCCCCCCCCCCCTTCCCCCCCTTAAGTAGCAGAACCAGTGAAAGATCTAGAAGGAGTGTAAGACCACCACAGCACAATGGACAGCCAGTGCGCCACTACATAGGTGATGCCAAGTTTACAAACCAGTTTAAGGAAGAAGTTGATGAAGAGGCAGAAATGGACAGAGAACTGCTGGATTCAAATGAGCCACAGAGTCCACTGAGTCAACCACCTCAAAATCCTGCCGAGACACAGCCATCTCGAAAAATTGCAATTTATCAGAATTGCTCCCAGTATAGCTGAGCCGGCATGATCTGTAGGAATCGAGTCTATTCTATTTTTACTAGTCAGTTACAGCTGTAGTGGATCTTGAGGGCCTCATTAAATCCACTAAAACACAGATTCGCCAGCCGAAATCCTCATTAGCTGACACAGCCGTGTGGTAGCTGCCGATAGCCTTCTGCCAACAGTTACCTCTCTCCAAGAAATAACCCTGTGCTGGCAGGGCACCAAATTTACAGTGAAGTAGTGGAATCTACTCCACAATAAGTAGAGAGCTCTTGGCACTTGCATTTATTCAATCAATAATAATGGTAAGGTACGCCATTAGAAAAAAAAACAGCGCAGATAGAAACCCAATATGACACAATGGCAACAGACGAATGCCCTGCTTTTCGTAGGCTTAAGCGCAGGAAACAATTGGCGTAGTAAGCCCCACACCCAATACCACATAAATAGAACATAATCAAGTGGATAAGTATTCAATATATAAGTTTACGCTAATAAGACTACAGGCAGTCATTCAAATACACTCAGTGCCCAGAATTATGGCCCAGAATTATAGGCTCGCAGGCCAATCCTGAGCATTTGTACTTCAGATAGTAGATTCTCTGCTTTGCTCAGCCTTGCGTAGAAGCTATGCAATATATCAGGGGGTTTATAGGATGGATCCTTGGATGAATGGATCCTTGAGACTTCTAAGCCTGTATTTCTTATCTCTCAGACAAACCAGCCATTTTAATGATGGCTAGAGATACATTCCCAAGGTTGGCGTACCTTGCATATGCTGTGCCAGGGTGACTGGTGTATAAAAATGCGGCTGTTTATGTCATCCGATGGCTAAATATTTGCTGTCAGTACTTATAGCATATGTGCGCACAAGTGAAGTCATGAAAATTCACTGCATAGCACACAATTTTTTTTCTCAATTCATCAGTTGTCAAATTTATTCTTTAGAAAAGTGACTGCCTTGCAAGCAGCCCATTACATCATTGTGCAAACCAAATTTTTTTCCTCAACATTATTGACAAGAATGCAAAGAGATATCAAATCCACCGAGGCTGTCATGATAGTAAGCTAGTGTAGGGAACCCATGTGTCGGAAGTTGAAGTGAAGAAGGGGAAAAGTATCTAGAGGCAAGCGGTCTATGTCTTAACAGTGGTTTAGTAAATGGTTTAAACAACAACTTCATCTGTGACATGAACTTGAACAAAATTTGCCGATAAAAGTGTGGGAACTTTTGCTTGCTACATTAAAAAAACAAAACAAAAAAAGTAGAGATTGCATGTGCCGATAGTGGGAGGGAGCATAGAAATAGAGCCAAAAACAAAGTGGATCAAAGTACCAAGAGCCAGTAATGAGAATAAACTCTTCGGCATTAGCATCCAAATAAACAGGTACAGTCCTCCTACGTGCAAGCTATGGCATAAGTTTAGAAAAAATCCAGCTTTCTTACGGAGATCTGATCTTATTATACTGCCCGCATTACTTGTTGTTACTTTTTTGGCAAAGCGGGCATAAAAAGTAGCCAATATTAGTTGGCAAATCTATAAATTTTGAGATTTTCAAGTTATTCAGGATGCTCATATGATACTCTTATACATTGACTAGTTCTTATTCTAACCTTTGGCTGTAAATCCTACGAATACTCTATCTCAATAAGTCATTTGACTGCAAAAAAGCTTTGCTATTGTGTGAACGAAGTTTTTCAACTTGAAGCATGCCATCACTGAGCACTTTTTTGTTGAGTTTCTGAATATTCAAGTTTCAAGCAGCAGAATTATATATCAAATAACCCTCTAGGCCTACTCATTCCGGATTTACAAGCTTGCCAAAAATCCATTGGCCTCAAATGCTCGTCGCATCAGCTGAAATTAAGCTTGAAATAACTTCCATTGATTGCCAAGTGTGTCATCTTTGGATGGTGGATGTGGTCAATTATAAAAAATAACAGCGTTTTTTTTATAAATTAAGTTACATCGCCTGTTTTTAAAATAAAATTTAATTGGGCAATTCATTTAGTCTTAGGTTTGCTGAAGGTCATTGCAGCATGAATAAAAAATCCTTATGAAAACACTCCATCGAAAATTGGTTCTAAGATTTAATGTTGGGCTTTACTACTGCGCGACATTTTTTATCTGACTTGAATTTGAAGGCTGCATACATAAAATCAGAATTAGTGGTTTTCTCCGTATGAATTCAATTAGTGCACACACATTGTAAACAAGATCACCGCTTGTTTATTATGTGAAATGGCGACAAGAGACGGTTGCGGGATTTTTCAGGTGGTCCAATGTGATCACAATAACAAGGATCATCTTATACTCTTTCCATCAAAAAGATAGAAGAAAATTGTGTTTGTTTTGGTTAGTTAGGGAATAATAAATGGTAGTCACACACAAATGGAGTTACAGTAGTACGTAGAATAATAATAAATAAAATAATAATAAAAATAGTACGGCAAAAAAATAAATATTCTGTACAGAAATTTCTTCTGCACCTGCACCTGCACCTACAAAACTTCTCAAAATTATTGCATGTATCTTAGTTTAGGCAGTGCGTTGTGATTTGTGTGTTATTTTGTTATCTGCTAGATCGACAGCAAGTGCTGAACTAAGGGTAGAGTGTTCAATGCTGTACACCTTCCGGGGACACGCAGCGATGGCTAAGTGAATAGCTCGCTTTTTGCTGAGCTCCACTTTATCCGGGAGAACTGACTGTGAGCCGAACTGTTGCTGGAAGGTAAAGGAGTCAATGTTGTACACCTTACGGGAATATGCAGCGAGGGTCAGAATGACTGTTCGCTTTCCACTGAGCTTTGCCTGCACTGATCGTTCGCTAAACTAAGTTGCGGATCTGTATATCTTCAGCTTGCAACTATTTTTCATGTTCAGTGTAGTGTGAAAAAGCTTCGGAGAGTTAGGCCAACTCTGATTTTATTACTATGATACATGAAAATTTATACAAGGGTAGAACAAAAGAATTGTAAGCCATGCCTTACATTACAGTAACTAAAAACTAGTTTTAAATTCTTCGTGGAAACAAAATACTAAATAATAATAATTGGTATTTATTTTCGGAATAGAAGATTGTAGTGATACAAAAGGTAAAATGTATAAAATATAAGTGTAGAATGAAATATGTACAAGGGTTTTCATAGCAATGGTGTTTGGCTAATCATGGCGTCCCTCACAATACTTCCGATCCGAAGATGTTTCGGCAATTTTAGGCGGTGTAAAACTTGGCATATATTTCTGGAAGAATGTATTTTGTAGGCTTGTTGATCGGCACTGAGTGGGCCTATAGGGTTACTCAATATACCAACTTGCTGCTTAAGTCTTGAATATTCAAAAATTTAGCAAAAAATGGTTCAGTGCTGGCATGCTTGAAGTTGTAATGAAATATTTCACAGTAACTCAGCTCAGAACCAAATTTCCAATACTTGTGAACATTTAAAAAAATTGATAAGACCTAAGGGAGGACAGCCTTATCACTTGAGCAGTACACTAGCACACAGAAAAACGCAGTTGAATGATATTTCCCATGATCGGGCTTAAAACACTATAAAAGCAACGATTCAAAAAACGATTGTAATAATGAATAAGATAGAGTACAAAAGGAACTTATAGGGTTTTCGCTTCCATTAAAACTAACTGCGAGCTTCCAGTTTGATATTTCTGAGAAGAATCTTTTTCTCTATTAGTGTGAAGTTATTACGCTAAAAAATTAATTTTGATATAGCAACAGTGAAACTTGCCAATGGAAGCCAAAGTTTTACTTGGAGACTTCCTCTTTGGTGCTGGCTGGGTAAACTTTAGGCAGCCTTGCAAGCTCTTCATGCACATCTTATGTTGTTGAATAACATTCAAATCAGTAGCTCGTCCAATTTGGCTCACAGATCTCCACACATTTTGGCTCTGTTCTATGTCTGACATCAATTCAGTTGATCGAATCTCCGTTTTACGGCATTCCTCTACCAAATAATCTTTCATCTCCTCTCTGATTTCTTCCGATCTTCTGTGAATTGCATCAACCTGCATAATGTAGTTATTTTTCATTGATAAATATCAGGTGCACAGTATAATGCACTTACTAAGTAATGGCAAAAAACTTGAATAAAACAACATGCATAGGTTTGGCTGGTTTGAACTGGTTGCATTGTTTTTAGTATAAGATGAACGGATCTTTGTCATGGTGTTTACGGACAATAGGGTTCACTTGGTTCCAAAGTGTCCTTTTTTTGCACCAGGTGCCATGAGAACTATTTGGGTACTTTTTGCGTGCACCAGGTGTTGATTATGTCATTTATTAGTGTTTGTAGTATCGTATGATCATTTATTATCTAAGTATTTATTGTGCAGGGGTTATATTGGGGTTTGTATCACTGTTTTGATTGTTGGTTTGGCTAGTGTATAAAAATAAAATTGTACTATTATAATGCTATTGCTAGACAACATGTTGGGAGAAACAAATGTAAAGATGAGAACGGTGAGAAAAAAGAAAATATCATTGAAGGTGGCGAGAGTGAAATTGTAGATAATCTAGCAATTAGCATGAAACAAAAAGTGGTAATGGTTATGATGGTATTGGTATTTGTTATAGGAGTTTCTATTTTTGGAGGTGTTACCGAGTTTAAAATTTATGAAAAGGCTATGAGCAAAATACAAAAGACAAGGAACTCTCCCATTCGAATCATAAATGAAACTATAGGCGAATGACGAATATCTAATTCATCATGGATGGAAGTGCTGAAGGGTTTGATGGGAGGGCCCATTCCACGATGATGACTGCAAGCCGGACTGGTTCTGAGAAAGCGAGAGCAATTTTACGAAGGATTGAAGCTAGTCAGACTATAGCTTATCATCCACTGGTAGAAATACATTACTTTTACAGTGCCTATCAAAAACGCTTTGAAGATGTATCAATATTTCCCAAAGGAGTGATAGATATAACGATGAGTTTCCCTACATATGGACAAAACCGATGGTTGATAACTGATAACTTGATGGATGAAGTTTTTGTTAAATCAGATGCCAATGTTTTGTATGAGATTCAAAGCCATCACTTGAACATAAGCGTCTGTTTCATTGTTCAGAATCTGTTTTTTGAAAGGAAGTAGTACAATTTCCTTGAATAGTCATTACTGTTTCCTTTTTAAAAAAAACTCGAGACGCTACTTCAAGTACCTATTTGGCTCGCCAATGTCTTGCCGGGAGAACGCAATATGTACAAGAAGCCTTTGAAGGAGCGACCAAGAAACCTTATTTTTTTAAAAATATATGCTGCCCAGCGAAGGATGATCAACACAGAATATCAGAAAATTTTATATCTCACGTTTCTATGATGTTATATGTGCCCAAGTAATAGCAATGAAATACAATTACGATTTGATTTACTCATACACATTTTGTTAATCGGATGTGTAACACGTTAATACAATGGCTAAAGCTCTGCAACAAAAATTGAGAAGAAATGTGGCACCTTTGTTATCACTCAACACTGAATCCACCTTAATTCAAAAGTCTGTAATAACTAATGCAAAAAAAGATCTTATTATAACTCTAATTGAATGCGCTAAAGCTATTTTAAATAGAACGCTGCCATTGTCATCTGCTCAGTATAATCAGTTGCAGCGAAGCGCGAAGGATATTGCGGCTCTATTTAGGAAATCAACGATAGGTGAAAAAAAAATTGTACTACAAAAAGGAGGATTATAGCTTCCCTACTAGGACTCATTGTCAGCACAGTAGTTCCCAGTATATTCATAGCTGCATTAAGAGGAGGACGAAGATGAACACCCTCAAAAGAATGATGAGGAATAGAACAAGAAATTTAGCTCTCAGTGACTTGAGTAAGATAGGAAAAATTGCTATAATCAGAAAGGCCAAAGCACAACTGTTTCAATCATTGATGGAATCTGTCAAAAAAATTATATTGGGTAACGTCTTTCCTGAATCAGAACAGTTTATCGAGTCGCATCGATACAAGAAGCCGCTGCATCAACTAGTCATCAAATGAGCAGTCAGTGATAAGCGCAATATTTTGACTCAGACTGGTAAAGGTAATCTTTTGGACACTATAATAACTCCCATTGCACCTGTATTATCTTCAATGATATCATGAGTCTCCAACCTCTGAAGTTTTCTATACGTTGTTTCTTAGTCTCTGAACTTGAGTACGATAGGGTAATGAGGATAACTGGCAATGGTAAATTGACAGATCAAAAAAAGAAACACGCCACGACTATATTACAACCCCATGGAGGATATAACGGTGAGAGATATGAAAAGAAAGTGAGATGCTTTTATTTGGAGTTGGCACACAAAGCCGATTTGTCTGAGTACGAATTGAAGGCAAAAACATTCAAAACACGCAGAGCTATTTAAGCGACGCGAGGAAAATTAAGCGAAACCGCCAAAGGATGGGAAACGGGAATTCGGCTTTAAAGTCCATGCCTCTGCCTAAATGATCATTTAATAATAGTACGATTACCAATGGCAAGCCTGCACCCCTTTTGCGAAATGATGCTACTCTCTCTAGTCTTGTGATACATGTAGATGTTAAAGGGAAGACACAGATCAAAAAGAAATGGTTTGACAGCAAAAACTGGGATGTGGGTGATAACAACGATGTCGATAATGGAGAAGGTGATGGGCAATAGGAGAAAATGAAAAAGTGGTTAGACTAGTTCAAGAAAAAGTACCCAGTGTGAAAAAGCGTAAAGGTGATTGATCAATTGGTTTTAGAATGTTGCACAAGTTGAGTGAAATAGGGAAATACGAACCAGATACTGGCGAGCTCAAAATAGGAAAGAGCTAGCTAAACCCTAGGCTTCCCAAATCTTTGCTGCGGGGCGTTTTAAGCTAGTGGGGCTTGATGAGATTTGGGTGAACAAAATACAGCGAGTTTAACAGTCTGTTTTTCAATCAAAGGGTCACAACTGTCAAGAATTCGCCAAGACAAAACATAATGGAAAACTTATGGCAGTTGTGGGAACGGGAAAATGGACTTCAATGCATTAAAAGAGCTGTATTACAATCCTGCATTGCACACATCTATGAGGAGTTAGAGGTATACTGCAAGCCTGTAGCAAACGAGAGAGAAAAAAACAGAATTTGAGAATGACTGTGAGGAGAGGACGCCTACATGCTGCACAAAAGGCAGAATTTAAACGCCGCCCTACCATTTTTGCTGGAATAGGAGAAGAGCTTCCAGTTAATTTGATGCATGTTCAGTCTTGAAAAGAAGAGAATGATGGCACAGCATTTTTGCTAATGGCTGGAAATTCTCTATCCGGAAAAGGATGTGAGCTCACCTCCAAAGCAGGACACATTGAGGTTTGAAAAGGATATTTGATGGAGAAAACTATGAGCCTTTAAAAGTGGATAAAGGTAAAGAGTTTAACGATCATCTTGTCAATATTCTGCTGGTGGAGAAAAGATCAAGGGCTGTACGACCGAAAACAAAACGATAAAGGCCTAGATGGTGGAGCATTTCAACAGAACTTTAAAAAGAAGATTAAACAATATCTGACATATAAGGACGAGGACAGATACATCAAATTTTAGCTTATTACAGTCAGCTTGCACAATCACACTATCAACATGCCTATAGTTGTGTGACGGAACGATGTATATTTTTCAAAACCAAGAAACTGTGTGGACTCGAGTGTACGAAAGAGGCGGTACAGTTTGACTAAAGAGCCCAAATTGAAAGTTGGATATTATGTGAGAATTAGCAAGGTGAGGAGAGCTTTTGAGAGAGGTTACAATCCCAATTTGACCATGGAGGTTGCTATAATCACTGAAGTGCTAACCTATGAAACACCTAGAGTAAACAAGTGAAAGATTTCATTGACGAAAGGTTCAAGGAAACCTTTTACGAAAAATAATTGCAAAAAGTAAAAATAACAACATGTACAAAATCAATAAGATCTTGGAAAGACGAACGCAATGTGGCAAGAGTCAGATACTGGTCAAGTGGTTGGGGTACAAAGAAAAGGTTTACGGGTGGGTGAATGAATAGTTTATAAGCAGTGATTGCCAGCTTTTACAATCATTTACCTATGAAATGTCGATGCTGGTTACCTTAACCTTGAACTTAAACCCAGTAAACTTCCCGGACAATACCAGCTCTGATTTTGCTGTGAAACTGGATAAATATATAAATATTGTAGGCACTAGATGGGAAGTGACTCTGATAGACAAATTGCATTCCAACAGTTGGAAAAATTTTACGAGGCCAAAGTTTGTCTGGAAACAACCAGTGTCTCCTGCAAAAGCAACAAATCATTTATCCTAATCAGCAATGGCAGATAAGATGGTGTAGAAGAGTTGGAGGAGATTATAGAAAAGAGAATTTGTGAAATGAGTCGAATAAAAAGTTTGTGATCTCCTACGACAAAGTGACCAACACAAGTTCACTGACAAACAGTGATCCCAATATAACGTTAAGTTTTTCCAAAGCCATAGCCAACATCTTTGGAGTCAAAATGGGTGAAAAAACTACATATCCTAGAGGCAGATATGTCAATGTCACACCATCCAACATAAATTACGCCAAACCTCTTTATACTTCAATTCCAACATTTTCACCAACAAAATGCTAGGCAGTTCAAACGTGCCTTTGCTGAAAGTGGTGCCGGCTCAAAGGAAAAAGCATACCGCCGCATACCAAGAGTTTAAAAACCCGCTACATCGACACCGCATAGCTGACTAGCGATCTGGTTCAAGTGCTTATAACAAGCAACAATGATGAGCAAATACCATTGGAAGGTGGAAAGGTCGTCCCGGTAGTATATTTTAGAGAATGACAGACACTTTTAGTTTGGACTGATACACCCGCAAAAGCTCGAAAGATTATTTCCAATATTATTACAAAATGTGAGCTGGAAATATAATTGGAGTGTATAGTGGGTGACGAGTTATGCCCGGGATGAGTGGCAATGAATTCAGTAATGTTTTCTCAACCATCCTCAAACCGGCAATACCCTTGCTGAAAATAAGAGCAGTGAGTTTTGGTGAAAGACTGATGTCTGTAGGCAGCAACACAGCTTGTGATGTCATCAACAGACACAGTTTGGCATCATCAGCAAAGAAGAGAAATTTAGAAGAGCTCAATGATGTAGGAGGGATATGCTCAGAGCAGTGTACCCCGATCAGGTCAGAGAGAGGCTTGGGAAGATGTAGTCATTTGATATTTCAGAAAGCGAAGAGGCTAAAAAGACACAGTCGAGTGAAATTCAACTTCATTCCACACCATCACTTGGACAAACGTCACTCGAAAAAGATGGCAAGTCCAAATGGTATGACAGGTGGCAAGTTGGAGGGTTATCCTTACAATATATTTCCCTGTTGGACATGTTCGTGCCAGAGCCCACAAACATTTTGGTAGAGAGATCCGAATTGGTCATCATCAGACCCAAGTGGTTGGACTCTTAGGGCTGGGTTGAGTCGACCATGACCGGCAGTAAAAACTATCATCTGGGTCTTTATCACTTGTTTTTGCAAACAGCAACTATGGTTGTCCAAGACAACGAGAGAGTGTCGTGGTGTCTACAGAAAATAGCTTTTCCTGGTTCCAAGTGCCTTTTTGCTGGCACTAGGTTCCTTAAGAATCTGAAAAGTACCTTTTTGTGTGCACCAGTTTATCGTCTGTTTTAATTTTGTTGTAATTGCATAGTTACCTAAGTGTTTATTGTGCAGGCTTTGCTTATACTGGGGTCTGTATGGTGATTTGGATTGTGGGGTTGAGTGTATAGAAACGGTATGCAGGGTTTGTTTATACCTATGTTTGTATTACAAGTTTGATTGTAGAATTAACATTGCATAGTCATTGGTATATTTTTGTTACATAAGAACACTGTATGGATATTGGTAGTAGTAACTAATATAAAAACATTCAATCAAACAAGATGTGTCTCAGAAACACTTAGTGTAGACTGTGTTATAGTTTGTCTTTTTCTCTTGAAGGTTTTCGCATCTTTTGATGATTTGATGTTTTCAGAGTTCTATTTTTTATACGAGTGTTGTTGATAGGATCAGGAATACATAGCAGATTTGGATGTGGCTGTGGTAATAACCGAGCTCAGGTTTTTTTAAATTGCTGGTGAGGTATCATTCTTTAAGAGCTGTTTGTGTTAGAATAACTTCATATCAAAAACTCCTTCGTTGTTGTGACCAGCTTTTGTCAATGATATGAACACTACTTGGGAGAATCTGTAATAGGCATTCACTTTTTTCATTACATGAGGTTTGTCGAAGTACCAAGATTTCTTTAGATCGAGGTTTAGGGTTTTTTCTTTCTGTCTTACCGTCCATTGTCTGTTGTCATTTTTATGAAAAGTTCTCGAAAAAAAAAAATTTTCACTTACTAAAAATATACAGTACAGAGTTTTAGTATGATTCATGATTAATATTTTGTCAGCAAGATTACAATAGATAGGAAACATTAAAACATTATGGTTTTTTGAGTTTTTAATCTTTATTAATT
This sequence comes from Cryptosula pallasiana, assembly GCA_945261195.1. Taxonomy (NCBI): domain Eukaryota; kingdom Metazoa; phylum Bryozoa; class Gymnolaemata; order Cheilostomatida; family Cryptosulidae; genus Cryptosula; species Cryptosula pallasiana. The sequence continues at coordinate 48,855,910 of OX183131.1, read as the reverse complement.
CTTACCTTATTACTGAGAATCCTCCTATTAGTTGTAGTAAATACTGCAGTAGATATTACTCCTTCAGAGGATGTTGCTTGAGTGGATGATTTTTTTTGAAAAAACACTGCTTCTTAATTAGTCAAAATTGCATTGATTGGCCCAAGCTTACAACCAATGAGAATGCTCGAGTGAAAAATGCCTTACAACATATAAGTTACATAGTTAACTGAAAAGTTTTGTTTTCTTTGCGCAGAAAGCTCTTTATAATATTTTAGCGCAATTGAAAAATGAGTTTTTTATGCACAAAACCCTTTATGATATACAAGATTTTCGCGCCAATAAAAGAACAAGTTTACTGTTCGAAAATCCCGTCATATCATATGAGATGTTCGTTCAAATAAAAAAAGCTTTTCGAGTGAAAACCTTCTTTTACCTGTAATTCATAAGAAATTTCTCGCGAATAAACAAGTATGTTTGGACAGAAATCCTTTTAGATCATATAAGACTTTCAAGCAAATAGAAAAAAAATTGCGCAAAAATTCCCTTACAGTATAAAAGATTTTCGCGCAAATGAAAAAATATTTCCTTGCACAAAAAACCCGTTTAAAAAATATAAGAATTTTGCGCAATTAAAAAAATATTTTGGCACGGAAGTTCCTTCATATTATGTAAGAATTTGCGCATGTCAAAAAATGTTTCTGGCGCAAAAATCCGTTTATGACACATAATAATTTCCTGCAAATAAAAAATTGTTCCCGTAAAAATACCTTTATAATGTATAAAATTTGCGCATGAATAAACAATTATTTTTTGCCCAAAAATCCATTTATAAAACTAAGAATTTAGCGCAATTAAACAGCAGTTTGTTTGCTCGAAATTCTTTTTTATAATATCAAACATCTTCTCGCAAATAAGAATATTTATTTTGCTCAAGAAACTCCTTTGTAATACATGTGCTGTATATAAGAATTTTGCTCCAATAAAAAAAGATATGTTCAGTTTCGTCTATGTACTAAAGCCTTTTCGCAAAAGACTTTTCATCGGTTTTCAGATCAGATCAATAGGTGCAACTTTGGGTCTTTAAGAGCCACTGATTTTACTCAGAAAGCATCAACTCCAACAACATTGGCTGAATGAACAACATCTACTACAACTACTATGAGGACTCTTAGCTATACGGTAACAAATAATTAATAATTGGTTAATGTTAGTTGAATAAAGAACTCAACCAGTTGACCTGTGAAAAAGATGTACGCCAAGAACCTAAACGGTTCACTCCCAAGACCTCAGTCTTCGGCGACCACAAAAATGTTTTTTTTTTGTCAAAGAGTTACCAGTTGACCTCTATTCATTTTTTACCGTGTTTTTACTGCTTGAATTGTGACTTTGAATTAAATATGTTACCATTTTTGTTTTGTAAACACGATGACTTGAAACTCCAAGCCGTTTTCAACACTAAACATCAAACCAGACCTTTCTGCCCCAGCTAGCACCGGTACCAACACCACCACCACTACCACCTCCAGCACCAACACCTACACTAACACTGCCACTACCACCAACAACACCAACAACATCACTACCACCCCAACCACCGGCAGCGCATCTTCTGATACAACGAAAAACTCGGTGGGCACTTTTACCGACTCGCCGTTGAGTCCTACAGCAGAACATACCTATCACCATGACAACATCAAACCCCAGACTTTGATTTGTGAATCAATCCCCATCCTTGTAATTGATGATGACAATGAAGAGATTCAACTGAATAAGCTGGCAGGAATGATGGAAGGAGATCCGAAAAAGCATTGTTTGATACGGGGAATTTCGTGAGCCTCAGGGATTTACCAATTCCAACAGTGTTAAAGGTTCTTGGTGTGTCGTACGATGAAAAATACTTCATCTTGGAATGTGAATACGTTGTGGAGAATGGGGAGAGGGTTTGAGTGAAGTCATTTATTAATAAATATGCTTTGGTCAAGTTTGAAGAGCTCTTGTGGGCTACCCCGCATACGATGGTTCGCATGGGAGTGCAAAAACAAGATCAACTGAAATTTCACACCATCAACAACACTCAAAACCAGACTATGAAACAACAGCAAGTTTTAGCCAAGACTCTTAGAAAGAAGACATGTGAGTGCAAATGGACACCTACTTTAAAGCCGTCACTTTTGATAATATGCCGGACAACACAATCCTGACATTCAACAGACTGTCCACTCGGAAGAACTTGAGATAAGACAACGAATTATACCCCTAGGCGTTGCTCACACAGTCATCTACAGATTCATTTGTGATAATGATTTTTTGATGAGTGGAAAAATTATCTTTCTCCAGAGAATATTTCAACAATCAAACATTACAGTCCATACATAATTCTCCACAAGAAACATAGGAGCGAACAGCAATTGAGTGAAAAAAACATAATATTACAATCCTATCAGATGAATAAGCCTAGTTAATGTTAAGTGATTTGGCTATAAAAGAGAGAATAGCTTTGAAGTTGTTTTTTTGACAATGTTGGCGACAATTAGGACAAAAGTGATGAGAAAGATGATTGTGAGGATGGTGATATCGACAGTAGCTTTGATGTTGATGATGTTGGTGACAGCAATGATAGTGGTGACAATGATTACTGGGAAAGCAAGCGCAATTTGATGAACGCAATGCTGATATCAACGATCTGAACAAGGTGCGTGGATCTTGATTTGCTCCTATTATATTACTTCTCGTTATAAATAATTCTACTAGCTATCAACTAAACAGTTGCCGCATGTATAATAACAATGTTATTTTTATGATAGCGTGCTGCAGCCACTTTAGCGGTGTCTATGTATGCTTTTAGGCTGATGCTATATACAACTACATGAATGGCGAGTAGTTAGAGATGAAAATAGCTGACGATCTCCAAAATATTGACATTTAACACCAGACTCTGTGGTTTGCATTGTAGTTTAATTTTTAAATGTATTGTTATAATAAAACAAATTATTATCATTATTATTAGTATTGTTATTAGACAACGTGTATTTAATTTTTAAACACTAACTACAAAAACATTAAGAATTTTTGCCTGCCGAATATTGGGTTTGTAAAGAAGAAAAATCCGCAATTTAAACAATTTTCAAAACTTCAAAGTTTTGTTCTCATTATCAACACGACTCCACTATTTTTCAACAAGGGACTTATTTGTTCAGTTTAAACAATAAAATTTCAACTGAAAAACTTTTAAAGGTTAGACTATCGCTGTTGCAAACAACCAACTTCAATTTTTTTTTTCATTCTGTGCTTTCATTGTTTTAAACTAGTTACTGCTGGATTTTTCTTTTGCTTTATTCGGTTAGCCTTTAAAACACATGGGTTTAATTTGTGTCTATCAATTTCATAGTTAAGTCATTATAGTAGCAAAAATTGTTTGTGCTGTAACTTGGTTGTACCATGAAGTTTGGCATCAGTTTATTATAAAAACGTACTTACAACAAGCAAGTATTGACAATTATCTAGCTTGTGCATACTTTCAAAAAGTTATATTAAAAGTTAACTATACATGAATGATAGCTATTACTACTATCTATAGTTCCCATCTGTGTAAAAACGTAAAAATAATACACAAGTAGTCGCACCTGTTTAATGCTTCACTATAAAAAACATGCATGAAACGTAAACAAAAAAAAGACATAGTGACTATGCTACACATAGTATGAATACTTACACTTGGTAACAAACAATTAAAATTAGAAAGTAACATTGTATGATGAGTGATACAATCACTCGTTGCAAATTAGTGATAAATCTAATACTTTAATCATAACTAGTGAGCAAGTAGGAACAATATGTTGATTGTGCATGATATACAAATGTATAAGAGTTGTGGTAAGATGTTATAAAACAAATGATATATAGAGTACGTTTACGACCAGTAATAGTATTAACACTAACAAAAAATTAAATAAATATGGATAGATAAATAAATTATAAATCTCCTATCAATGCTGTCAATACAAAAGTTACTTCATTATAACATTTCGAAATTTTTCTGATTTATTTTCTATCATCATATAATTTCGTTTTAACAGCGCCATTAAAACCTTTCTTCTCAAACGCTGATTGTACATCTGAAAGTAATTTAACTGAGCTCAAGTTTTTCTTGCTAGTACCACTTTCAGCATTCAACTTTGAAACATCTTCTTCAGAATCTGATGTTACAAGCCTTTTAATGCATCTTACTTTTCTGTTTATTTTTCAATTTGTCTTTTAAGTAAAATCCTTAAATCTCCAACAACAGATTTTTTAGCTCTAGAGAGCCAGATTCTTTTACAAAAGTCAAAATTCAAAGTATTTTTTTTTTAAAAACAGCCCTCTATAGAATATAGACGCTGTAAATAAAGAATTTCTGAAAAAAAATAAATACTCAGTGAAAGTCAAATGATTTTTACTAGCAAATTAAATAAAATTATGAAAACTAGCAGCATAACAACTACAAAAATATATTTGAATGAATAAAACACTTGTGTGGGTGAAGATTTCTCAAAGTTTTCTCAGAGTTCCCACAGAGACAATATAAAATGGACAAGTGAGCATAAAAATGTCGTGATATAACTCTATCTGGTTCATTTATATCATTAGTTTTAAACGCCTCACCATAAAGTGGGCAAGATACCCTGCAGTATTTTTTAGTGCTTAATCCATCAGCTCTGAGCAATACTCTATTAATTTCATGGTTAATACTGTTAAAAAGTAACTTGAAACCTTGCTACCCATATCTAAAAAGAAAAATCTCATTTTTTACACGCAATCAATATTAGTAATAAGAACTCAAATTAGTCTTTACTATATAAATTTTGAAAAATAGGATGTAGATTTGGAGCTTGCTTCAGCTCTGCTAAATTTATTCTCCCCTCTTACTACTGCAGATTTGATTTTATTTAATTTTAATTTTATTTAATAATAATGATCTAAAGTATAAATTTTATTTAGTATAGTGTTGGCTGATTCAACTTCAGTATTATTTAGTTGTTGATAAAATGCTTTAGTTTTATATACATTCGTATGTGTGTATCTTGTAAAAGGGAAAGCAAGGATCAATTTCAATAAATCTTTTTCCTCCAATAAATCGCTTTGCTGTTCTCTCCGCAAAGTAACAGGATATTTTTATCGACTCAACTTTTCAATTAAAATTATAAAGCGTTCGACAATTTTAGTATGCAAAACGAACTTGCTTTCAGTTGCTTCTCCCTTGATGGTAGCGGTGGTAGGTGTGACGGTGGCAGTGGCGGTGGCATTGGCGGTGGCAGTGGCAGTGGTAGCAGTAGATGTAGCTGCAGTGGTAGCAAAAGTAGTAGTAATTAATTTGCGGTAGTTACTAGTTACTTCATTGTAATATTAAAAAAAAATACGTTTTTATTTGGAAAGGGCATTACTAAATCTATTTCCATAACTTCAGATGTAAATGATCTGTGACAGGTAGTACAGCAACAGGTCGGTAATCTGATAGGCTAGTGATATAAAATGGACTAAAATCATAAGGGCCCACAGTACACTGGGATGTTGTCCGTTTGCAACGTGGTTTCAAACCTTTTTTTCTCAAGTCCACAGCTATGTAAACAGTGCAGTGATTGTTTGATATAGTCCGGTAAAGCTTATCCTATTAAACCTGTTTAAAAATTTGTCTCTAGCAGCCTGTGGTCCAAACTTATTAAAGATTTATTGATTCGATAATATTTGAAAACCGAAAAAAAAAATGTGAGCTACAAATTAATATATCGACACAATTTAAAACTTAAAAATTAAACTATTTTTCTCAGTCATAACAAATCAGTATGTTTTCTAATGATAATTGGTTTTTTGAACAAAATTATGTCTCTAACAAACTTAAATTCTGTACAACTTATATTGAATGAACCATTAGACAAATCTAAGTTTATGTAATTCATCTGCCATATTTTGTTCGATTGGATGTTTTTGTAATAAGTTGTTTGAATTGATGAAAGAAGCAATCAATGTATATGTACAATGTTTTTCTTATGTAGTAAATCTGTCTAATATCTATAAAACACTTCATTTTTTATGCACTCAACTCCACAATCTAAATTACGATACAAACCCCAATATAAACAAATCCTGCACAATAAATACTTAGTTAATCATACAATTACAAAAAAAAAATAAAACACACAATAAACTGGTGCACACAAAAAGGTACCTTTCAGGCTCTCATGGCATTTGGTGCCAACCAAAAAGGGCGCTTTGGAACCCGTTTAAGATGCAGCATGCCAATGTCAAACGCGTCGAGTTTAAAGTTGACGGTTGCCCGGTTGGACAGAAATACGAGCCAAACTAAACCGAAGAAAGTTTTGGGTGGGAATATCATCAATTCCTACACACTACCAATTCTTCGTTCATCGGTAAAAATACACGCATTTCTAGAGAACAAAATCTATACGGAACTATGACTTACGGATTTGACTTGGCCGGTGACTTTTCCAAAAAAGTATTTCACCTGATGAAAAATGTCACGATGAGTGTGGAGATTCAGTTTAGCAACAACACAACGAAAAGTTGGTCTCTGTTAGCCTACTTTGTAACGGATGGTGTATTGGAGGTGGACAGTATTCTTCAATTATCTGTCGCCAGTGACGTAGTGCTCTAAACAATAAGCAAGATATGAACACCTCAAAGACCTTGTGGATACTATCTTTGGATGGTATCTGTCACACTGATGGGACCCGCATCGGAGCTAGAGATCATTTTTTGACCCGAGTTTACAATTTTTCAATGGGTTGCTTTGTGTTCAACACCCATTATTCCCATCAACCCAGAAAGCATTGTTTGGCGGTGTTGTTTTGACTCGTCTGGATGACCCGTCATTTTTTATCACAGCGCATGCGAGTTGTTGAAGAAGCCGAGAGAAGAAAATCCGATACAGAGTGACAAGTTGCGGCTGCAAAACCTTTTGTTAATCATGTACGGCAATTATTGCATATTTTTTCTTTCCTGAAAAGCAGAGGATTGAGCATGGAGGAATTTCTGAGAAGCCTGCTAGCTATAGGAGGTGACGAGATGAGAGATCACTCGATAAGAAGATTTATCTTACAGCCTTATCCTCAACTGCAAGTTTAAACAAAGCAATACGCTGGAAGGAATAAATGGAGTACACGTACACAGAGTCGCTCTGCTAAGTTGATTGCTAAAGCAAAATATTATACAATGGCTTTATTCTACATAACAAATAAAAGTTGCAACAAAATACAAAGCAAATCAATACTTGATAACTCCTAGAAATAAAACTGGTATAGTAACCGGTGTCTTATAAGGTCAGATATCTATGTAGCTGAAATGTGATGTTGGTCATTAATGTTGAGCTCATCTTTTACAAGTTGTGAAGGAGTATCTTTCTCGGGAGACAACCATGGACACCATCGTGTATCATCACATACGCTAGCTTATTAATTACTTAGGATTTTCGGATATAAGGAATGAAACTCATCATAAGATGTATTGTATTGCATACCTCATCTTGCAGAGCAGGATCTTGAGCTTTTGTTCCTCGCATTGTTCTTTTTCGGCATCGTCAAAGTAGGATAGGAAATCATTATGGGTCCCATCATATAGCAGACTGGAGGCTTAAAGAAAGGTATGAAGAGGTGTGAGCGAGATGTTGTCATAGGAAAATTTTAGTTCTGTTGTTTGATTCATTCTGTCGAATAGAATAATTCCACAGTTTTTCAAGACCGCAGCTATTTGAGAAGGAATGTAGAGGTCTCTGAGCAGCTCCTCGTCCACCATGCATCTCTCCTAAGCAATGATATTCTTGCGGGTCTCGCTCCATCGATGATCAGATTCTTTCAGCAATCCCACGTGTTCGTAACTTGTGACACTCCCAAGTAAAAAATTGCACAAGTAGGCCAAATTCGAGTACACCTTCAGCTGATTCATACTCTTGTCCACCAACAAGTTGTACTTGTTTTTTGATTTGCTAAAACTGTCGTGGGTATCAGTAGTTCTGAAAAATGCTTTTCCACTCTTCTTCTCTTCCATGTAGACCAAAACCATGGAAGCCGTCTGCTTAGCTTTGTGAAGTAGCGATCCTACTTTGGCTGGATAATCACTCTTCACTTAAATTGACTTCTTTTTACTTTTTGATAGATGTAGATGATTGTCTTCTCATTGCAAAACTCAAAGGTAAACACCTCTATAACTGTTGGCACGGGTAGATCACAAAATTTCACTAGTATTTCGATGGTTTGTCTTTAGTGCGCGCTCACAGTGTTTAGCAGAAAGCGCTCTTGTAGGTGAGGGCGCTCAAACTATTGATGCTGATGTTGTGAAAGGGTGTCTTGTGGTGGCGGAGGGGCGCATCTTCCTCAACATCCATCACGGCTTTTTTTTAAAGTTGAGATTTCACCATCAAGCAAGATCACATCAAAATGTTCTTGACTTTGACCTTGCCATTCTTCAGCATGGCGTTTTAACGGATGAAATCGTGAAGGGCTGTTGGAAGTTTGGATTTGGTTGGCAGAGTCGCATTCGTCAATTTCACGGATTGGTGTCATTGGTGGTGTTTGTGGTTTTGGCGGTATTGTTGCAGAAATAAACACCTGGGTCTCTGGCTCGTAAATCAACTGGCTTTCACAGCTAAGCATTCTAAAAAATATGAAAAATAACTAACAATTATAAATAATAAAATATAGGGTGTTTTCAGCGGCGTCGCATTTGATTTATTTCTATTATGTCACATATAAATAAAAATATAAATATAATAAAAATAAATACAAATAAAAATGCATGAATAAACGCTACATAAATAATTACTTGGGCATGAAGCGACCTTATTATTTCCCTGAAGAATACAGCACATGATAAGCTGCACAATAAAAAATAATGTCATGTCGCTTATGAACGAATGCCACACATATCAATTTACAGGGAAAAGAAAATAATAAACTATGATTGATGATTTCAACAACAAAAAATTAAAAGCGCTGGAGTGAGATACAGCAGGTTGGAGATGTAACTTCATATGACTGAAGCACTGTGTACCTACCGCGAATGTGCCTGAGCTAAAACATTTTTCGTTGACTCTCAGCCGAACGGTGTCAAATACAATGAAAATAATTTCTGTATGCGACAAATCGCCGCATTCGGTTAGGCTATTAAAATAATAAAAAATATTCACTATAAAATAAATTCAGCACACCTTGCCGAACGCTGTCGCATATTGTAAGGGACGCTGGCACTCTTCGGTAAAGAGACGCCATATTGTTTACCTAGTTACGCAGCCATTACGAACATTTACATTCTATTTACCTTTACTCTTACTGTGCGTTCTATGCTTGCCAATCTGTATAGTTCTATTGCCCTTACTCAAGCTACACTTAAATAATTATTCTATTATATTTTTACTAACTTTTTCCACGAGTTTATTATTACTTGCATTTTGGTGCTTCATGGAAGGCAAGGCGTGGTTTGCCAATATTTTTATCTAAGGGTGTGACTTGTGCTATTCACACCCGCCTACTTTGTTTATATGTGAGTGTTCACGAAATAAATATCAGAGTTAGCCTGACTCTCAGATGATTCTCTCTCTCAAGAAGCAAGCACTGAGCATAGCTAGGAGCATCATAACTACAAGCGCTGGTCGACTATTAGTAAGCACGAGGCTTGGCGGAAAGTAAGATTGTTCGCTCTCTTACTGCGTATTCCCTCGACCCGAGGTGTACGACGCAAAGCACCTGGTGCCCTAGTGGTTCGACACACATTGCAATCCGAACTGTGGAGTTCGAAACAAACTTATACAATAATAACGCATCGTAATTATTGTCGGTAATTACAGCACCATTATTGTCGGTAGCCCAAAGTTCGCAACAAACTATAAACTAAACAATAATTCCTGCGGAATCATTGTGTGCAATAAAGTTCGAGACAAACTTTAAACTAGACGACAATCACGGCACTGATTATTGTCGAGCCTAGAGAGGTTCAAACGCAGCCAATAATTATTAATTAATTATTGCAACTGCCAGCACTTGATCTACACCAGATTCGGTTGTTCTTTTGCCTGACCAAAGTCAGTAGTAGCCTGGTAACAATAATTATACAATTATTGTGCACTGCATTAACTAGGGTTGGCAAAGCGTTCGGGAGGTGTACAGGTGGCTACCACCCAGACAGTAAATTCCTGTACAATATTATGTTGAATGCGACTTCTCCGCCGAACGCCCTTGCATTTATTAATTAATCCGACGCGTTCGCCGAACGATCTCGCATTTGTATTAGAAATGCGACAGCACTGCGAATCCCGTCGCTTTAACAATTCATTTATTACCAAATGCGACGCCGCCGAAAGCACCCATAGTTGCTAGGTATAAAGTAAGTAAGACCCAATCGTTATTTTTCTGACAAAAAAGCTAATTTTGTCCTCGCCAAAGACTTTGCATTTTTGAGAGGAAACAGGCTAGGTTTGGGGAGTAAACCTTCTCCACAGCGTGCAATACCTAAGTACAATTACCAAGAAATAGTTACGACCCAGTTGTTAGCTCTCTGATAAATAAGACAATTTTTTTCAACATCAAATACTCTGCAGTCTTGAGAGCGCAACAGCTAGGTTCTAGGAGAACACCTTCTCCAAAGCCCAGCCGGTTTAGTTCTTTAACTAGTGTTAAATAATTATTTAATAATTCTTACCCTACTGCTGAGAGTTTCAGTCGCTGTAGTAGATGTTGTTCCTTCAGTCACTATTTCTGGAGTGGATGTCTTTCATGTGAAAACAGTGGTTCTTAAATAATAAAAGATTCACCAACTGACCTAAGCTTACAGTCAATGACAATAATCGCGCAAAAAAAATTCATTAGCACAAAATTTTTTTCCATTTGTGCAAAGATGTTTATGTGATATAAAGCCTCTTTCAAATTTAGTTTATGTTTTTATGAATTTTTTGCGTGAGCATTCTCATTGACTGAAGAGATGCAACTTTATCTTTTTGAAAACTTTGCATATTCACAAAAAGCTTCCACTGCGGCAATAGTGACTGAAGGAACAGCATCTACTACAGCTACTAGGACTCTCAGCAATGAAGTAAGAATTAATAAGTTAGTTTACACTAGTTCAAAAACTCAGCTAGATACGCTGTGGAAAAGGTGTTCCCCTAGAACCTTGCTGGTTTGCTTTCAAAACTGCAGATTCTTTGGCGTTGACAAAAACTGTATTTTTTGTTTGAGAGCTAATAATTGGGTTCTAATTTCTTATTATCAGTTGTATTTGGGTATCTCGCACTTTGGAGAAAGTGTATTTCTCGAACCTAGTCTGTTTGCTCTCACGACTGCAGAGTATTTGGCATTAAGAAAATTGACTTTTTGTCTGAGAGCTAACAACTGGGATCTGATTATTTATTATTAATTGAACTTGGGTAGCTCGCGCTGTAGAAAAGGTGTACTCTTTAAATCTAGCTGATTTGCTCTCAAGGCTGTTGAGTCTCTGGTATTGACAAAGCTGTCTTTTTTCACAGAGTTAACAACCAGGTTTTAATTATTTATTATTAATTGTACTTGAGTAGTTTGCGCTGTGGAGGTGTACACCTTTAATCTATTTAGTTGATTTTCCTTACTGTGCCATCTTTTTCATTGGCAAATACAAATTTATCCAAGAGTAGAATAAATTATCTTTATTATTTCTTGCTACTCAAAATTAGGTTAGCTAAAACCTATTAAATATTATCTGTACTTTGGTTTGACGTTTATTATAATTCACCAAAGCTTTTTTTTTACTTTTCATTTTAAATCAACAAGAGTTCAACAATGTCAAAAACACTACATCTGAAGAAACTTTTTCCCTATGCATACCACAAGTTTTCCAATTCAACATGGAAATACCAAGCAAGTCAATCAAGCTGGTTACCTTTCAAGCTATTATCTTCTGCACTACACAACACATGCCGAATAGGGCTGAACTGCATGATGAGATAACTCATCTTCAATGCAGTTGAAATACCTATCAGCGAGATGATGCTACGGATTCATTATTAGAGACATTTGCTGACAATTTTTATACTATCCTACTGTACATATGTCAAACATTTTATATGTCAACAGCTATTTAAAAAAAATTATAAAATCAGCTTGGGATAAAACCTAATTAAACAATTTAAGTTAATGTGATTTGAAAGCAAGTTGTTGGCGAGCTCTCGAACCCAAAGTCACTCAACATTTACAGATAAATAATGCAACAGAAATATTTGTACGTTCACCAGAATTACTTTTTGAAGTAATTAATGAATATCTATCATGTATTTATATATGTTTTTTATGTATTATACCCGTAATAAAACATATAAGTTCTCTCTATACAAACGCTGGGTGTGTCAAACAATCAAAACAGTGATACCAACCCCAATATAACCAACCCCTGCACCATAAATACTTAGACGATAAACAGTCCTACAACATTACAAACACTAACAACTGACATAATCAACACTTGGTGCACACAAAAAGGTAACCAAACGGTTCTCATGGTATCTGTTGCAAAAAAGACACTTTTGAACCAGGTGAACCTTATTGCCTTTAAACACCATGACAAAGATCTGCTCCTATTATACAACTATCGTTGATTTGACCTTTTGCTTCTCCACTTTGTTTGTTTCCTCTATCATTTCATCAACTTTTGCTTCAAAGTCACCAAAGCTGTTCCAAACAGACTTTTCAACTTTACAGGCTTCAGTTATATTTTGTGAAAGCTCCTTTAACTTATCTTGAAGTTCCTCACGCAGTTGCCTGGCCAACTCATCTAGCTCTACAACTGCGTGCTCCGTCTCCCAATCTGCAAATTACTCATAGTCATAAAAAAGATATTTTGGTGAAGCAAATTTTCATTCATCAGTTACTATCAAGTTTCAATCACCACAGTTGGTCAGTAGCAAAAAAAATTAATGGAAAGTTTACAGAATTTTACAAAATTTAGGTAGCAGGCAACAAAAAATCTAAGTATTATCATTACATGACTTGAGAGAAAATGTATTCATATTTCACAACTTGACATTAAAACTAAAAATAACAGCATATCTCTAAACAGCGGTGGTAGTGATTTCTAAGAGATATTTAAAAATATTGAATAACGATGAGTCTATGGCTAATAAATTTCAAAAGGTTTTGCAAGCCCAATAAAAAATATAATTTTCTGTAAATATTGTTAAAAATCACTCAACAGCTCATAAGCAAATATTGATCATATTTCTTGTTGTGAAGTACTTTTTATAATGTGGTCCGAAAGTTGAAATTATCAAAAACTGATGAAGAGAACGGCTGCTACATTCACGAACTTTAGATAGATTAGCTAAAACTGGATGTTTCAATTTTATCTTCCTCCTAACTCACTACAGTAATTACCAAGTGCTAGAGCATGTACTTGTTTTACCTAGCATTCTAAAGCACCCTGTAGCTGTGTTACAAGTTGAACAGAAAGTACTTCGACACACAGTGCATGCCAGAGTCAGTGGCGTGTCTTCATGTGTTTGGCATGATGGTTGAGCAGTGTTGTTGGACCGCCTAGAGAGCATTTTGTGGCCAACTCCCATGAAAGGATCATGCATCTGCAATCAGTCAAATATCCAGAACTGTTTGTTTATTATACACTAGTTGAAACCATATATGTGCTCAGTACTAGTCTTTGTACGCACTGACTGGGATTTGATAACTAGTCTTATTCTGGATTACAAAAGGATTGCCAGTATTAAAGGGTTTAGTTAAGTAACCGAGTAAAGCAAGATGTTTCTCAATGTTTCACATCAAATCTATAATTTTCAAGAAAAAATGCATGAACATCCATGATTGAAAATATTTGTCCCACAAATATGAAAAAACAAAACACACGTACACCACGCTTTGTGTGGGAATAGTTGCTAAATGAAAAAAAAAACGTTTGGGGAAATATTGCAATTTGTTTTTGAATTTCATGTTTCTGCATTCCTAATAAAGTTATTCCAACTGCCTATGCTTTAGTTACACTGGTTGAAACTTTTCACTGAAAAGCAAATTGTTAATAATCAATGTTAGTATATCTAATGCTTAATGGTATGCAGTGTTCAGCAATAAGAAGTTGCCTCTCTGTCCACTGAGGATTTTTTACACAAATATTATATTTATAAAAATATTGTTTTGCACTTAATGAAGGGGATAAGGATACAATTATTTAATGTTGTAATATTTTACTTCAGAAACTAAATGCCATTATTAAATTCGGAGGAATTAACCAACTGCTAGAAAATGTTCAGCCATCTGTCCTATTCAAGAGGCAAGCTTTTTGTCGTTGATCAGCTAAATAATTTCGTCGTTGATTTTCCGCTGGTAAATATTGTGGGAGATTTGCATGATGATTGGGTGACTTCAGACCCCTCCACACCTTTCCCCACCTTAAAACCTCCCCTACACCCCTTGCATCCTCAGTAACAGAGTTTCCAGTACCGTCAGAACTCTTACCCCTTAGTAGCTACCTGAATCCCCCTAAAAAAGGGATACCAAGTACCCCGGGTCTATCCCGGGTCAGGACCCTGACACCGTATCCAAACTGACTGATTCGGGAAGCCTGTGCCCCTAGGAGCCCGAAAGCCTTACCAGAATGGAGACCGGAGCCTCACCCCTACCAGGAGCAAAGACTAGGAAGTGGCACCTCCAAATAAGGAGTGGAAAGATTCAACCACCCTAAAAAGAGCGGGAAGCACAGCCCAGTGCTATTTCACCATGTGCATGTATTCTCATTGGCTTGCTTTGTTATTGTACTTTGTACCATGCTGTATCATTTGTGAATCTCTTATATTATGTTATGTTATTGGCTATAAAAGGAGCTGCTGTGCAATGTGAGAGTTAGAAGATGTGTTAATAGTGTAGTGCTTTTGCGTTTACACCACCGACACAACGGCCTCCGTGTACTCCTGTGTGCAATAGCTAATGTCTAGACAATGATAAAACGGTTCCTTGTTAACAATACTTTATTATACACATTCTGTTTAGCAAGATAAAAGTATGCTAACAAATCCACTAATACTATAATCCATCCACAACACTTCTCAGCAATCCACAATAACTTCTGCCTCCCTGATCTCCAACTATTCCTTTTATAGGAAGAGATCCGGAAGGCACACTCCCTTATTAGGGTAAACCAATCTAACAAGTTATTACAGCGTAATAGCAAGTCATTACAACCAATACAAAAATGTACACAAGGGCAATCAATAGGAGTAGTGAACCCATGGCACATTGTTCACTAGATCCAGGGCTCCTCATCCTTTAGCTTGAGTTCCACTTCAATGCTCTCATCTCCTATGTGGCTTCAGCAGGCTCCTATGTTTAGTATTCACTCAGGCTTGTCCATTGGTGGCCATTTATGACAGAGTAGCTCGATATAGCGGCCATTTATGACAGAGTACCTCTGTATAGCGGCCATTTATGACAGAGTACCTCTGTATAGCGGCCATTTATGACAGAGAATCTCGATATAGCGGCCATTTATGACAGAGCATATCGGTATAGCGGCCATTCATGACAGAGTACCTCTGTATAGCGGCCATTTATGACAGAGTATCTATGTATAGCGGCCATTTATGACAGAGTATCTCGGTATAGCGGCCATTTATGACAGAGTATCTCGGTATAGCGGCCATTTATGACAGAGTATCTCGGTATAGCGGTCATTTATGACAGAGTATCTCGGTATACCATGCATACTTGATCATGCATGATTGATAGATGAGTTATTTAACTGCTAACACTTAGGGATACTTCTAATCGAAGGGAATGGGTTCTTTTACACTCTTTCAGGGGTGACAAGGGGTGCAGGGTAGGGATTTGAGGGGGAAGGGAAGGGGCTGGGGTCACTGGTTTTACATAAATCTCCCACAATAGTGCCAAATAAAGTATTTACTTGATAAATCTGTTTGTAGTGTGTCTGGGTCGTGGACCCCGTGCAAGTTGTGTGAAAGTCTATTCTGGACAGACCCCCGAAGTTGGAGAGGAGAAGGAGAGGATTCTGTTGTGTCGGTGATAGAGGACAGAAATCTATTACAATAGTTCATGAATTAAAAATTCCAAGTGTTTTTCAATAAAATAAATTTTTTTAGGTCAAACATAGTTTTGAAATTCCTAATGTAACTTGTGCTCTCAACTCCGATAGTATAAGCAGTGATTTACCTATGACGTAACAAGCTATTCAAAACTATACAGCCGATTTTATTCAAAAGATTGGAATTTTTTCCAAAATCTTAGAAGTGTGCACTACCTTCCAATTTTGCAAAAACAAGTTTGTGACAACTTTCCACATTTGCTTTAGCTGTTTAATTCATGAATTGGCATTTTGTTTAATAAGAGGCGATGTTTTTTTGTACAAGTTAGTAAAGTGACCAAAATCTAAAACAAAAATCATTTTTTATCATTACCCAAAAGTAAATTGAAGGTGAAGTTGGTGTAAAAGTAAGGTGAGTAATATGACACAAATATTTGTTTAACAGCTTGCCTGTGTAATACGAGCTTTGATTGGCCCAATACATTTGTAAACTATGCTTTACAACCTTTAAACTACCTTAAGAAGTAACCATGAACAATTTCAGTTGGTGAGTTAAAACCTGCTTTATCAAATTTTGATAGACATCAAGAAATGTCTCAACTGTATTGAGACCAGCCAATGAGACATTTGATTGACTAAATAGGCACATTCTACTTCTCCTTTTTTATCCGATAGTTATATTTAGTCATTTTGCTATAATTTGACAAAAATTTTAAACCTATTATGCGTCCCAAGCTTACTGCCCTGCACACTTTATGTCTGCAGCGAGGCTGAGAACAAAAA
Source organism: Cryptosula pallasiana (assembly GCA_945261195.1). Taxonomy (NCBI): domain Eukaryota; kingdom Metazoa; phylum Bryozoa; class Gymnolaemata; order Cheilostomatida; family Cryptosulidae; genus Cryptosula; species Cryptosula pallasiana. The sequence goes on along the minus strand of OX183131.1, from coordinate 48,839,098 downwards.
AATAAACTGTATGAAAATTGGTTATTAATACAAACAAATGTTTTAGCTGCAAATGCTTAAGCCTGAACGAACTTTGACAAAAAAAGCTTGATCGTGTTAAAACGATATTTAAACATAGCAGCTTTAAAGTTTAATTCTGTGAACAACAGTTGGTGAACACTTTTACATCATTAGTTTGTGAAAAAGGATACTATATTTTCTGCTATGCTTTTGGCAATTTGATAATCATCCTTTCAAGAAAGTTCAATTTAAACAACTGCGTATACTGCTTTAGTTTAGGGTCAAAAGTATTAATATTTGAGCAGATCTCTCCTTGTTATAGAGTATTAATCAGAGGTGCATGTCAAAGCCGATTTCCAACAAACACTCATCTTAGCATATCATCTCTTGTTACTGTTTATTTGCTCCCTCTGTTAGCTCATGGCAATTCGCCTCAGAGCTGCCTTCTAATTCTGTTAACAGCACCTATGTTTTATTTTCAATGTTACGGTAGCAGTGCAATTGCCAGTCATTTTTTTAGTCATGTCAGAGATCTATCCCCCAATTCAGGTTCCTGTTGACACATGTTCTCTTGTTTTCATGTTATGGATCACATGTTGGTTTACTGCCAACTTTTGACTTTGTTTAATAGATACCTGATGGTTTGATTTTAGTGTTTGTCAGTTCATTTTCCTTTTTCAGTGTAACTTATTTATAACTGGTAAGACAGGTAAAATAAGTATATAATAGTTGTTATATAGACATTTGTAATAGGTAGAGTATATAGTAGCTGCTTATAACATGTTAGCGAATTCACACATTGATTTTACATCAATCAATAGGAACAATCTAATAAGCATCATCAACTGCGATCACTCCTTTGAATTTGCTGAAGTCATCAACTCATTCGTTTGGTTTCTCACTGCACTGTACTTTTCTGTAACTTTGTTGCAACTAAGCAGAGCTGGATGCAGACAGGGAGACTACATTGTGATATGCATTTACATTGGGTCCTCTTCTGTTCCCTTTGCATATCATCACACCCAGAGAGCACTTTTTAGCACCTTCATTATATCTTTGTGGTATGAGAAGCATTCTCACCTCTATCTTTCCACTGTTCTTCAATATTTATTCAAGGTGAAGAGCCATAGACTCTTCTCCTTGGTATTGATTCAAGGGAATGTAGCTCCAACCCCAATATAAAGGAACACTGTGCATTTGGTAAAACTTGAGAGATAATATATCTTGTAGCTGCTATCAAGCTCATCTTTCCATAGTTGTCTCATTTTCTCAGCCCTAACAGCAACTTTCCCAAGAGAAAAATTTTTCCGTTGTCACTCATTTTATATGATAGCATGTGCTGTTTTATTTTTTATTAGTTTTGAATTCACCCAAATAAACAATGACAAAGATTAATAAGTGCTTGGCAAGACTGAGACTCTTAACTGCCCCGTCGGGCCAACTACTCTCTGACTCTGCCTGACAGCACTTCAGGGTAGTAGGAGAAAACAAAGTAGTTGCCAAATGCATCTGTGTTGTTATTAACATATAAAATTTCGATAACAGTAGGCACAGCAAGACTTTCAATATAGGGAAAGTTTCTCTCCTTTGCAACTCGCTCCGTTTCCGCTTGATTACATCCATGCGCTTTACACCTTTGTTTTACGGGTATAATCAGTTTGGAAGGAGCTCGTCTTTTGCACAATGATTCTTCAGCTGCGTTTTTCCTCTTAATCACTGCTTATGCTACTGGTTTCCGAATTGACATCTTTGCTAATTTAAAAGTAGGCTAACGTGATTGATAGTATGTAAGAACAGAACAAGAAAACTACCCTCACGAAAATAAGTACAGTAAAGAACAGACAGAATCTAGTTGGCGTTCTGATAACTTCGGATCTACCAATGTTGAAGCCTTAACAATCTTGAGAGCAAGTTTGTTAGATTCTTGGGGAAGATCACTGTCCAAAGCAAACTACCAGGCTTTGCTTAAAAATAATTGAAATTAATATGGTAAGCTATTTGATAAAACTTGGTTAGAATTTTTAGACTCAACAATAGTCTCTTTTGCCAAAGCCAGGAGCATAGCAACAGTTAATAATAAATCAAGTTTAGTTCTGTTTTTGATAAGTCCAAATTTCCTAACACCAAAGACTTTTCAGCATTGAGAGCAAATTCATTAGGCTACGGAGAGCTCTTTTCTTCAGCATGAAACACCCTAGTACAATTAATAAAAACAATAAATGGACTCTAGCTGTTGTGTCTCCGATAAAATTAATTTTATTAATGACAAAGACTATGCAGTTTTAAGAGCAAACTTGTTAGGCTCTGGAAGAACTCTTTTTCCTCAGCGTGAACTACCTAAGCGCAATTATTAGTAATAAGTGATAAATATAATCTAGTTGTTGCCTGTCCAATAAAATCGATTTTATCAACAAAAAGGGCTATGCAGTATTGAGAGCAAACTGATGAGATTCAAGGATAACTTTTTCGCCAAAGCGTACATGTATGGAAGAATGGAGTTGGAGGTGGAAATTGATATAGGGTTACAATCGGACTAGAAATGGCTAGTGAAAGGTCCCATCGGGATTACAATTCAAGATGAAGAACTTGTCAGTCAAATGGAGATTGGTGATAACTACAACGCTGAAACAAAATTAGTGATTTCTCAAGATTTATTGAAGTATTTATCAAACGTTAAGTTTCAATTCAAAATAACTACAAAATAGCATATGAGATGATGACTTTTTTAGACTATGCACAGCCCGATTACGTAAATTACCAAGATTTAAACCAATTCATTACATATGCTCTTCTTTGTTTTGTAATCATTACACGAATTGTCAAGAAAGTGATATTGAAGATGTAAAAAAAATTCAAAGCAATTGGTAATGGCAAATCTTGAATAGAACAGGTTTGGATAAAGGCGTTGATGAAAAATATTTGTTGATTATGGAAAATTAATTCGACATGAAGATAACGGTGTTGACTCACACCAAAACGAACACCTCTGCAGTGATTTGGTTCCCAATTTCAATACACAGACACAAATTGCAACTCAATTTGCAAAGCACGCATTTTAGTCCGATAACAAACTTGGAAAGATATGTTAGAGACTTTACTTGTTATGATTGATTTGACAACATGAAATGTGGCAGATCTTCAATTTCGAATACAAACCTAGTTTCCAATAATTGGCCAAGTGCAGAAACAACTGCGGGTAAATAGTGAAGAAAATTATACTTTGTGATACTATCCGTATTTCGGAACACACGAAATCGAGTGCTTTCAATCTAAGTTCAAAGAGAGGTGGATATGGACACCATCTTTTACACTGGTGAACATAAGTTATTAGCTATTTCTGTTTGCTCCAATATACCCAGTTTCTAAATGCCGTACTGTGTACATAATCAATGAAAGTGATAATCAATGATAAGTGAAAGATTTAATCTTTTGGAAAAAGTCACCTATGAGGCATGCGTGAGAGTGGGAAACCAGTTTTTGGTTATCAAAAAGACAGTGCTGGATGAGATAGATCAACCGGAAGAAGCTGAACAAAAGTATCTCAGTCAATCGCCATTCGAACAAAAATTGCCTAAACATAATTTTGGTGTCACTAGAGTCTTGTACGAGCTGGAAAATAATATGCTGCTAAAAACGTTTAACCTTCAATTTTTCTTACAAACCTTACGATGTTCCTCACAGTAGTGTTTCTTACAGTCACAACAATAAGTAGTAGATGTACTTTTGTGTCCTGTGCAAACATCACATAACACTCTGGTAAGTAGTGTAGTAGAGTCATCTTCTCCTCTAGTTGTATTGTCTACTACAGGAAGTGTGTCAAGGTCTTCTATTTCATAGTTTTTCCTGTAAAACATGATTAAAACTATACAGATTTATGCAACTGTGGGAGATTTTTCAGCATCTGCTTTTTTACTTTTCCCCCATTAGCTACACCCTTAGCCCCTGACCCTTACCTAGGGTTTCCTATTAACCCACTAATTCCATCAACGGGCTCTTTGTTTTGGTTGCCCGTCCTTGCCTTCCCTTGCCAAGGAGGGAAGATAACTACTGCCGTAAGTTTGCGAAAGGCTCAATCTAAATTTATTCTTCAGTCCCAGTGTCCATACATACAGATACAAAGCAGCGAAACTGGGTCTATACCGACTATATATCCACTCCTTACTGGATATATACTGAAGATATACCAACTCTATACCATCTCTTTACCAGCTCTCTAATAGCTCTATACCAGCTCTGTACCGTATCTATACCCTGTCTACCCAAAAAATCATTCTACAGTATCATATAACAGCTATATCTGCCTGTGTAGCAGCCTAATCACTGGAAAACGCAAGTGTGAATATGATGACTTCGCCTGTCTATGCAGGTGAACTGACTGGAGAAGTTACAGACTACAGGATCTAACACTAATGAAGCGTATAAGGGAATCCAACTTTTTCTAACTGCGGTTGGTTGCTGCATATGAATCTGAGACCGCACTTTGAGATTGCCTGGCAATTGGATAGATTTATCTCTTTTAGATACTGGATTATCTATCATTTAGTGTATTGTCTGCACATGTGTATGCGAATGGTTGATCCCAATAAACAGCTAGTAATTTATTTTTATTTTGTACAGAACAAATCACTGTAATGATTTGTAGTTAGAAGTTATTGCCGTACTGTACAATTACTTATTATTTTGCAAAGTAGATTGTCTAGAATAAATTTTATTTATATTGGAACTCTGTTCGACTTGTCTGTGTATAGGATTCTGCACTGTCGGGCTCAGACCAATGGAGGAGTACCTAGGTCCCATGCAGTTGTGGAATCTATGGAGTGTGAGGTGAGATGGACCCTGTGGAGTCAAAGAGTGAACCTCCTGAGCGAGTGGATTATTTGGTTACTCTATATGTAGTTCTGTTCTTAATGATTAGCAAAAATCCACAACCCGACATTGAGTAGCATGCAGAGGTGTCATCCTAGTCAGCCCACAGACATAGCAAACAGAAGACGATAGAAAAGTTAGAGGTGAAGGAATGTAACATGAAATAATCTCTGTGGATGGTCCGCTAGTGGGTAAAGGTCAGTGCTAGCCATAGACACCTATTGAGATTGAATCAAATATCCACATACTATGTTACTGACAATAGAAACTGTTCAAACAAAAATGGCCTAAACTGCATCAGGAAGCTGTAACAGAATGTAACATGAAATATCTCTGTGGATGGTCCGCTAGTGGGTAAAGGTCAGTGCTAGCCATAGAAACCTATTGAGATTGAATCAAATATCCACATACTATGTTACTGACAATAGAAACTGTTCAAACAAAAATGGCCTAAACTGCATCAGGAAGCTGGCTTAAACAGTGCAAATATTGATTTTCAACGCGACTAAACTGCTTTTAAATTACCTGCATACTCGGCAGCAAATAGCTGATGAGTCAAAAAAGTCAGCATCTAGACAAGGTAGGCAGAACACATGAGAACAAGGTAGCTGTCTTGGATCTACCATATAAGCTAATCTCTGTAGACAGTATGGACAACAGTATTCTTCATCTAGAGGGTCAGATGCTGCACTGGCCATTTCTGTCAAATGATAAATAAATAAAAACTGCAATTGGTTCTATCAATGGCACCAATGGCTTAAATTTGAGAAGATTGGCAACGTTTGTATATGAGATGATAACAGCAAGCTGGTTTAATTTAAACAATGAAAACTGTTTAGGCTTCTTCAAAGTGAGAATCTTACATTTATACACATCAAAGCTCTTCGATTTTCATTCCATTCACGCCTGGTTGCATCACACCGTTCATCCGTTTTTAAAAAAAATTCAATTTTGTTAACTCTGATTAAAATTCATCTATGTTGGTATAGTATTGCATTTAACTTCATATGAATCAGCATTATCTCTTATCCGGCAACATATAGAAGCTTTTAAGACTTTATTCTACCAAACCAAAAATACTATTTTTCTTAGTGGAAAGACATTTTTTTGGCATTGTACCTTCACATATCAAATAAGAGAAAGACTGGCTTTAATCCAAACGAAAGATAAATAACACAGCTAGAAAAAGGACAAACTGCGGAACAGCTTGCAAAATTTGAAGCCAAACTCATTATGACAAGAGCTTGAATACTGAATGAACGACCTCCAAAAAGCTGTACAATATGCCTACACTCTTGAAACTATTTTAGAGAATCACATTCATTATTTTGTTACTCACAGAGATGGAGCACTAAAATTTACTTTCATAAACTATGACCGTTTAGGGCGACCTTTTGCTATAGAGAACAATAATAATCCATTACTTCACAGCAAACAGCATAAATAATTAAAATAACTAAGTATTATCGTAAACTATCGAGAATAATTAATTGTCCGCATACTAACCTTCACTTTCATGGTCGGAAGGCTCAAGCAAGCCTTAATAATAATAATAAGCTATTTATTCATTGTAAGCAGATCTGTCAACCTTGAAGGGGGTGATTGCTTGAGATGGAAAAAAAATAGGAAAAATTATGAATTGAAAGGGGAATCTTTTGGCATGAAAATGTGCTGTGTAAGACAAACAGAGGCTTTTTCATGTAAATTTTTTCAGTAAAATATGATATTTCTCGTCATTGAAAAAGCAATATGCATTTATGATCAATGGGATTTAAAAGCTGTTTTTTATGCTACTCATTGATATGAGTCAAAACAAAAAACAGAGCCGAGTCAAAACCAAGACAGAAATTGAAGTGAAAGAAAGTATAAAAACCTACATTCTGCCTGTAGCGACAAAACGTGGTTATTCATTTAATTTATAAATTATCTAATGACAGCGAGTAGACATGCAGTTTCCTAATTCAATTAAAATTGAGTAGAGACAAGCATTGAAAAAATAACTATCAAAATAATATATATGTAGTGGTACTGAAACTCGTTACCCTCGGTTTAAAACTAATAGATTTAAAACACACAGTGGTTAAGTCTTTTCAATTGTTTTTATGTGTGCAAGAACTAGTTTTGTCGCTAACTTGCTGATATTTAGCTTTCCAGAAAACTGAAATTGTTTGCAAATTATCTTGTTAGACACTGTTAGATTATGGTTTATCATCGAAAATCTTGATGATAAAATTGCCAAAACCATTGGCAAGGGTTTCTGATTGAGCATCAATTTGCATACTAATTTATGTATCACAACATGTCTGGAAGACAAAACACAACACATTCTCAAATATACATTACAGCCAAGACAACAATCACATTATACAATGAATGGTATTGTATTGTCGTCTCATTCATCAAAAGAAAGTTTCAAACCCAAAGTTTCAAAATTAGAAGGGTTTAAAGTTTACCTCCAGCAGCTTTATCTGACCAAATAAACAACATAGTGCAACTACTCATGGTTACGTAACTGCTAATAATCGTATTTGGTTAATCCATTGAACCACTTTTATTGACTTTCATGAATAAAATGTGTAATCATTGTACCTTACGCTACCAAAAGAAACTGTCGCGGACTACTAGCAAAAACTTGATGCAGGTCTTGTCAAAAGGTATTGTTCTTCTTATTTTCATCTTCATTCTCATGTCCAAGTAGAAAGTGCTTTTCACCAGTACTCACTTGATTATTGCTAGCAAAAAATATTCCTCACCAAACGATAAAAACAAATTGATAGCGCAGGCAATACTCGTGATAGTGATTATAAGCATATGAATTGTAAAAAAGTAACATTTATGGTGATAAACAAATATTTGATCATTAACGACAATAAATTTAACCAAAATAATGTTCTACTTATGATTTATGCTTGTGTAGGGGACGCCATTACAAACGATCGTTACCCAGGCAACCTCATGTACATTCACATTATATTTTTTTATCGATTTATATTCTAGATATTTTCAAGAGGGACAAATATATGTTTTAGAATTATTATCCATTTATTTAACCAAGTTCGCACATAATTGTAGTACAGTACTGTCTGGTATCATACGGCGTGACTTACGATTTCTTTCTTTACCTCTTATATTTAAACGGCTGTCATGATAAAATAAATCAGAGTTTCCCTGACTCTCAGAAGTTGCTTACACTACACTGACTAAGGAGGATAACCCAAGTAGACGCACAAAGAACAGACTACGACTTGCACTAACCGATTATCTGTGTAGGAGAAACCTTGGTAGAAAGTAATTGGTCATTTCGGCCCTTTACACTTGCTAGCCGATGTACGGTGCCAAGCATTTTGCCCTTTTGCAAATATCGGGATGGACAATTCGACCCTTATAACATTGACTGACTAACAGAAAATGCCAAACAAGCCACTCAGAACTTGCATTGTATTTGTGGGAAGTTGTGCAGGTGCATAGCTACCATAAATATACAAAATCTTGCACGCTATAAATGGTTATAAAACAGTAGCAGAGTATTTTGAAGTACAATTCCTTTGATTCTCATTTACATCACTTAGCAGCTAGGGTTCTGCAGCCACACTTGAAAATCGCCTTTGGGAGAATGCGTCTGAGGGGCACATATGATTTGAAATTTTCTCACACTGCAATTTGCTGCAGCACGTAGCAGACATAAGAAGTTATTCAAAACATGAAAGTCACTGAACAGTGTATTAATAATAATTCATAATAAATATAATTATATCACATTATTGTTTTTACTATTATTAACCACAGTTGCTAATTATTATTACTTAATATTGCTACTATATCAATTGTTTACTCTAATTAACAATAAGTGCCTAAAAATAATACACTACTTTCACCACTGTGATGCTACTATTGCCTGTAACTATTATCATATCATAGCTGTTGTTTTTTTCTTCTATTTCTCCAAGTGTGAAAAACTGAAATCCAGTTTAAATAAATAAAGAAACTATCATACAAAGACATAAAAAATTAACCAGCATTTTTAAGACCAGATAAAAATGATAGAAACAATGACAACTAAAAATGATAATAAGTCATCAAGTTAATTATTAATAATTATCATCAATATAAACTACTACTACTACTAATAATAATAAGTAACATATTTATGATCATTTGTTTATTATCGATTGTTATTTCGGTATCTGTTACTAGTTTTATTATTTCTAAGATGTAATTAGTAATATTCTGATAGTTACACTGAAGGAAATACTACATATTTATTATTTCATTATTATAAAAAGTTTGTTTAAAAAGATAACAGATGATTGAAGAATCGTTTAGACAAGTAATACATCAATTGTGCCTCTGGAATCAGGAGATTCTTTAAAAATTGGAATTGCATAACAAGTGCTTGAGATGCTTGAGGCTTGGAGTAACTACTTGAGTCTCACATCTAATGCGTAAATGTTGGAAAATCTAATCAGGAGAAAAAATAGCTATGCTAGTTCTTTCAGGGGAAAAAATCTCAAACTTTCCAAAAGATCAAAGCATCCGGAGGCTGTTTCCACTTACATCGTCATAGAGTCTTCAGACAAAACGCGAAAAATATGACAGTTTCATTTTTGAACGATAGTATAAAAATGATGTAAATCAGACTAATGAAATTCGCACAAGACACATAAAACAGTACGATCAAAAACTTTTGTTATCTTTGAATACTGGCATTTGTTATAGCTAGGCGCGCAAAACTCCAAAACAAATGATGTTCGTAATGAGATCGCCAATACTGTTATATCGTAGACACACTCACAACCTAGTGCATAATTCCTTTGAGACTCTAGGCCACTCTATATATACCTAATTGATACGAATCAACTACTGTTGTTTTATTTGTTAGGTTAATGCAAGCATTGTTGTTGTACACAGATTTCATTACTTAATCAAGTCTTTTACATTCAATTTAAGGAAAACTGCAGCAACAATGAATAAATGTAATGCTCGATACGTTTAACCATTTTTACAAACATAGGTGGCATTGCAAGAGAACAAAACAAAACTTGCTTCCGCTCTTTTTGTTGATGAGCCGGTTTACTGTGCAGTACAAATTGGTGACAAACAATGTAACAACTTTATCGATGAGCAAGGCTTCATTCATCGCTACTAGTCACAAATCTCTGAAACAAATTTTACTCAACAATCTTATTTTGTGTAGTTGTTATATTCATTAACTCAGTTTTTTCTCACTCCCGGAACTATTATTTCAGTCTTACAGTTGACTTTCAACAAAGCAAATGTTTTACGTTGGACCAATTTATACATTAGGTGAATCATTCACTTTCAAAGTTAGCCTGATACTTTTAAATTAGGTTCCCAAAGAGTAGTAATCAAATGACTGTGTTGAAAAAGATCCTAAAAATGCAAGAATTTGGTTTGCAAGCAATCTATGTTGTTTGAAATTGATTTCTGAGGTTTGAATTGACTGCATAGCACCGAAGTCGTTTGGTTGCAAAAGCCATTCAGCACAATCTTCCACCTTTGTTAGTAAAAAATCTCTATTAATCACGCAATGTCAAATGACTTTCGCTTATCAAGTTCTTAGTAATGTGACTAAAAAAAGTGAGGCATTGTAATAGACAATCATAAAAGAATCAAATACACACCAACCTGCCTGTTAGTGCGCCAACATGATATTTTGTGAGCCAAAATGTGTTACTTGTGCGTTACTAGTGATAAGTATGCACCAAGTCAAAGATGGAACGCAATGAAAGCTTTAAAACTCGATACAGAGTTCAACTTAATACAGTTGGTCTTTGTTGTTGATTGATTTTTGCTATAGAAATAATAACACAGTTAATCGGCATGAGGCCAAACTCCCATACATCTAAAAACAATTGCATTCATCAATGCTCAACTCAATCAGTTATAATGCGATGTAAAATAATCTCGATCAATAGCAATTATTTTTGTTTCACGTAAGATATCGGCAACAGTTGTTATTTTAAGGAATTACAATGAGCAATAGCCTCACATTGTTGAAAGGTAGCCTATAACAACCATTTGATTTGAAACCATGACGTTGACTGGCTTATCAATAATATCGCCAATGGCTTTGTTGAGCAAACAATAGAGCGCATTCACAAAGCAATGGCATACCTTATATGTTTTGTAGCCCCAGTATTAGCTGAATGTAAAAGGTAATAATTTGTTTTAATCAATAATGCAAACATACCTTCATGATCAAACGAAAGAATTGTTTTCAAGGATCATTAGCCTGTATCTTCAATAAATGGTTGTAATAACCACAGATTGATTATGTATAAAAACCCACTGCAGCCTCTCCTGCAGTTAACATTAACATTTTGTACTCACAGCGCAAGGCTTCATAGGGTACCCGAGTGGTCCTTTGCGCAGGACTGCTCTCGGGTGTTTTAAATCTTGCTGATCAACTGGAATTCTAGAGTAGTGTATATAATAAAAACATAACTTCGCCATTATTGTGTATTTGATGAGGAGCTGTGTTTACCCAAAATTAACAACCACGCAGTGCTTTTGAGACCAAAAGAATCAAAAACAATGAAATGACCAGGAACAACTAAAATCAAATAGCTCCACATTTTATTCAATTTGCAGGACAAATAGGTTGATGCTGAAGTCTTTTAGTGAGGTATTTCTTCTAGCCATGTTTCTCCATTTCTGAAGGAATTGCAGTTACTGATGCTCCAAAGTTCCATACGGAGTTCAATTGTTCCATATCTGTGTTCCTGCCATCTTGTGCAAAGTTACCCCAGAGAGTTATTTACCTCTTATGTTAGCAAAGTCCTATCTTGGAGGCCATCTTATTGCCGCCTGTTTGAATGAGCTGGATAGTGAAGGGCACATGCTGGTGAGGTGCATGAACCTGATTGCTCAGCCAGCGGGATTTTACATCGTAAAATGCGGAGTTATTAGGTCCTATTTGTTCCTGATCATTCCGCTGTTTGTTATTCTCTTTGTCTCAACAACACTTTATGCTTGTCTACTTTTTGTAAGCACAACTCCTCATTAAAAACTCAATAATGGTAAAATCATGTTTTTATTGTTTACACTGAGAATGCCACTGACTTGCACCTATAGTCTATATCTAACTTTATCTCAAACATGGAAGTTCAACCAATGGGTTTATCAGAAGTGTAACACTCAGATGGACTTCAAATTCTTGCTGCTGTTTTCATGGCATTTCAATAGTTTTTCAATTAGTTTATTATCAAACAATACAGAGTTGTGTACTCTATGCACATGAACTGACAACTCCTCAGCAAAAGCAAGCAAAGTGAATCACCATAATACTCAGTATTCCATGGCTTGAATTCACACATTTCAATTTAAATTTTCAATATGACCCAACTAATGATCATTTAGTGGGTGCAATTCACTCATTTTAGCGAACAAAAGTAGTGTGACGTCAGCAATCGAAACATGCACAAGGTCCCCAATTTTCAAAAAATACATGAACATAAACAAGATTAGTCAATCAGGATAGAGTACGCGTGACACATCACTCAGTAGGTCCAACGCTCCTACTTCTTCAGCCTTTGTTCTGCTTCAATGCTCTCTCTTTTCATGTGTGGTTTTAGATGGCTCTTATATCGGTCAACAGCTCAGGGTTCTCTTGGCGGCCATTTATCCCCGTACTACTTGGTAAAGGCAGCCATTTATCCCAGTGCCACTCGGTATAGCCTGTATACACCTATCTACTGAGCATACAGGGTGGATGCAGGGTCTAGATGGTGTACTTCTATTTGTAACAACTTTGGGGTACCAAGGGGAGGGGTTCTAGCAAATTCTTCTAGCGGTGACAAGGGGTGCAAGGTTAAGGGGACTGAGGGGGAGAGGTTTGGGGTCACTGGAAATTACACAAATCTCCCACAATGTATTTCATAAATAAATAAACAGCTATTAGTTATATTAATTTGGCTCATAGTTTAAAAGTTACAAGTTTTACAATTTTCTACTTTAATAATCTTAAAACTTACAAGTTGGAAGTATACAACTGAATAGGTGTGAGTGAAAATTGATAATCTTTTTAGTCATCAGTTTACAAATGCAAAGTAGTAAATTATAAACATGTACGTAACAAAGTGACATTCTCAAGTGAACCAGTCTAAAACTTACAGTTTATGTTGATCACATTGTCAGCAAAATCACCTGGCCACCTTTGTTCCATATTCCATAACATCGAGTATTTCATCGAAGAGTTCAAAATTAGGACACATCGGTAAGTTGGTTACCATTTGTTCCCATGCAAATAACTTCTATATATAGATATAAGAATATTAAGTTCTTTTTTATTAATTTGTTGGCTAGTTTTAAAGTTGCAGTTTTATAATCAAGTTTTTCACAAGTTACAGGTTTCCAAGTTGTATGCATGATTAGTTTACAAGTTAAAAGTTGAAACTGACTGGTTTGAAATGGCAATTGATTAATTTTGGAGTTAGTTTACGAACTACTAACTAAACTTTAATAAACTAATGCAACTTACTTTCTAATACAACAAGATTTATTGACCCAAAAGATTTATAAGCTTGTAAATTACAAATTTACACTTTCAAGTTTACTATTTTAAAACTGACAATTCACATTTATCATATCATGAGTATTCACAACCTATATTTGTTCAACAAAATGCATTAAAAGTATTCAGATTGGCAATAAAGTTAATAAATGAATAACGGTTTTGTTTGGAGCTAATGTGTATGCAAAATGCAGCTCACTTAATGAAAAAAGTAATCTCCGTTATTATTATTTTTTAAAGGTTACAAATACAACTGAAAAGTAACGATTACAAGTGAGTCTAATTTTCTCATTTTCATAGACAGGTCCTGTTGCCCTGAAAGTACTACAAAATTATTGTTTACTACATAGAAAGGACAAAATTGCAAACTGCGATTATTTATAGTGATGTCATTTGTGTTTTTTTTTGTGACCATTTAGAGTTTGGAGATATTCTCATGATCTGTTCAGTAGTGTATGAGAAATTATTGAAAAATTTTTGAGTTTTAGTCTAATTTTCCAATTAATATGAAACATATCCGGTTACGAACATCTATTAATTTTGGCCGTTTGTTCGATAAACATGCCGAGAATACTTTTAGTGCCACCCATCTACTATATTGATGATGAAATGGGGAGAAGAAAGAATAAAGAAGATATAAGTTATCCTGTGCCAGTATACCCTGTATGTTGTTTCCCCTCCCAGACACAATCCCGGTTTGGGATACCCTGTATACTGTATCTCTCTCTCTTTCCGAGCTACTGTTGAAGACCACATAGCGTGTCGTTGATTAAAATATGGCAAATCAAAGAGCGAGAAAATCTGGCAGCAATCCCATTGAAGCCAATCCACTATAACCATCGACCAGCTCATCAATTCACTGCAAAGACTTGTGATAGGGCCAGCACCGGCGCCTCTCAGAGAGCCCAAGTACTACTGCACAGGCAACATTGAGTACTTTACAACTTGATTCATAGAAGTCGCAAGTGCTAATGGCTGGTGATTTCTCTAGTAGTGTATGTACATCCATGCAACATACTGCTGCGACCGATGTTAGGATTTTAGGCCAACTTTTACTGATCACACTATAGAATCGCCTCGGAAAAAAGTGTTCACCTTCCTTTCAATTATAAACAATGGGAGACAGTACTAGAAAAATTATCGAAACTAGTTCATGCACATCGTTCAACTACCCAAGAATGGCTCCTGGTCATGCTTAGGAAAGAATATACAGATCTTACAGTAGAAATATGCATATTTTTGGAGACACAAACTAGTGTTCTTAAGCAAACAATGTGTCCACAACAAGTTCTAAACAAAGTGTCATTAAAATAATAATAAAGAGTACTTATGTAAAAAATTGGCATCTGAACAACTGAGTTGACACAGCAGTTTACTCTTGGGTATTCATAAGCATAAGAACTGTATTGGTTTCTACGCCAGGAAGGTTACAATGTCCACTCTTCAATGCATATTATCAAGTCTTCGGTACGTATGTATGTACGTACGTATATACGTACACGCATGCGCTCACGCACACACCCCCACACACACCCTCCCCCCCCCCCACGCACACGCACACATGCATACATATCATATACATACACGCACACATGTATATCATAGACACTACACATAGAAACACACAAATATACACACATATAAGTACGCGTATAAGTACACATATACATATTGTGGTGGATTTTGGGGGATTCTAATCTACCAGCTGAGTGCCGTAAACAGCCAAACTCCTTGTTTGCTGGCACAGGGAAGTCGGTAGTGTTCAGAATGTATGCTGCCACCAGTTACCTTTAATATAGAATTACATGGAAAAACATAACCCAATCAGTCCTTGGCATTAGCTCAATGTATTTATGCTGTCACACAGATGAGATGATTGCAAAGCTGCTGTCTCCAATGTTTGTTTGTTAGCTTGCATATAAAAAACAACAAAAAAGTAAGTTGCATCATTTTTATCATAGCCAGAATAGAGTCAACAATGTGGTCTTGACTTATTCAATATATTTCTTCCGAGTTGGTGTACCATTTTTACTGGCTATACTGCAATAGTTTCTGGCTTTCATTACAAACATAAATGTTGAAAATATCATAGCGCTAAAAGTTAAACGATTTTTCAATTGGAAAGTGCTTTGTATAATTTCACTCCACATTTTTTTAAGTTTCTTTAAAATTTATTGATAGAAATTATTTCTATGTTTTAACAAAAAAAACAATGTATGTAGTTTTCGAAAGTTGCATGAACGTTTAAAACATGAAAATCGAAAAAAAAAACACAAATTTTTCTAGAAGGCATTTACACTGTTCACAATTTGAGTGCAGCTAAACAATTACTTTTTTGTGTTGTTGCATGTTTCGCTGTTGAGCACAACTTGCTATCTTTTAGTGTAAATGACAAACACTTTATAGCATTGGTACCAATTGAATTATCTGACTGCTAACCTCCTCTATATTTGTCCTCCAGTTTTATTGACTCTCCCCCACCTTTTTCATCTGTACAGAAGTAATCAGGCTATAGTCAAAGAATCTAACTGTCTGACTAACGTTCAACAAAAGCACTAATAATTATTCTGAAAAATACTTTGTACGGGGAACTCGTCATAATTTTATATTATAATTCCATTGGCAATCTTGATAATGCGACAGTTTGTTTCACAACATACAGTATTGCTGCCAGGTCCATGACTGGTGTAGCACGTATCTCATATTTTTAAACTTATGATGGTTCAGCCTTTGGCATCATCAAGCTATTCATTGCATTGTGTGCCAACATTGAATTAAGTCTACTGTTGATAACAAAATATGTGGCTGATTTCCATGAGATAACTAATGTTCAGGTGTGCATTTAATATTGCTTTGTTTACAAAACTACCGTAGACGACCGCATGGGCTGTATCTACCCCAGCATTAAAACTTGTTTCTGTTATAATTGATGGAAGCAGTTATTGGCAACCCTCAACATCATTATAGTCAGGTCTGGTGTATATGGGAAAGTTTATACATCCGCCGTCTTAATTAGAAAGCACTGCTGTACTGTCATAAAATAAGCAAAAAAAACGTCATCATGATTGAATGAAAAAAATATAAACAATGAGATTCAACAAAACAACTTCAACTGTCACCAAAATAATACTGTTAGAGTTAATTTTTGCTCAGTTGTTTAAATAGACTTGTGTTTTAATATTGCTTCCGGAGTTATTACACCTTTTCCTTACGCACATCTTTACAGGGTATTTCAGAGAGTGCATATAACTCAACTTTTATGCCACACTTTTTAAAATTGCATTTTTTGCATGTGTGTTAGCACAAACAAGAGTTTCTAGAATTGAGTGTTGTCATTTACTTTGCCACTCATCTACTAATGACTCTATGGCAGCGTTGGACTCTTTATTCAGGTTTAGAGAACGTCTACTGGTCGTTTTTCCAAAATAGTGCCCATTGCTCATATGCATATATATATACCATATACAGAAAGATACACATATGCCTATGTTATATATAAGCATATATCCATATATACATGTACATATACATACATACACGCATACATATCATATACACACACATACGTATCATATACACGTACACACAAAAAGACAAATACACACACATACATGTACACATACACAAATACATATCATAGACACTACACATAGAAACACACAAATACACACCCATATAAACACGCATATAAACACGCATACACATATACATATTGTAGTGGGTTTTTGAGGATTCTAATCTACCAGCTGAGTGCTGTGACCAGCTGAACTCCTTGTTTGCTGGCACAGGGAAGTCGGTAGTGTTCCGACGGTATGTGGCCACCAGTTACCTTTAACCTAGAGGTAACAACAGGTCAGCACTACATCTAATTGGAAGGGAAAGAAGGTTTTTTACTCCACAACTAGAATATAGCATTCGGCTCAGATGCATAATTCAAAGGTTGAGAATAGTATGCATGTATTCTTACCAAAGAATACAAGTACTGATAAAAAACTTATTAAACGTAGCAAGAGTACTGAATTTTATAGGCACAGCTCTGGAAGAAATATTGGGCAATGGCCAATGACCCAGAAGTAGAGCATAATACAGCAAAAAGGCAAACATATATATAATTATCAACAGATGAGACGACACGTAAAAACTTAAAAATATGTGGTATCCAGAAGTAGAAGGCTGAGTCATGGGCTAGTTGGCCAGTTACAGGCAGCTTTAGTTCCTGTGGTTAACATCTCAGTCTTTATAAGTTTAGTTCCTCGGGTTCTACCAGATATAAGTGTATATATCTCATGAATATGGTCTTTTGCTTCCTCTAAGGCTACTTTCAGGTCCCAGGCTAGGATGAGTCAGTTCCTGCCAGCCTGGTACGGCTCCCGCAGGGTGGAAGATATACATTGGGATTATACCGACCCTGTACTGACCCCGTATGAGGCAGTACAGTGTCGGCATATTACCAATGCAGGGTCGATCAGTTTGGTATGCATTATTGTTATAACTCCGGCCCTCCAATGGTTATACTAGTGAAGCCAGAATGATTGTTATGTATCTGCGCTAATGTGAGTGTTATGAAAATACAAGACAGTATCACATGCACCTTTGCAGTTATAAGATACTTGGGTTTTGCTACCAAAAAGAGCCTATCAATTCACACTGTATGCTTCCCACCCAAGTATCAATACACCTTGTCTGCATTCACCAACCGTTGAAAAAGTTTACAAGAGTGCTTAGCATATAGATTTCAATAAGGGTTTGCGCATTACCTTCAATGGAAAACAATAGTGGAAACTTCTTCGTTTTTTTGAGATAAAAAAAAGTTTGGTTTCGTTGCAACCTTTATAAGATTTTGTGTCATCAAATATAAAATTATATCGGAAAACATAACCCAATCAGTCCTTGACATTAGCTCAATGTATTTGTGTTGTCATACAGATGAGATGGGGGCAAAGCAGCTGTCTCCAATGTTTGTTTGTTAGCTTGCATAGAAACAACAAAAAGAAGTGGGTTGCATAACTTTTATCATAGCCAGTGGAGAGTTAACAATGTGGTCTCGACTTATTAAATGTATTTCTTTCGAACTGATGTACCATTTTACTGGCTATTCTGCAATAGTTTCTGGCTTTCATCACAAACATAGAAACATATGATAGCGCTAAAAGTTAAACGATTTTTTAATTGGAAAGTGGTTTTTATAATTTCCCTCTACATTTTTCCAAGTTCTTTAAAATTTATTGATTGAAATTATTTCTAAATTTCAACAAAAAAAAACAATGTATGTAGTTTTCGAAAGTTGCATGAACGTTTAAAACATATGCGAATCGAAAAAAAAACAACAACTTTTTCTGGAAGGCATTTACACTGTACACAATTTGAGTGCAGCTAAACAACTACTTTGTTTGTGTTGTTGCATGTTTCGCTGTTGAGCACAACTTGCTATCTTTTAATGTAAATGACAAACACTTTATAGCATTGGTACCAATTGAATTATCTGACTGCTAACCTTCTCTATATTTGTCCTCCAAATCTATCGACCCTCCCCCACCTTTTCCATCTGTACAGAAGTAGTCAGGCTATAGTCGAAAAATCTAACTGTCTGACTAAAGTTCACCAAAACCACGATTAATTATTCTGAAAAATACTTTGTACGGGGAACTCGTCATAATTCTATATTATAATTCCATTGGCAATCTTCATAGTGCGACAGTTTGTTTCACAACATGCAGTATTGTTGCCAAGTCCATGACTGGTGTAGCACGTATCTCATATTTTGAAACTTATTATGGTTTTTAGCCTTTGGCATCATCAAGCTATTCATAGAGCATTGTGTGCCAACATTGCTTTAGGTCTACTGCTGTTAACAAACTATGTAGCTGATTTCCATATCGTAACTAATGCTCAGCTGTACTTTTAATATTGCTTTGTTTACAAAACTACCATAGACGACCGCATGGGCTGTATCTACCCCAGCATTAAAGCTTGTTTCTGTTATAATTGATGAAAGCAGTTATTGGCAACCCTCAACATCATTATAGTCAGGTCTGGTGTATATGGGAAAGTTTATACATCCGCTGTCTTAATTAGAAAGCACTGCTGTACTGTCATAAAATAAGCAAAGAAAACGTCATCATGATTGAATGAAAAAAAAATATAAACAATGAGATTCAACAAAACAACTTCAACTGTCACCAAAATAATGCTGATAGAGTTAATTTTTGCTCAGTTGTTTAAGTAGACTTGTGTTTTAATATTGCTTCTGGAGTTATTACACCTTTTGCTTACGCACATCTATGCAGGGTATTTCAGAGAGTGCATATAACTCAACTTTTATGCCACACTTTTTGAAATTGCATTTTTTGCATGTGTGTTAGCACAAACAAGAGTTTCTAGAATTGAGTGTTGTCATTTACTTTGCCACTCATCTTCTAATTACACTATGACAGCGTTGGACTCTTTATTCAGGTTTAGAGAACGTCTACTGGTCGTTTTTCCAAAATGGTGCCCATTGCTCATATGCATATATGCATATATATACCATATAAAGAAAGATACACATATGCATATGTTATATATAAGCATATACCCATATATACATGTACATAGACATATCATATACGTACATACATATCATATGTATACGCATACGTATCATATACAGATACACACACACGCAAATACACACACATTTACACATATACATATTGTGGTGGATTGTCGGAGCTTCTAATCTACCAACTTAGTGCTGTGACCAGCCCAAGTCATAGTTCGCTGGCACAGGGAAGTCGGTAGTGTTCCGACGGTATGCGGCCATCAGTTGCCTTTAACCTAGAGGTAACAACAGGTCAGTACTACATCGAATTGGAAGGGAAAGAAGGTTTTTTACTCCGCAACTAGAATACAGCCCTCGGCTCAGAAAGCCTAACTCAGTTATTTGATTGCAAAAAGCACAAATGAAATTGAGAGAAAATTGCTCAAAGTTTTCAAATATGAATCACCCACTAGATTAACATGAAAGACAAAAACATCCAATGTACCATTGACGAAAGTTCGATGCTAGGTTTACAAATATGTTGTCAATAGTTTTATTGTTAATGGCTCAGATGCTGTTGATCTTTTTTTTACAGAACTGCTGTTTTTTGTAATCAGACACACTGCTTTGCTACAAGTAAAACTTTGTAAAACTCAAATTTTGTCAAAATTGAGTGGTAAGCTATTAGGTCTGAAAACAGTTTTTTAGTTATTATGATGCAAAAAAAATGTTTAATTTATGTAAATGCGCTCCTGGGCTCCTCTCAGGTTTATTTCTTCAACTTGAATTCAAAACTGGTTTTAGAAATATTTATGATACAATTCACACCATTGCCCAGTTGGGTCAACCGACCCAAAACCTAGATCTGCTATATTTATGGCATCCCCGAGTCAGAGAGTTTTCCTTTAGACAAGCGTTTTGGCCAATGTAAATGTAAGAGCTAACACATCATAACTCAAACTTTTCATGTTTTTCTTTGATATAGCATGTCGCTGGTTTAATCTGATAAAATAATCAATCACATGATTTGAGTCCATAACGTTTCAATTGTATTAACAGGTTTCTTTCGAATAGGGGTATGACCTAATAGTATATAAAGCCACATCTAGACACTGTAAAATAATCGCTACAACAGAGCACAACATGAGTTCTCTAAGTTATACTACTCTAGTTATTACAGTAGCTGTATCAGTAGTTAGTGGTGCCATACTTGGACCAAACAGTCAGTCTCAAGAACTTTTTGTCTACCAAGAGAAGATTTATGCAGTACACCGTTTGTTGGAGGCAGAATGTCCCGAGGTGACTAGAATGAAGAGAGAATTGTCAAACAACACCACAATGCCTGTTCATCTAGAAGTAGCTAAAGTTGTCTACGATCATCTGATAGAAGCATTAGTCGATTGCAGGGAGAACAAAACGTCTCTACCATCAACAGCAACACCAAAAACAGCTACAAAAACAGTGCAATCGATCAGTAAAGGTTTGCTCTACATTTTGATACTTTTTTTTAGTGGTCCCCACTTTTTTAACTTCAATTTAGTTTTTTCAATATATCCCAAAATTAACTGAAAATCCAAAACTGCGTCAATAAATGCGGATATGCGTGCTCGTAAAGAAACGATTAATTGGTACTGTAATTTGCTGCGCCTTCAAAAAACTGTTTTAGTGACTTTTTTCTGAAATAAAATGAACTTTTTTATTTTTTTTTACCGTTTAGGCTATAACTTTAAATAGCGTTCTCCATTAATACACAGTCTCATTTTCAAGCTTTTATTATAAATTAGCACTTTTTCTATTTAAGGCGTGTCAACAGAAAAATAAGTTAAGCTCATATAATTATATAACAAGTACATTTAGTATAACTAATTATTTAGCTTCCCCTCAGCAAACTTTTGGTCTTGGTTTCATGATAACTTTGGGGTTTGGGGTTGAATGAACAGTCCATATTTTTCTTAATAACTGTCAATCTTAGTTTTTCTGTTTTTTTCGCTATGAAAAAAATGATGATATTATTTCTGTAGATTTTATTTCACCAGTCCTTTAGAAATTACCGAAACAATTGTGAATTCCGTCCTGAAAGAAAATTCTTTTACTGACTTAAGTTTTATGTTCTTGGTTGTAAAATTATACAAACTGGAACAATTTTTTTAAAATGCTATTTTTATTGGGAAAAATTTCTCTGGTATGTTAGTTACCCCAACTAGTCACTTCAGAGAATTTTTACCGCAATAGGATAATGTTGTTTTTTTGCTTTAACAACTGAAATAATCATTATAGTTGCAAATCAATGAACTTTTGTTTGCAGCTAAAACCTGAAAGCTGTGAAGTTTGCTGATATGATTTTCAAAAGTTAACATTCTGGTTAGAAATAAATAAGAGGGTCCATTTTCATGGCAAATCAAAGTGCACTAACTGATGTTACAGATTGTCAGCAGCTTTATGAGAGAGGAGAAAGAGTTGATGGAATTTATGAAGTGAAACCTCCACACACTCTTATAGGAATCTTCAGTGTCCGTTGTGAATTCTCAGATGGACGTGGTTGGACTGTGATACAAAAAAGATTTAATAGCTCAGTAGACTTTGATAGAAACTGGACTGAGTACAAAAATGGATTTGGTAGCCTCAGTGGAGAGCACTGGTTGGGTGAGAATTCTGATTAGTGTAAACTTGATAACGAAAAAGATTTTTGGAAAGAATGAATACTTTTTTTAATATATTTTATGGCCTATCAGATTTCAAGGTTCGTCATGTTTGATGATATCAGATTACTGATTTGGTTTGAAGAATGAGTTAGATTGAGTCCACTAACCACATTTCCATACATGATTAATTATTACCTGACACCATAATCAGAATGTTGAGGACCTTTGCTGTTCAATACCATAAAGGCAATGACCAAGTAAAAATGAAATTTAACAGTTTAATTAAAAAAAAAGATTACCTACTAGCTATATTATTTTAATACTGATAGCCGAACAGGTCTATTGAAATTGATGTTTGTACTAATTGTGAGCAGTTAAAACAAACTCACTGCCATACAATACAATCTGAGTATGTTTATCAGTACTGCAACAATAAACAAAAAAAGATTGTGTATTGAAGACATTTTGAAAAGCCCTAAAAAACTTCGGTTTTTCATTTTGCAAGCCATCGTTTTTATGTGGAAAACTTTGTTGTCCTTCTCTCCCCTTGCCAAGACCATTTGCATTGTTATTTGCAGGAAATGACAGATTACATGCTCTGACACTAACAAATAAAATACTAAACATCAACGTGACTGCTCTCAATGGAAGTAGCGCACATGGTACCTGGCAAGGATTTTATATTGGACATGAAGTTAATAAATACGTTTTCGCTGTAAGTATCTTGGTTTTCTGATGAGGGTATCACAAGATCAACCAAAATTAAAAAAAATTGGATCCCGATATTTCCAACTTGGCCACTTACTAATCTTTTCTGATTTAGATACTCTCACTCCACCAACCAACAGCAAGTCTATCAACATTTATTTCTGGATAATCCCCTTTTCTCCCTTCATGAGTATATACTACTATCATGCAGGACATACAACTTACATTTTATTACGATACATTAATGCATTGTAAAGCAAGGATTATTTATGTTTACTGTATGAAAAATTTCACTTCTACTTCATGAAACTATTTAAATAGTTGCGATCATATATTTTCATGTTTAGTTTATGTCAGCACCAAAAAAAGTCTTAAGCTGGAAAGGAGATTAGTTTTCATGACTGATATAAGCCCTCATCTCTTGTCACTACCATTAAACGGGGCTGATTGGAGCATTTACCACTCGATATCACATGAACAACTTTCTTCTAATCAAACTCATTGGTGTATGTGAACACAAAGAGATGTTATTTAAAAATATAGTCTAAGGTTCTCTTCAATAGAATCAAAAAATTATGATAACTCCTTATTTTTTTCTCAAAAGATATAACTGGGTTGCAAATAAAAATGGGTATCAAAGGAAACAGTATGTCCAATTACGCCCGATTATGCATTGTTATTGATGTTGATTATAAATGAACTGGTATACCACTTAGAATGAGAACCATGAAAATTGCTGAAACTTTAAAAAGCGTTTAACAAATTTACCTTTTGTGCAACTAAGCTGTCATCAAAATTTTCAAAGTTAGCTATCTCCACAAGTGTTAAATGCCGTAGAAACTCTTACAGCATTATACGATGTCAGCAAGCCCTAAATTACGCATAAATAAATCCTAAGAAAATAAGATATACAGATTTTTAACGGTAGTTTTTTTTCTATAAATAGGAAAAATAGACATTCCTATTATTTAGCATGTTGTAAACTTGATTCCATATAAATGCTATAAATTAGGTCATTGTGTCTTTAAAACTTACAGAGCTTTTGGATGATTTTTACCATAGACTGGTCTGTCTGGTTTGTTGCTTTGGTCGCAGCAGATGTAACTAGGGCAGCCGGTTGGGCAAACCGAGCATCAGATTCAAGAAGTCGGCTGGTAGAAGTTGAGTATTGGCAGTTGGTTGAGGTTGTGTCTGGGTCGAGACAAGTTCAAGTCAGTGTCAAATATAGATTGAGTAGTCTTGAATGCCTTGGAACTTCCTAACCATTTATCATCAGTTTTTGTTAGAATAATAATTTTCCGCAGTAAATTTTCTTCTCCTGTACCTCTTGCAGTTACATCGCTAGCGAAAGCGATGAATTTCTTTTACACATTTACATGAATATTGTAGTATAGACAGTAGAATTAAAAAGAAGATAGTTATTTCATTGTTCTGCGGTCACAAATTTTTGTTTGATTTGTCAATTGAGTTTTCAGTTGCTTGAACAACCTGTGGGTTCATTAAAAAGCCAACAGTTATAGAGCCACAGTAAATGTATATATGCTTGTTATAGGTCAGACTTGTGAAATTTCTATTATATAACATACAGGTGAGTATGGTTGGATACAACGGAACTCTATCAGGTTATGCTTTAACTTATCATGATGGGGCGCAGTTTTCCACCAAAGACCAAGATAATGATATGTCATCCTCGAGCAATTGTGCTGTTCGTGGGTTTGGTAAGTTTAGAAACATATTCTAAAAGATTTTGATGCTGATAACTACTTTGCCTACACACTTTTTCTTCTCCTTTTTGACACATCCAAGTGCCTCATTCTATTCCCCAACTAGCCTCCTACCACAAAGAGTTGGTCCAGTATGTCCTGCTCTGCCTTATTTTTCCACCTAGCAGTCCAATCCTTAAGTGACTTACTGCCTTTCCCTTCTATCGTGCCCTTACCCTTTGAAACCCTAACAGTACAGTAGTTTTTACCCTTTCTATCTAAGTTCGCACAGTTTAATCTCCTCAGCATAATTAGCAGTTCCATTTTCCCTTGTTACATGTTGGCATAATTTTTCATTTGTTATGCCTAAATTGCCGTCTTTTGGGGACAAAACTCATATGGATTTAATAAATGAAAGAGATATATATTTTACAAAAATATTCAAGAAAATAGTTTTTCATAAGCTGACCTAACAGGAGAGTATTATGAATATTGTTTTCTTGAGCTGGCTTGTATGAAAACCGATCAAACTGTATCGTTTTCAACTCGAGCTAATTCTACTATAGTTGGAGCACAATACTTGTGTCAGCCAGTAGTTTGCTAGCTGTGATCACTGCATCATTTACTATTGCACTTTCCTGGCTTTTTAGTGAATTAAAGTATGATTATTTTTTAACCATTGTCGATTTCGCCCTTATGTTTTGTTGATAAAAGTGTTAGTGTTGGTGTTGCTTGACTCAAAGTTAACACAAGGTTGAGGTTAGATAAAAGTCAATTTGGATTGAAATGCGATCGAGGTCAAGTTTCGTTCAAGTGTAGGTCAAGTCGAAGTCAGGTTGAGATCGAGATGAGGCCAATTCGAGATGACATTGAGTCAAGATTGAGCCCAGGTCAAGTCTAGCTAAAGTCTAAGATGAATTGTCTCAACAAACTTGTGTACATACAATGAATAAAATGTTTGTACAAGTTTTGCTGTCAATCAAACTATAACTAACTAATGCACCTTCTGTACCATATACAGTAAAAATTAGCTGGAGGAAACAGGTGAATTTTATTTACAGCCTTTCCTTAGTTGACCTGTATGGTTCCTAATCTTATTAAATTAATCTTTTATTGGTCAACTGAAATTTAAACCAAGCAAAACACATATTTCTACTCTAAAACTTTACTGTATCACTATGATACATCAATTTTTTTGTTAGACATTGGCCATCAATTGCTATAAGTTATTTTTTATAAAAATTTATCAAGTGCAATCTTGGTTTCTTCTAGAAAACAGAAAATAGTGTTAATATTATAAAGATCAGTTGACCATAGACTTTCAAATTACTCAGGCTCATACATAAGTGAATTGTTGGTCCTAGAATAATTTACTTGACTTTCACCATTTGAAGTTGTTGTGAGTGTTTTTGACTAAAGTAACCAGTTCACAGTATCGTTGTATGTGAATCAGCATATCGCAGAAACTAAAGTGTGATATATAATGTTGCAGGTGGCTGGTGGTATAAAGGTTGTTGGCTTGTGAATCTGAATGGTCGCCTCAATATTGATAGCGAGTGGAATGGATTTTCCAGAAGCCTTATGATAACAACCATGAGATTGGCAAGATAATTTTTTTTACAACCACAGAGAAAGCTACTTCCTATCTTGTAAGATGTTTTAACATATTGGGACGAAATAACCTCACTACTTGCTGGTTCTGTCTATTTACAGGACCTCATACCAATATTTACTGTTAACATTCAGAGATAATAGTGATGGATTTTCAACCTTACTGCAGTGTATTGCATTTGTTTGCGGTTTTATAATGATATCTGATTTCTTTACCCAAATCAAGTATACAACATTTTTGTTCCATCTTTTATTTTACTGCTATTTCTAAAGTTTGTATTTATTTCAAACTACAAGTACATTAATAAAAATTGCAACTCAAAAAATTGTGGCTCGCGTCGTAAATGTAAAAGCTGAAAAGTTTTAAAAGCTCGAAATAAACATTGTTATGCTGTAGTGGATGTTTCGGGCACCACTACACACAAAAAGTATCTCTCTTTCTCACGGGGTACACAATAGGCATTTTCGGATCAAGAACGTCCATGCCTTGAAAAAATTGGCACGGGAAAGCGCTTCCGAATGCAATTTTGACGTTCGTTCCTGGCATAATTTCTATGCATGAACGTTCAAAATCAAAAGTTCACTTCATCGGAGTTATCTTCTTCTTTTGTTCTAGTGTCGCAGTAAATAGTAAAAGGCGCATCCTGCTGAGGTTACAGCTTTTTGGTTATATATTATAAAAAAGTAAATAATAATTTTGATAATTATTACCAGTTACTTATGTGTTTTACTAATTACTATTTTTCATTTTTAACAATGTTTATTATCAGTTGGTGATGTTTGGCTATTTGAACAATTGTTTTTTTTTACTAACTAAAGTATAATAAAATAACTAAAAAAACTATAAGAACTTATAATTTAATAATATTAATGATGATATCATTTGAATAACAGTAATATTAATAATGATTATCATACATTTTTCTTATATTATAATTATTTATTACAATTTTATTTTAATTCACCATCCTCAGTAAAATGTGTCCAAAAATAATTTCAACATCAACATGCTTCAAGACTTGTTATTATTTATTTTATTATTATTGTTTGAAATGAAACTTGAGGCCTCATCACTCTTGTCTTGTTATTGTAACTAACGTAAGAGGGCTCATCATTTGCAAAAATATTTATTATAGGAGAACTCTACGCATTCGGATCAAGAACGTCATAGGGTGGACGACCCCCTGAACGGTAAAACCACCGTTCAGCATAGAGTTCCAAAAAACAGGTTTTGTACTCGCCGAAAAACGAAAATTTCGCCCATTTTGGAATGAACGTTCTCGATCCGAAAATGCCTATTGAGGTCACTCCACCTCACTCTTCACAACAAAGAATTGGTTTCCTCTTATTAGAGTGAGCTAACTAAATTCAAGAATAAGAATATACAAAATACAACAATAATACCAATACTAGGGTTTTAGACTGTGGTTCTCTCGGATTTGGTGGTATTGCATTATCCAGCAAACATCACAACACAGTTTAAGCAAAACTTTGGGATCTGAAGAATTGTCTTCCTTGTTGCCGCTGTTTATAACTTGGAATTGCATGCTCTCCTTGGCTAAGATAGTTTTGTAAGTCAATGTGGCGGCCATAATTTTAGACTGATTGGTCACATCATGGATGAAATATAACAGGATTGCCAGAAACCCGAACGGGGTGTAGCCAATTTTGGCCAATGGGAAGTCATCCATGGCGCCCATATTGAACTGGTTGTTAGGAGCGAAAACATAAACTACTATAGCAGCTCGGAAAAATAATCGTAAATATTTGTATTAACGCGATGTTCTGATTTTCTAGTTTCGGAGCGTAAGCTGCATAAAGTTTGCCACATACCAAAGATTACATATATGTTATCGTTGGCATATACAATTTTGTCAACGATTATATATACTATATATAATCGTTGATTTTGTTCTCGGAGCGGATATGGTATTTTAAGTAAAAATAGTTGAATCGCCGAAACTAGCGCAGTACGCCCACGGCGTGAACTTGACGTGTAAAAACTCATAAGAAAACGATGTTTATTACGAGATCCAAGTGGTCTTGAAAATTTCGGAGCAGTATGGCGGTTCCCACAAACGGCTACATTTGGCTCGTCACAAAATTTCTATTACGCGGCCGCAGCTGGCAATCCTGTTATATTTCATCCATGGGTCACATGGCCTCCCATAAACAATGATTTTTCCATTGTTTACTGCACTCTTCATCTAATAATGTATGAATTTTAGTTAATTATAAAAAATAATTGCTTGCATAAGATGCTAGACATTCTGCGCTACAATTGACAGAAAAAAAATGGTAAATACAATGGAGAAATAGTAAAAAAATGATAAAAAAGACGTTAATAAATATCAAATGAGGATTATAAAATACAAAATTCGTCCCCGTAATCAATCAACCAGTATTGGCACAACCCACTGAAAATACAGTGCACCCCGCAGAGTATAGGACTACACAGGGCCTGAGTACATTCAAGCTATAGGGAGTCTGTGGTCGTACAATGGTGACCACCTCTATACGACTAAGCCTACTAGACTGTGAGTTTGACAACACTGTTTTATTATTACCAGGGTGCTGGGTGTAAACCAAAGACTTCTCAAAGTTGCACTCTTCGGTTATTTATAAGAGAAGCCTGAGATTCTAAATCTTCTGACAACGAAATAGTTACCCAGTAATAAGTGAGACGGAATAAAACTTTTGAAAAAAAACTTGCTAGCTAAGGCGTTTGATTTTTGAGTCAGCAGTTCAAAATCAAATCACAATCAGGATTTTTTTCATCAAGGTAACAGACCTGTTTTGTCCATTCCTTTATTTAATATTTGAGTTGTTAGTTGTCTTCTCCAACAAATTTCGCGTATTTGTAGTCTTCTCCAAGTTTATCTCAGGTTCTAAGAGATTTATTGATTAACGGCTTTTCACCTACCACCTCCTAATTGAAATTTTTAATTAATTCACTTTTAAAACTAGTCTAGCTAGCCATAGTTTATCTAGTTTTAACACGGAAAAGATGAGCAAGTAAAAATGCGAAAGAAAATGACTGCATGTTCTTACTTTGAAAATGCATTGCCTGGCATAGTGACTTACATTTTATGGGAGTTGGGTTGATGTTGTGTGCACTGAATCATGTTGGCAACGATCAGTTGCTACTGGTCCTATTGTGTTGGAATTTAGTGAGGTTTTGTGTGTGGACAGATGCGCCAGGAGTTGCTCTTCCTTACCATCCAAAATAGATGTATCTGGATGCCTAGCAACAGAGAGAGTCTGCGTGCCAACGGATTATGGAAACGGCTTAGCCAAGTACAGTAAAGAACCTCTGCTAGGAATCGTTCTGATAGCCATCTTGACATTATTAATTAAATATTATTATCGTTATTGTTCAAATGCGCATGTTTATTTTATATATATTTATGTATGTCTATGGCTAGCGCTTTTTGGATGCAACTTGTGTGCGCTTACTTTTGTCAGACATGTTTGAATTAGCAAATCCAATTGTATGTTGAGGATTTAAACTGCTTGATTTACATAATGTTTCTGTAAATAGTAGGGCAAATCGCCCAAGCCTCCAGAGTTCTTGGAGTAGTTGTGTAAGAGTTGAATCACTGTAAGCGTAGGGTAAACGTTGTGAATCTTCGTAATCATTTTTTGGAAGTAAGTGGTTTTGCCAAACGTGCCAGGATTATTAAAACACCTCGAAACACCTCTCACTGCTGCAAGTTTGGTTTCTTGCGGTAGAATATATTATTATTATCAACTACAACTCTCCTTGTGCTGTACATCTTGTGAAGCAGTATAAAGCTTGTCGTTTGCAATATTCTTACACTCTCTGAAATTGTCACAAGTCTACCTAACTCGATTGCTAAAATTAACAGTGTTGAAAGTCCATCAATCGCTGAAATCTATGCACATGCTGCATAAGCATGATCGATAGTGGAAACGGATCTGGCTGTGCTGCGTAACAGATCCCGGTATTGTGTAGAGAAAGTCTCCAGTATTGAAACAGTGTGACTAATTGATTGATTTAATACCGTATATTGCAGAGTTATACCAATGGTTGGTTGAAGCAGTATCACGGATTTGTGCCTTGACACTAGACGGCTCGCTATACAATTAGTCCTAGTGCTCAATAGCTTAGGAAGGCTAAAGTATACAGTGGTCCGGTGAAGGTGTTGAACCAAAGTTCATACTAAAATACTTTAAGCTATTATTATTGTTGTTACTGTTACTTTTGTTACTGTTGTTGCTGTTCTTGCCGTAGTTGCCGCTGTAGACATTATAGCCATTATCATCGTTATCGTCGTTATTGCTGTTATATATATATATGTTGTTACCGCTGTATATATATATATATATATATATATATATATATATATATATATATATATATATATATATATATATATATATATATATATATATATATATATATATATATATATATATATATATATATATATATATATATATATAGCATATGTAAATATGTTTATGTAAAACAACAACTCCGAAGCCAAAAATATTGCCTCCAAATTATGCTTAGACAGTGGAACTGAAAAAATGGCACTAAAAGCAACATATATACACGTAACACTAAAACATCCTAAACCAAACTTTCTGATCAACCCTTCATGCCGCTCAATAAACTTTATTAGCAAAGCAAAGCAGAGCCATTCACGCCACAGTAATTAAACTAGTGGTTGTGTGACCGTGAGACCGCGTTTGGGGTTAGGGGCAGTCGGTGTGTTAGCATGGCAGGTCAATTTGTTGCTTTCACCCAGTAAGACCAGCATGCTGGCAAACGCCGACCAACTGATTTGAGCAAGTATATATGGAATTTGAAGGACAACAACACACACAGAATATAGCATCAAATGGAGGATTGTTGGACAAACTCGTGCATATAACTTGAACTCACAAAAATGTGACTTATGCATTTGGGAGGTTTTACATAACGTATTTACCAACAACAGGAACTTTAAACAAACGCAACGAAATAATATCCAAATTTAGACATACCAGCAAAGTTCTATTAGGCAGTCATGTGAGATAATCACCAATAACTAGATCATTAAAACTTTGGAATTGTTTGACTGTTCGCTGATCTTGTAAATTTTATAGCAAGAAGATCTTTTTGCATTTCATCTGATGATAGCAGTGTGGCAACACTGCATGAAACCATTAGTAACAAAATGTTTTAACCATCACTCTTTTACACATAAATAGCTCTGGTGCAACCATTGAGCACTCTTGGCAACAAATGTCAACTTCTGCCTATACTACACTATATATATACATAGTGTAGTATACATATATATACGCATTGCTGAAAAGTTGTCTGTAAATCAAAATACCTAAAACTTTAATCCTTGAAACATCTGGGAAAAAGCTGTCTTGATCTCAGAGTGTGTGATTGCAGATAAATTCATGTTTTGGTTCTGCCACGAAAAAATATCTCACCTACTGAAAGAAATTTGGTTCTAAAATAGTGCAAAACATTCATTGGATGTACATTTGCTATAAGCTTTTAAATCAAAAAGGATATAAATGTTACTAGAGTAGATGAACAACACTACAGATGTTGTAAGCTTTCAAGGGTATAAAATGTACATCCCTTTAATAATCTTTGCTCCCTTTCGATTTGAAAAAAGGAAGCTCAAGGATTCTGACAACAAATTGATTAGCTGGCTCTTCAACTTATTTTTTGTCACTCTCCTGTGGGACTTGCCCGTCTGCTTCACATTTATCAGCGCAAAGGATCATTAAGCTGGTTTACTGAACCCACTACTCTGGCAAGGGCTTATCAAAACATCTATAGCAGACATTCCACAAAGTTCGACACATGACAGCCCTGTAAAACAATGACTGATATTTTCATCAGCAACATCTATAGTGTACCAGTTTGTGCCAGACAAACTGTAGTTTTATCCTGGTCTATAATCAATGTGGCAGTTGCATTTCTATTCTTAAATCTTGATGACTGAGTGTTTGGCATAAAAAAAAACCATTCGATGCATTGAGTGCCAACTTTCTACAGATTAAATGTTTGTAAACTACCGTAGTAGATTTTCTCCTACTACTGACACAATGGCATCTACCCCAACCACAACTGCTTCGAGGTCCGCAAAACTTGGACAAATCAGACAAAGTTTACACGAATAAAACACTTTATTGTTTCCATCATAGTAAAGGTATAGTACAAAAATCCGCTAACTTCTGCCTTCTCTTATACGCAGCAGTTCCTTTGATAGGAAAAGGCAGAAAATATCACCCCTTTATTAGGGGTTTTCAACTCCTGAGGCCCCCAGGCTTTCTTTAGCAGTCATATGCGTTTACTGACCTGGGGCCCTGACCCGGGGTATCCTGGGGTAGGTTCTCTCTCTATATAAAAATATATATATATATATATATATATATATATATATATATATATATATATATATATATATATATATATATATATATATATATATATATATATATATGTTGTATATATACATATATATATATATACATATATATATACAATACAGGGTTTATACAGGCCCGGGTTAGCAGCTATACGGTATGCAATATACAGTATGTATCCAATACATTACTAAAAGCTGGCTCTAAAAAGCTGCATAATTATTCCCTTTAACACTCAAACAATAGGGGAAGCTTGTTTTAATTACAGAATATGTGATCAGAGTGCATTCCAATTGTTTGATTCTACCATTGCCACTACTGGAAATATTACAGTTAACTTTATTTGTAAAATGGCACATAAAATTCATTGGAGATACACTTTTTACCAATACTCAAACCGACCAATGATCAATTGTAACCTGGCTACCAGTAAAAAAACCTAGTCAGTGGTATAAATTACCTAAATTTTAATGTTTGAAAGCTACAAAAACAAAATTTATATCATTGTTGGAGAACTAGCTAACAAACTACTGACTGGTGCAAGTATTGGTCTCCTATGTGCAGCATTAGGTATCAATGCAAGCTGGACAGTTTGATTGGCTGTCTTGATTGAGTGATTTGGAAGGGAAGGGGGTATTTTTCTTAGCTCTGTGGGTACATTTGTCATTGACATACAGTTTGGGCATTTTCCATCTGTCTAACTTGTTGGAGTTGTGTCCCTAAAGATGACAGCCCAGTCTTAACAACCGTAACTTCTACCAACATCAATTAGGTGAGAAGTGGACTTCTAACTGCGCTAAAGTGATAAAATTTTGGTAAGATGATAAGAGAGAGAAGAAGTTCAGATTGTCCAGGGTTCATAAAGATGGGTTAAAGGAGGTTTGAATGGAAGTAGGGGCTGATGCAATAAATCACTATTGGTACAGGATGCTAGGGCAAACAAAGAAGGGATATGGGGTTACTCTTGGCCATTCATTTGGGGCTCAAGGATATTTTGAAAACAAAAGGAGTAACAGGGGTGTAAGACAAAGGGAGAGGGTAACAAGGGTGTAAGACAAAGGGAGGGGGTAACAGGGGTGTAGGAAAAAGGGAGGGGTAACAGGGGTGTAGGAAAAATGGAAGGGTAACAGGGGTGTAGGAAAAAGGGAGCGGTAACAAGGGTGTGGGAAAAAGAGAGGGGTAACAGGGGTGTAGGAAGAAGGGAGGGGTAACAGGAGTATAAGAAAAAGGGAGGGGTAACAAGGGTGTAGGAAAAAGGGAGGGATAACAGGGGTGTAGAAGAAAGGGAGGGGTGACAGGGGTGTAGGACGAAGGGAGGAGTAACAGGGTGTAGAAAAAAGGGAGGGTTAACAGGAGAGTAGGAAAAATGGAGGGGTAACAGGGGTGTAGGAAAAAAGGAGGGGTAACAGGGGTGTAGGAAACAGGGAAGGGTAACAGGGGTGCCCGTGAGCTAAATCCATTGAAATGTTCATAAAAAACTTTCATCGGCAAGGGATTTTTACACAGTTTTAAATGATTATTCCACAAAGCATTATACATAGAAATTTTACATGACATGCACTGTCATTTTTATCAACAACATCAATCGCTGGCCAATTTTTGTCAGCAAAGCTATGATTTTTTATTATCCATGTTATGTGTGACAACTAGATTTAAATTTTTGAATACAAGGCTCCCTGTCAGCTAAAAAAAACAAGCTATTCATTATGTTGTGAGTGAACTTAAGCTGGTTTGCTGATGATCATTGAGCGTGTCACTGCAATCATTCATGTAGATGATGCTTCATGTATTTGAAATTCCATCAGTTTTCCAAAAATAATTCTGAATTAAAACTTAATATAAATGTGCTTATTATGTATATTGCTTAAAAGTGGTCTGAAAAGCAAAATACCTGAAAGCATAAACTTTCAAATATCTTGCAAATGACATAAAAAGTAAAAATGTGTCTTTAGGTTTACTCTTACCAGCAGATAATATTGTAATCTTGACAATGTTGGTAAGTTTGTCTTTCACTGAGTAATTCACCAATTATCTTTTTTCATTTCTGAAAGACACTAGAGCTGTTGCTCAAGCAGAAACGTGGCGTGATTTGTAGCAAAATATGAAATGAAAGTTGAGTAGTTTTTGTTCTGAATATGCCTTCAGCGCCAACAAACATAAGTGTCTAGTTGGTCCAGTCTAGAGTGCTGCGGATGCAAAGTTTCTGCTTGGCAGTATATTCACCCACCATTACTTAACAGATTGCCCTGTTGTTTAAAAAGAATATTTGATAAATATCGAAGGCAAAAGAAAAGTGACAAACCAATTATTGGATATAGCTTCCTGTATTCTGTAAAAGTGAGCTGATTCACACAGAAACCAAAAGTTAAACTTCCACTTTGCTTAACAAATTATTCTACTAGTCTTACATCTGCTAGGCTACAATTGTAAGTGGAGTACGTAAACAATACTCCATCTCGTTAAGTATTCAAGCAGACAAAATGTATATATCTGTGATAAAAGTTGCTACATTTTGATTTGAAAAATGAAAGCTCAAGGGTCCTGACCACAAATTGATTAGTTGACAGTTAAATTTCTTGTTTTTGTCACTCTCCTACGGGACTCCACATTCCCCCCTCCCCCTGCAGGACTATCCGTGCAAAGGATCATTAAGCCAGTCCACTGAACCCGATATTCTGTCAAGGGTCTATCAGAACATCTATAGCAGGCATTCACAAAATTTCACACATGACAGCCCTGTGAAACAATGACTGATAGCTCCATCAGCAACATATTATAATAGTGTATCAGTCTGTGTCAAACAAATTACACTTTGTTTGACACAGACTGATACACTATTAGGTATTTTCGGATCGAGAACGTTCATACCAAAACGGGCAAATTTTCCGTTTTTCGGCGAGTACAAAACCTGATTTTTTGGAGCTCTATACTGAACGGTCGTTTTACCATTCAGGGGGTTGTTCACTGTACAACGTTCTTGCTTCGAATACATACAGTTCTGCTATAATAAATATTTTAGCATAGTATGATCCCTTTTACGGCAGCTATCATTTTTGCTTAGATGCAACACATATATTTATTAATTATTAATTATTATTTATATTATATGGATGATAACAAAAATTATTTTTTATTTATTGAAGCATTATTATTGTTATTGCTTAATATTTTAACAATTATTTATCACCGTTATCTTCTGTTGTTAGTTAGTAAATAGATAGAAAACGATCATGCTTTTTAAATAATTAAAACTTGACGACCTCTGAGTGCCGCCATCTTTTTTATTAGTTTCCGGATTTTTAGGACTAGTTAACAATAAGGGAACACAACTCCTGATACATAAATTTACGCTTTTGATTGTTCAACTCACAGATATTATGCCAAGAACGAACGTCAAAAGTGCATTCGGAAGCACTTTCCCGAACCAAATTTTTCAAGACATGGACGAATTTTTGATCTGAAAATGCCTATTATGTTGCTGATGGAACTATCAGTCATTGCTTTACAGAGTTGTCATGTGTGAAATTTTGTGAATGTCTGCTATAGATGTTCTGATAGACCCTTGCCAGAATAGTGGGTTCAGTAAATTGGCTTAATGATCCTTTGCACGGATAGTCCTGTTTTATAATTCATGTAACAGTTGCTTTTCTATTTCTAGAGTATGATGAATCTGAGTTTCGCATAAACAGACTATTCAATACATTAACTATGTTTCCATATCATGAAAAATTGACGATACTGCCGGCGATAAAGAGAAATTCCAATTGAAAATACCTTTGTTGATAAAATTGTCGTGAGACTTGTCGACAAACATTTGTCACTCTCTGGAACAAAAAAATTGGTGATACGCTGAATTCCAGATGCTTATTGCTATTGGAAACGCTAATGTAGCCAAAGGCGATAAAACCAGGCATGCGTAATAAAAAAGGAAGCCACGAATTATCCATTGTAACCTCATGGCATCGTTAGCTTGTGTGTGTTTAAATTTCACTAATGATGATCATTTGTGGTTTATTACACCGTTATTTATGAAACAATACAACTGATTTGAAACGGACAAATCTTAGCCACTGGTAATTAATTATTGCAGTAAAGAAAAACAAATGGTAGTAGTTTTTTTAGCAAAAATTCCTTGGTGGCTCTTTTTTTTATTATTATTCTTTATTACTAACTAATAATAATGAATGATATAATTTATTGAAGCATAGCTAATGTGCTACTAAAATCCTTTGTCATCACACAGCTTCCCTAGCTAGCTAACAACTCTGTGATATATTTTTCATATATTTATTACACAACATAAGAAAATAATAATAAAAACAGCCTGCAGTACTAGTCGGCTAAACTGCGCCTAACAGCACACTGACTACAACTGCCTCTGTGGGCGTGGCTTAACTAACGGCGATAAATTTTGAGTCGTGGAAATATATGCCCTTGTCGCCAGTTATTGGTGCTAGCAAACCACAGAGAGTTGGCGACATTTTGTCATGATATGGAAACATGGTAATTGTGTGCCAATCTTATACAGTTTAACATGCTCGTGAACTAAATAACAGATGTCAATGAGATAGTTACCATTTGTTTGTGCTTAGAGCTTCTTTTGTCTTTTACAACCTACATGCTTCTAAAAATGAACTTTAAAATGAAGAGCACTTCGAAAACAATAACAAAAAATATTTTTCTATTGCAGCTACTTAAGTACATATTCTTTCTAAACTATTTGAAAACTACATATTTTGGGGTAAAATTAGTGGAATTGAAGTCACACTTGTCAAATATGAAACAGTTATACATAATTGATTATTATTTTGAGCAGAAAATACATGTAAGTTGAACTTTAGTAGAAGAGCATTTAGGCAAACAGTTAGAATACAAGCTTTTTAGATCTCTTTGTACATGGTCCAGAAGAGGAGCATTTGAAATTTTGTGGCTTGCAACAACTTATTTCTTTGCCTGGATAATGTTTTGTACAGGATGTTGAAATCTTGCATAGTGGTAGTAATTGATATGGCTATCATCTTTCCTTTATGTCCTTTCAGTAAGCAGTGTGTACACAAGTTCGATGTCCTGGAAATATATCACAAAAGGTAATCACTATATCAGTTCTATCCTGTTGTGGTTACACAACAGCTTTTGAATTTTTTCAAACAACATCTGCTGCTCTCAAGGCTCCTAATACCATTGCTGTAGGTCTCAAGTTTTGGATGTGACAATCACTGCATTAAGTAGAATCTTTTAGTACAGAGCAATTATCTGACCAAATAAACAGAAGTTTTTGCATGGCCAAGTCTTCTGTCCGACTTTGTTCAGGAACAATTTTTATTGTATATGAAAAATAGCAAGCCACATTTTCTCATGTTCTGTACAACCCCTTACAATGTACCCAGCACTGCTACTGATGGTTTTAACACTCCTATAATATTCCATAGCCACTTTTGGTTTGGGTTTAACCGACGCTAAAATATGCAGAAATGAGGTGCATTCGATGCGACATTTTTTTAGTGTAAAATGACGGATCCTAATAATGGCTTTCATGCTGGAATAGATTTTCTTTCACTGCAAGTACATGATCTGAGCTTAATCAGTTTCAATCTTTGCTTAAAGGGCCTATGACGCCTAATTTGAAGAGGATTTGATTTAATTTAAACTTTCTGAGGTTGAAATGTGTTCAGAAAAATTATCTGGAGTTGCCCTCTCAACAGTAAGACGATTGCTATAGACGCAGTCAGCACTTGCCGAGACGCCTTTTTTTCTCGAAGACGCACCAAATTATATAGAGCTATAAAGCGAGTTTTCAAAAATTTGGCTTGTTCACATAGAAATAGGGCGTCCTAGATATTAGTTTTGTGCAGAGACCCTTTTGATTGCAAAAAAAATGATATTGCAACAAATTTTAATTTTTTTGGAGCTGTTTTTCTCAAGTCAGCAATTTGTTTTATCTTTGGTAAACTCGCTATTATGTATACACTGGCGTTCACGTGATAGTGTTTGTCATCAAAATCAAAAGAAATAATGAAATTTTTTTATCAAAATAATAATTTTCATGTGAAAAGATAATCAAACAATAACATTAGTATACTTTCATGATAATACTAGGTAAAAAAAAAAACATTGCCGAAATTGTATTTTCGGCGTTGTTTTTTTTTTACAACAACGATAATAATTAAATCTGAAATACCGGCTATCTTTCCAAGAAAAACTTCAAAAGCACTAAATAATAATAATTAAGATTTTTGAAAAGTAGTTTGGAACTGAAAAAGTAACAAAAATGGTACGAACTACTTGCTGTAATATACTATATAATATCATAATGCAGATAGTCCCTTCTGCCGAACGCATTGTCATAGACCTCCATAGACCTCTACATGATACCTATTGGTGTTTTGTTGACGCGAGTGAGTTTTCTCAATAGTTTTACAATGCTTGATGAGAAAACAACTCTACACACAAAGTGCGTCTTGAAAAGCTCGTCCTAAGCCCTTTAAGCATTAGGGGAGCTCATGTTATTGATGTCTGCATACATTTCTAATTGACTAAACTTTCACTGGGTTTCATTTCATCTCATAATTTGCCTCCTTGACAGACACTTTCCTCATTTTAAATTTAATTTGAATCATCACTCAATTTCGTGGAGTCAAGTTGTATATGACTAACAACTGAATCTTCTGCTCAATGATTGTATGCCCTTAAATTGAGTCAATAGAAAACGCTGAAGTATTTCATAATGCTACAGATTCGGAACACAAGGAACATAAATAAATCGTTTGAGCAAGGATACGAAGGTTAGACTAAAGCATTTGATTAAACCACACATCACATTTATTTTCGCAGAGTCTGGTCAATCTAGTAAAAAGTTTCAGGAGTTTTAAAAGTTCTTGCCAAGTGCCGCGTAACCAGTCCATGAACGAAATTACATATGTTAGTACATTTTTATCAGTCATATAGTTCGTGGTTATACTCTACAACATATCGTACACATGCTTAGCAATGACTCAGATCTTTATACAAATGATGCCATAGTATTTATTTATATAAAAACAGATACAAACACATCAAAGAGGCTGATACTAAATCTTTAAAGATTGTTGATTTTTCAATTTTGATCAATCAAATCAGCTATTATGTTTGAGAATATGCTTACTCTAGTCTAGTGTATTTATCTATATATACATACACAAACTCACATGTTTCAAGTTTCCGATCTTCTGCATTCACATACAGTGAAACTTTACTTCAATTGATGATTAGCTACAAATGGATTTGTTCTTGTCAATATCTCAAATCCATCACTGTTGACAGATTACTGCAAATGCGTAGCTTGAAACAGCAATACAAAAAAGACTTGATGTATTGTGATAAATGATAACAACAAAACACTCACTGTGTCCATGCATGTAATAGCTCCATACGACGTATTTCATCAGGGGTAACAAGACCTCCTGGCTTTTGCAGCGCTGGATCGCTGAAATTATCATTAATAAACATCAAAATGAAAAAAAGGTAAATCAAATGATGGTTCAAAGTTCTAAATGAAAGTTAAGTAAATATACCTCATTATCAGTAGAAGACGAGCTCCTCTACCAAAATCTGGCCTAGCGGGAGGTGCTTCCCTCTTTAGCCATGGTCGAACTGCAGCTAAAGGTTTACCATTAACTTCAGCTGTACATAGAGGACAACTTTTCTTTGCTGATGAAGAATCACTGCTCGATGTTAGATCGTAATTGGATGCCATTGTAACAGTAAATATCAGATTCCAAATTACTCTGCCTATAAAATTATGGTCAAAAAAATGGTCAAGTGTCTGTGGTTGTTATTGTAAAAAATGCAAATTTAAAAAAACTAACAGAATCAATTATATTATAATTATTCAGGATTAAAAAAAACTTATCTGTGGAAGTTTCTCAACTCTATGGTGGTGTCAGCATATTCCCATGTATGCAAAAAATAGATTGTTTGGGTGACAAAGTAAGCGTGATAATCTTTAGGTTACAATTGGTAATAAACATTGCGTTGTTAATTGATACTAGCGTATTAGTTTGTGTATCAATACTTGAAAATAAAAGATCGCGACGTAAACTATTTATGATCAGTATACGAACAGCTATAGCTGAAAAATGATTGATTACATCGTAAACTATTCTAAAAGCTTGACAGGGGTAGTGCGCGCATGGGCTAACTAGTTGAAATGGCTAACTATACTACGACCAGCAGGCCTGCTATAGCCCTGGTTGTGACCAGCAGGCCTGCTATAGCCCTGGTTGTGACCAGCAGGCCTGCTATAGCCCTGGTTGTGACCAGCAGGCCTGCTATAGGACTGGGTGTTTAACAAGTGAGTTATATTTAAACATGACGGTGAGACACTTCTAGCTTTGAAGTTGAGAATTACGCAATGAGCACTATGATATGTATTATTATTGAGACAAGACATTTCATAACAGACTAGTACATAAATATGAACGAGCAAACAAATCCTGATGCCGTTAAGAAAGTTCTCTAATTAAATGATATTTCGGTAAGATGCACAGTGAGATTGTCACACTAGTAATATCTTCAGTCATTTGAGATATCTGATTGTCACTAGTTGCAACTTGTCTTCTTATATTGCCTTATAATGTTATTCAAAAAGTATCGATCAATATACACCGCGGCACACACTGTGCAACCAAATCGTTGATTCTATACACATGTGAACTCTCATGTGACTTCCCGCAAGAAACTTTTAAATGCATTTTGTGCAAGTCAAGCGTCTCTTGTAAGTATGAATGCTGACGTGTTTCTTTAACAGCTCTGTTGAGGTGAAGGACTTGCGACATTGTGTACAGCTGTATGGTCGCCATTTAGGGTGGTTATACACGCGCCGTGTAAAGGAGTCCTGTACGATGAATCTCCTCGGGCAATTTTTGCATTCAAACATGTTCTCTTTGCCATCAGCTCTCATGTGCATAGTTGATGAGTTTAATCGAGTAATGAACTCACTGCACTGCCCACAGCTGGGTAATTTGCTAGCTGCATGCATTTTGTTGTAGTGCTGGGTTAGCCAAAAATCTGAAGGAGACGAATCGCCGCATTCTGGACAAGTGTATCGGTTCTTTTTGTGTGTCATTACATGTCCATTTAGTTGGCTGCTATTATTAAAAGACTTGTCACATTGTGGACAAGGAAAGGCTCTCTCTCCTGGGTGAGTCAACATGTGACTCTTGAGAGTGCTGGCTTGAGAATATGCCTTGCCACATTGTCCACATTTGTATTGTTTACCATCGGCGTGAGTGAGCATGTGTCTTTCTAGTGAGATGAAACATGCAAACGCCATGTCACACTCAGTGCAGCAAAAGCGTTTCTCTCCTGAGACACCTGTCGCAAGCCTTTCAGTGTTACATGGAAGGGTGGAGTTTTCAGACATCTCTAAAACAAGAAACTCCGTGAAACTTACTGAATAGAAAGTTTTGCAGATTATTAAAAAAGAAAGCATTAAATAAAAACATGTGATTTCATACAGCACGCTATTGGAATCAAACTCGTCAATGAATGTTAGACATGGCGAATCAAACCAGGCTAGAGGGACAAGAAGCAAAATAAAACAGGGTAGTCGAGTCACAAAAACAAATGCCTTATTGTTTGCTGAGAAAGACATGTCATATATCAATATCTGCTTGCTTCATAAAGAACGTAAAACGCCAATAATTAGATGAAAAAAACAAAGAAGTGAACGTGTTACAAAAGTGTCACTCTTTCATCTGCTGACCAAACTCAATAATGTGTAACACCCACATGTGATTGCAAGTTCTGTTTCACCAGACAATGCTGAGCATGTGTGGGGTTTACAATCATCCAGAACATTTTTGAAAACTCAGCTAGTTCTATGACCATCACCCTTTAGATATTAAAGTAAACTACTACCTTTATTGCTAGCGGTTACATCTATCTCTACCTTTATATCTGTAAGTATACGTAAGCAAAGTAAAAACCTAGATTGTTGGCTGCATATAGAAAATAACACAGCAAGTACATGCAGCTAAACCAACGCAAGGGAATCTGCTGATTTTCAAGCATTCTCAATGATTGCCGCAGTTTTTGTTAATCCAAACTTAGCATAACAAATAATCGTACGAAACGGTAAACCTGTTTGGTTGTCTTCTCTTATATGTCGTTCAAACTAAAACCTGAAGTTCAATAATTTAATAATAATTGTAACTATATTACTAAACGACAATTATTATAAAACAACACAAAAAAATGAAAAGCTATCTTTTGATTTGCTAATATTTATTAATCCTATGGTGCACAAATAGTCAAACATTAGGTTATCATTAATTTGAACAGC
Source organism: Cryptosula pallasiana (assembly GCA_945261195.1). Lineage (NCBI taxonomy): Eukaryota > Metazoa > Bryozoa > Gymnolaemata > Cheilostomatida > Cryptosulidae > Cryptosula > Cryptosula pallasiana. Next base: position 48,795,792 of record OX183131.1, on the reverse strand, counting down.
TGCTAAATGGCCTTGCATGATGATGCTTTGTTGCCAGTGCTGTCTTTGTTGTTTTCAATTTTTAGCTTTGCTGTACCTGAAACGAAAATATCAAATACCACAAAATGGCTGTTTTTATTACCCATGCAAACCCATTTTAGGAAAGACAACTCATAATTTTTAAACCAGTCTTTCTTTCTCCCTACACATCGACGCAAACATCTGCACAAAGCCAGTGCATGAGAAATATCCATTTTGTAAGCAACGACACAAAAACATTGCTCATTCATCACAATCATTACCTAACTTAGCCCCAAGGGCCCAATGAGCCATTTATAAGCCTAATATGAAGCACATTGGCAGCCATCAAAGAGAGACAGGGTAATACATTCTGTTTTGTTTATTACTCACCAGTAGGGTACAAACATTCTGCCAACCCTGCAGCTAATGGCTCTCTCTTAACAGCTTGAGAATCTACAGAGAAAAGCATCGAGTGAGTAAAATACAGCAAAACATGGCTTGGCTTAAAGGTATTAGGGCTTAGCATGGGCTTTGCAAGGCACATTTTTTGTGTGGAGTTGTTCTCTCATCAAGCATTGTAAAACTATTGAGAAAACTCACTTGCGGCAATACAAGTGCAATAGGTTTGCAGAATGTATGGAGGCCTATGACAATGCTGTAGACACTAGGGACCATATGTGAGCCACACTTCCATTACGATATTATATATATAGCATATTCCAACAAGTATTTGGTACCATTTTAATTAGGTATTCAGTATAAAACTACTTTTTAAAAATCTCAATTATTATTATTTAATCATTTTTAATTTGTTTTTCTCGGAAAGATAGCTGGTATTTCAGATGTAATTATTAAAGTTGTTGTGAAAAAAAAACAATGTCGGAAATATAATTTCGGCAATGTTTTTTTTTCATCTAATATTATTACAAAATTATACTAATGTTATTGTTTGATTAACTTTTCACCTGAGAATTCTTATTTTGATAAAAGTCTTTCATCAATTCTTTTGATTTTGATCACAAACACTATCACGTGAATGCCAGTGTACACATAATAGCGAGCTTACAAAAGATGAAACAAATTGATGACATGAAAACAACAGATCCAAAAAATTAAAATTTGTTGCAATATTTTTTTTTGCGATCAAAAGCAACTCTGATCAATTCCAATACTTAGGAGGCACTGCTTCCATGCAAACAAGCCAAAAATTTTAAAACCTGCTTTATAGCTCTAGATAACTTGTTGCGTCTTCGGCAAAAAAATTGCGTCTTGGTGATTGGTACAGGAATCGCCTTACTGATGAGAGGACAACTCCAGATATATTTTCTGAACAAATTTCAACCCCAAAGAGTATAAATTAAATCAAATCCTTTTCAAATTAGGCGTCCTAGGCCCTTTCAATAGCTAGTGCAGAGTAGACATATAGTAGGTTTTAGTTTAAATAATATAAACACCACAGTTTATAGAAATGGGGTAGTCATTGCCTGAGTTGTCTTCTCGCAAATACATCAAAACATGAGGAGACAATCATCAAAGTACAGTAAGTACCGAGAACCCAGCCCGCATGTTGCGGGTGGCATATCTGCAATGATTATATATAGTATATATAATCATTGATATCTGACTTCTGTCTTTGCATGAGTTAGTAAAACAACAACAATTCGACATTCCATTAATTTCTACGACCACAAAATCAAACAGAATGCAAATTAAATTTAAACTAAGTAGGCCTATATGATAAGCAGTTGACCAAAAGTGTATAGGAAATACAGATTAAGTTATTTAAAAACTAAAACGGATGCTAGAATTGACAGTTGATGAAGTATTTCCTGTTCCACTTAGGTTTTTGAAGTAAATGTGGCAAAATATGCACACAGGCTAATTTAAAGGTGTATCTCAGAAAACCTTTTTAAAGAATTTAACGATTCAAAAATGAAAAGTTGGTCCAGATGGGTTATTGAACTTTGTTGATAATTCTTTGATACGTGTTTGGGTTGACAGCTATTAGAGGTTGAGGATACATTCGATGATATATGAAAAACACTCATTGATATATCTCATAGACGGCTATGCTACTTTTAGCGCTTACTAACTCAAATAGATAGCTGCCAACTTACACTAGCTTCAAACCGAAATGTACATGGGGAGTCATACATAGACTGGAGTACTGTAGAATGAAGGGGTGGGAAGGATGGTGTGTTTTTAAAATTCAGGAGCCAAATACATCTGATAGATGCTTCAAATTCAATTATAGCCAAAAGTTACTTGTAAAGTATTGTAATAAACGATAACTTGCCATGAAGCTGGGATGGTATACGAGTAGGCAACTTTGATGAAAAACTATGAAAGTTAATCGTATTCTATGGTCTATGCTTTAGTACAACCCATATTTTTGCGTGCTCTTTTGTTGTTACCGGCTAGAACAATAACAGTCAAAGTGACAATGAAACTAGCTGTAAGAAACCGACAATCATCACAACAAAATAGACAAATGCTTACCTGATAAAGCAAAACCATTTCTATCTACTTCTACAGGCTTCAACTGTACATCTTTGTCTACAAATCCACAACAGACAGCTAGCTATACAATATAGTTTAGCTCAACAGACAAGAACGTGCAAAAGGCTTCAATGGGCAAGTTTACACAGAAAACGCACTTATTGATAAATTTTTTGTCAGACTTTGTGACAAACAACTGGTGATAGCTGGTCACCCAAGAGTAAGGCTGGTACGATACAGCGATCCACGAGACGATCCCGATCCACCACTGACGATCCAGGCCAACGATACACTAAGCTTAATACAAACGATACTTTGTCATCCAAAAATTGCTAATGCTGTTGTTATTATTTAAATATTATTATTTTGCAACTTAATTATTTAAAATGAATTATTTTGTTTTCATTATAAAACTTAAATTAAATTTTAATATGCAGTTTTCACTTTCTATCTACTACTCTCCCACATGTTCGTGAAGCAATATTTGCAACAACAATATTATGAGAGGATAGGATAACTTCTATTTTATAGAGCATTTATAATGCGTTTGGATTTAAGTTGTCTGCTCTTGGTGGCGTTTACAATGCTGTCAAATCAAATAGTGCACGCGATCGTTAGTAAGTAAGTAGTGGTCATGGATGAAATATAACAGGATTGCCAGAAACCCGAACGGGGTGTAGCCAATTTTGGCCAATGGGAAGTCATCCATGGCGCCCATATTGAACTGGTTGTTCGGAGCGGAAACATAAACTACCATAGCAGCTCGGAAAAGTAATCGTAAATATTTGTATTAACGCGATGTTCTGATTTTCTAGTTTCGGAGCGGAAGCTGCATAGTTTGCCACATACCAAAGATTACATATATGTTATCGTTGGCATATGCAATTTTGTTCTCGGAGCGGATATGGTATTGTAAGTAAAAATAGTTGAATCGTCAAAACTAGCGCAGTACGCCCACGGCCTGAACTTGACATGTAAAAATTCATAAGAAAACGATATTTATTACGAGATCCAAGTGGTCTTGAAAATTTCGGAGCAGTATGGCGGTTCCCACAAACGGCTACATTTGGCTCGTCACAAAATTTCTATTACGCGGCCGCAGCTGGCAATCCTGTTATATTTCATCCATGGTAGTAGTAGTGAAGAAGAATGTAGTTAGTAGGAAGATCAAGGGTGTAACTTTAGGGACGGCAGGACGGCATTGCCGCCCCAATAACTCTTCTAAAGAAAATTTTTTTTTAGTATTTACACATACATTTACTGCTAATCTGCGTGTACGATAACAACACTTTTAGTCATCAATTGAATTTTGGAATTTGCAACATGGAAAAATACTAAATGGAATCACTGAACTTGAAATCAACCAGTATTTCAGAAAAAGAGCATCATCAATCAACACGAGTTTTCAGCACACAGTATTACAAAATATTTTTCACTAAGCAGGTGAATGACTGGGCTGATCCACTTCAGCATATATGCAGCTTTTGCCTCAATCATTTTTGTAGCATTGATCAGTAATATCATTTAAAAAAAAACTAATAACAATTAAATAATAATTATTATTATTAATTAATTAATGATTGATAACTTTTTAGTTATCATTATTATTATCATAATAATAATAATATTTATACTAGTAAGTTGAGATGAATTATTATTATTATCATGATGATTAACACAATGCTGTAATTAATACCATTATTTGCAAAACCAATTCACATGAAGTTTATTGAAAAAAATTGTCAATCACTGCAATAAATAATTAATAATAATAATAATAATCAGAGAGCATACTGAAAAAGCATAACTAGCAGAAATATTAATTATTATTTCTTACATCACCAAGTAATAATAATAATAATAATCAGTGTTTTCAGAAGTAGCAGTGGATATACAGCAATACTCATATTTACTTTCAAACAAAAATAAACGCCATCAAAATGATTGTTGTGACTCTAAATAAAAGTGACTCAGTTCAAAACTACAACAACAAGGGTTGTTCATTCTTGTTTTTTTCATTTGTTAATTGCTCTACCTGCACTCTCAAATGTGCTCTTAACCCCTTCTTGGAGTTGACTTTGTCAATGCTTCCAATTTTCTTTATTGCACCAAAATAATTTTTTTCGATGGCACATCACTAACTAGTGAATTAGAATAGTTCCAACTTCGTAATTGCACGAAAGTATCGTCTGGATCGGATCGGAAAATCGGTCATTGGTTTAGAAATCGGATCGGATCGAACCTTTCAAAAAATTGTGGATCGTACCAGCCCTACCCAAGAGCCAGGTTTTCATTACTATTGGAAATGGTGTTGTCATCAAAGGCAATTAAACTAGGTATCTATAATAAAACAGAAAGTGCAAAATACCTATTTGTAACAAGCATAGCATTAGCCTGTGTAGCAATCCTGGAACATTAACAGTTTCCGCAACCCATGTTCGCTGAACAAAATGCAATAAAAATAATCAGTTCGTTAATTAACTAATTCAGCGATTAATTTTATCAATAAATAATTTTGCTGAGAACTTGCAGGTCAACAAAAATTAGTTCACTGAATAAGAAAAATAATCAACGAGCATTTGTTAATATGATAGGCTACTGAACAATAAATGAATCATAACAAGAGAGAACAATTTGGCCATTTTCATAAACCAGCCCTGTTGCATTAAAAATATTACAAAATCATAATCATCGGTGAAAATATACTAAATACTAAGGGCAACTTTACGGACTACTGTTGTCTATAACAACGGAATTCGCCTTTTTCTTGGTGATTTAAAAATTTGGGAGTTATCTTCTTTATGATTTGTTCAGTAATCTATACAAATTTAACTGAAACAAATGATGTTCTAAACGAAAGGTTCCGTTTCATACGCGATGAATCAAATTACGAACAACTATTATTTTTTCCGTCCTTTGTTCAATGAACGCGTCATGAATACTCTTAATATTACTTACAAGGATTATTTATGGTACAATACAACTGAATCAAAACAAGTAAATTTACGCTGCTGAAAACTGATGGGGTCCCGGCAGAGTAGTTTTGCCTAGCGATGCAACCGGCGGTAGCATAGTCGATCATATAACTTACCATTACAAATCATGACTTGCTGGAATACTATCCTGATTTGAGACTATTTTACGCAGCTGATAAGACAAAAACGATGTCATTGAGAAAGCTCAAGAAATCAATATAGACTTTGACATTTTTCTTGAAAAGATTTTGGTTTATTTACTTCAGAAAAATTAAATATGATGCTCATGGGTACACACACAGAAAAACGTGGAGGAGTTTTAATCATATTTCAATCATTTCTTACTATCCGCGAACGTAATCACCTGAGCAATTGACATGCGATTAAACAGGGAGTGATTTATTACCACAGCCAGTGCACTTGTGAATGATCCATATTCACTCACTTTAGGATTAAAATTTGGATTGAGTTAGTCCAGTACGGATTAAAAACAAAAGCATTTCTAATCACTGTACATGCGGATTGTTAATCACGTGATGATTTTTGTTTGGAGCATGGCTAGTCCAGTCATTGATTAAAGTTAGGGTCAATATTAATCTTCCTTGAGTGCTATTTCTGTGCTGTTTTTTTCTCAGAGAACGATTAAATATTCGAAGCGATTTGAATTGGAGATAATTATTTTGTATTGGATTTAGATGGAAGAAAATGACAAAGCTTATTTCAGAATGTAATGGCAACTTGTATTGAACAAGGAAACTGATATCAGTACAACACCATTAAAAAAGAAATTTAGGCGTTACAATATAAAACCAACTAAGAATATAGAAAAAAAATTGATAAAAATAACTGGCTTGATTGAATGATGATTAGTATAGTCTGCTATGCCATCGATCCACTGGGGTACACTCAGTGTATGTGCAATAGATTCCAAGTTTGAACTGAGAGATGATGTCTGATTTTGATCTTCAGGCTCCTAAAATAAACCTGACATCATTAGGCACATTTTACAATGAGCAGGTATCCCAAAATGAAAAATAAACCGAATCCAACAAACCTTCAGGAGTTGAAACTGAAGAGCGGGCAAGCTCACAGCTGTTTGTTCATCACCTGTAAGCTCTTGACTTCCTGTATACTCAATTTTCATTTCAAGAAAAACATCTCTAGTTGGTGAAAATTCTAAAATGCAGGAATATAATATAGTAGTCACTTTTATTTGCAGCCACTTCAAGTTCAAAAGTTTTCAATGTAACAAAAAACAAAACAATCAATGAATTAGTAAACAACATTCAACATCATTTATTCAGTTTAGTATTTTAACTTAGTTACTAATCAATACGCAAACAATAGTGTATTCATGGTATATCTTATTTACCTGCTTCTGCGTCATCATTTACTCAAATCTTTGAGACAGCTATGTAAGCCTTGATCATCCTCATGTGCTCTCTTTGTTAATGATTGAAGCGGGAAAATAATAGCCTATTCAAGGACAATAAGTATGCTTGGGTGATCATTGATACCCCCACTTGCTATTAGGTAATCGTACTATTAATGCCAAGGCTTTTCTTCATTTTAATCATATCAGGAGTAAAATCTAACTTGAACATAAGAGCTAGAGTTCAATCATTTCGGGATTAAAGTTCTTACTGGGTCAGTAAAGCTAACAATTAAGGACTTGTACAATAAAAATACTGGAGAACTAGAGTATAATCACTTGGGGAGTAAAGTTCTTACTGGCTGATTAAAGCCAGAGTATAATCCCCTGAGAGTGATATATCGACCTACTCACAATTTCTGGCAAATTTATTGTCTAACTTTAATCCTTAGTTACTCCTTCTAGCAAAAACTCCCAAATTTTCTACTGAAATACCAAATATCACCCCTGATGATGCCGGAGTGTACTCTTATATTAATCATTACAGCGTTTAATCACCTGTTTAATCCCAAATGTTCCACTTTTTTCTATGTGTGTAGAACCACAGTTCAGTTTGTTTGCGCTGAATCGAGCTTACAAACATGAACTAATGAGGGTGTGCCCTTGTTGTGAATTAATGTGGCCTGCTTTCGCAGCGGCGATGTACTGAGATGAGTTATGTAAATGGAACAATGTAAGTATTGTACAACCCACAGCTATCTACTTCCGTGAATAAATAAGTTTGATTGTCCAGTTAAAAAAAAAGACTTTCGATTTAATAAATTGGCCTAAACAAGCGGGTTTTCAGTATCTTTACTACTAGACCCACCTACAAAACTGCCCGAAACGCATTGCTACAGTAATAAAAAATAATAGCACTTTAGGGAAAAGTGATGAAGTCCCTCTTTATTATTAATTATTATTATTATTTATTATTACTCTTATCATTCATTAAATGACAAAACATGTGCTAGAAGAATTCCTTGTGTCATAAGTTCTTCATTTATTTTCTCTTTCACACAATACAAATACTAGAAACAACCAATAACGCTAGTTGGTTGAATTGCACCGAGCATTATCTTGACTGCAGCTTTTTGCATGGGCGTGGTTTAACCGGAGGCGATAAAACTTTTATAGAACTTGTACATATATAACAACTGCTTGACCATTTTTTCTTAGTGATCGCCAAAGTTCATAAAAAATATGGTGCAAGTTCTTACTGCCATCTATTCTTCAGCATTCCAGCCAAGGTTGCCGTAACAAACTGAAGCCTTCAAATTATTATGTGTTTGTTGATAGATCGAGGTGATGTAGATGACGAGACACCGCTTGAAACTAAGGTAAGGCATCTGTGCATTATGATTGGTTAAAAAGGAATTATCTAGCAGGTTGTTGATATTGGTCAAAACCTGGCAATAACCTCCAACAAAATTCTAGCGATTACTCCGGAAACTGAAGCTGCAAAATCAGGCAATGGCCAAGCTAACTGCCAACCATTCGCTAGGTTACATTTGATAATAGCTATGGAAAAACATGCCTTTTCGCTAATAATCAATGATAGCAATACTAAAAATATAGCGATAATCTATAATGATATGGAAACATGATGAGCAAGAAATACTTGGACAGCTTGAAATCTAAAGAACAGACAAGAGGAAAACAATAAAATCGAAGCCAAACTTGCAATCTAGAAACAAAATTACATTTTCCATAGCATGAGCCAGCTTATTGATGGCAGCAATAACATGTGACTGAGTTATCCCTGCATGATGTGAGCTGGTGCGCATCCACCGGAAAGTGCTAAAAGTTGAATTATACTATAATAAATAATAATTACAAAAATTCGTTGGAACTATAAATCCTCTTTGCAGTAAATTTGATGCCTTTGCACTTCAAAATAATCTCAAGTTATTGTAAGTAGGCTAAATGTCATTATAGAATATGCTTGCCATTGAGGCAGCTATCAGGAAAAATATTTCATGAGTGCGGGTAAATTAATTATATTTTGTGCTACAGCACATAACACTTCCAGCTGAACGTAGAAAGTTTGAAATAAAACTCTCAATGTCAAAACCCCATTAACATCAAGACAATGAGAAAGTGTTCAATTAATTCACTGTAACTTGGGAATGTTTGGAAATACAGCAGATGAAACAAAAAGCAAAGCCTTATATACATCTAGTGCCTTTCCATTTCACAATAGACCATCAATAGAGTCTGATGACAAACTTAGCAATGAAAAACAGCAATTTTAGTACCTTGATGTTGTGAAACTGTGGTAGAAAATGAGCTCTCAATGCTACGGATCATAGCCTCCTCCTGCATATTATTAGCAATGGAAGCTTTCAGAATTCTCTGCTGAACAGCTCTTTTACGGCGAAGTCTTTTAATTGCAGCTTTGGTTGCAACAGATTTCTTCCGGCGAGACATTTCGTGTACCTCTCTATACAATAGTGCCAGAGCTATAACAGAAATATAAAAGTTTGTATTGTACAAATATAAAAGTGTGTGCTGTAAGGGTATGGTTAACAATGTGTTGTAAAGGTGTAACAGTACCTGTTGTATGGGTATAACAGTGTCTGTTGTATGGGTATAACAATACCCGTTTTTTTGTTTGTTTCTATTTTCTTCAAGTTTCTGCACATTATAAAGAATTTTTTAAAATGATATTGTTGTCAATAAAGTACATACAGTATATATAGATATAGGAATAAAAAAATGTGTGTTATATGATGTAGCACTGTGTTTGAAGAGGCAATGCCGTAATTATTATTATTATTATAGTAGGGCGTCAACTTCAGTATCATGCAATAAATATTCTAATTCTATATTTCACACAATACATAACAATACTTATGTTTATTACGGGAACTAACACAGTATTGTGAGAGATTTGCCTGATACAGTCAACCCCCAGCCCCCCCCCTACCCAAACACCCCCTCCATCCGTTGCCCTGTCAACAATCAGACTAGAGACAACCCCTGAGCCTTCCTCCCTCCATATCTACACAAAATCCCCAATAAAATGTATACCGAGGATCCCGGCCCTGTATAGACCCTATATAAAATATGTAACCTACCCCAGGTCAGCTACCCCGAGCCAGTATCCAAAGAAGTTGATTCATATAACCTGGGACCTATGGGACTGGATGCACACCTCAGAAAGTAAACAAACAGAATACGGTAGCCAGGAGAACAAACTAAGAGTTAGATGCCCTAATAAGGAGTGGAAAAGTTCCAAGCCAAAATAAACAGATGGAAAAGTAGCCCATCATACTTTGCCATGTGCTTGCTGTTGTGATTGGCTTGCTTTGTTTACTAAGTGTCTATCATATGTTCTGATTGGTATGTTATTCTTATTGCATTGTATGGCTGGTTCACCCTAATAAGGGGGTGAACTTTCCTCTGATACTCCTATAAAATGAGGTTTTTCTGTGTATTACAAGCAGAAGTCTTGAGGAGTTTGCTAAAAGCCTTACCTTGTATTGCTAAATGGATTAAGGAAATAAAGTATTATTTGCAGAAACTTTGTCATTGTGTGTCTGGGTTGAGGACCCCATGAGTTTGATTACTAATTCGGAGTCTACCCCGAATTAATGTTAAGAAGTTTCGGAGTGATACCGTTGTGTCAGTAGTAGAAGGTGCAAAACTACTACAGTATTACGCCATTTGTTATAAGTGTACTGAATCTCAGTGATTTTAACAATGAAATAATATTTGATCCAATAAAGCATTTTATTTCATGATTGACATCCCTCGGCAATAGCCCGACAAATAAAACTGTTCCAAAACAACTGTGACTGAGCAAATCAAACTTGAATAGCTGGGCAATGTATCGGTTGTATATATGCTTGAATCTCAGATTGCCGAGAGAAGTCATATCATAACAAGAGCATTGTTTATTTCTTCATTGGTTATGGCTATCAGTCATCAAAATTTGTACAGAATGAATTTTCAAAAGCAAGTGGCGGTGATATTTGAAAGTTGCAAACATTTTTACCCAATTACGCAAATTTGGGTGTGAAAAAGTGAATTTGAGCACCAGAAACGATGAAAATTTCATCCCTACATTTATAGTGAATGAGAAAAAAACATGAGAATGAGCTAAATTGATTATGTATACCAGAGGCTAACCGCTGAATGGCTGATGGCAGTCAACTGTAACATATAGAACATAGCCCTACCTTTAGAGATGGAATTAGCCTATAACAAGTTTTCAAAATGGCTATTGCTAATGCCCACATTGAAATGAAAGTCTGGACTTTGCTCACTCTATTTTATTGTGAGAAATTTTGGTGTCTTCTTATAGTTTAGAGGGAAGACATCGCTGCGCTTTTGAGTTTCCGGTTCTATTTAAAGGACCAGTTCAGTTTTGAAGGGCATTTTCAATGGAGGTTATCTCTGCTTCAATGAAGGCTTAGCAAATTATAATTTCATATGTAGATACCCTCACATCTTCACTACTGACACAGAAAGATTTAGCCACCTACATAGCCTGAAACCAGAGCTATAGCCACTTTTCTAAGGTCTATTTTCTGCATTAAAACACGGAGTTGTCCCCTTTTTGGTGCGGTTAGAAAACTTTTTATCAGATCCACAATGCGTAGAGGTGTATCCGGGGACATAGTGTTTCCGGTTTAAAATGTTTATTTTTGCCACCTACAACAATCAATGTTCCAGATACTGCAAAGTATTCTACATGTAAAAGCTTCTGACTGTCTACTCACACTACACCTTATCTGAATGCACCAACTAAGGATGGGAGAAAACACGGCTGGGAATTGGGAAAGCCTCCTAAAACTAATGATGAAACAGTTGACTTTAACAAAGCACACCATCCATGATCATCATTCATCATAGTAGATAGGGTGCCAAAAAGCTTTCGTGTCTTCTTGACAGACAGCGAGGCTTGCTGTAGTTCTGCTTCTTCTGCCACTGCTTCTGTTCCAAGCAGTACAGAGAGGCCCTGTCGAAGAGTTGTACACTAGGCAGGTGCACTGTTTGAAAAATGGCAGGCCAGCTACAGACAAAGGAGAAAGCACCATGAAACAGACAAACCAACAGCTGCTGCAGTGGAGGGTGGTGACGGTGGTGGGATCGACCAGAGCCTAAAACGCCAGATGATTTTCGAAAAGAAGCACAGTTTGAATGTAGGTGTGTATAGCAGTGTGTACAAGTCAATGATCTGTGTAGTAGTCGGGTATTCTTCTATACATTAGATTATGACTTTTGCAGGAAGGAAGGACTCACACCAAAAAAGGTTTAATTATTATTATTTTTTCAAGTTTAATATTATTATTTATTATTATTATTATAAAAAAATGTTTAGTACTACTAATAATAATAATAAATGATAACGTTATGGAGTCATCATCATTGATGATCATCAAACCACCACTGATTATTGTTTACTCTAAATAAATATATATAATAATAACAGCAAGCAATGCATGTTTTTCCTTTGATTTGAGCTTCCTATTGTATTATTATTATCGTTACCACTGATGTTGTTATTCTTTTCAGATCAACAACCGATTTTTGCTGTTGAGATTATATAATTTTAGATAATCTCAATAAATAAACAAAATATAATCAAGGAGTAAGAGGGGTTTAAAGTTTGAATATTACTATTAATAATTATACCGTCAAATATTAATAATTTATGATATTATTATTATTATTTTAGAATAATATTATATCATAAACTCAGAGAAAAATTATGCTTCTGTGAGTGTGACATTATCAATCAAACTCAAGTTAGCGATCAACTATTATTATTACCAGTTCCCAGGTTTAAAGATGATGAATGTTTATAACTGACATTATGTTATTGTTGATGATTTTGCTAGGCAGAAGCTGCATTGATATCATCATCATTAACAGAAGATATGAAACAAGCTCGCTTCTTTTTAAAATAATTTTCTTAAATCAAATTTACTCTGGCCTCAGCACTTTGCGTTCTGTAATACCCACAAACAGATAATATATCTGCAATTAACACCATTTCATAGCTCACATTTGTTATGCTCAGATAACGGTATTAGCTCTCCAAAAAAATTTACCTGTACCTGCCAGTGACCAATTTTATTAACCAATGATTTTTGTAAACTAAACATCAGTCACCAATGTTCCTGCTTTGTGTTTCGATTTTTTACTGAGCTCCTAAAGCTATGAAACAACAGAAGTATAGCTATGCCAAACTCTTTTTGATAATGAAGTGTCACTAGCTCCACAACTTATCAGCTCACAATATTTCTTGTGATGTACTTTGAATCCCTTGCTTGTGACCAGCTCCCATTTCATCAATATATGTTTATAATTTATAATATGTATCTACTACAGGTGTGGTTGCAGCTGCCAAGAAATGCCTACTCGACTGGAGTCCAGGTTCTGCGCAGATGTCCCGTAGCACAACACACATATCAAGGGACATGAATCCGGTCAATGTTTTTTGAAGTGTGAGGAGATTCAACATGTGATATCGGCTGTCAACTGCCGATGCAGATGGATTGACCAGATGAGGCATTATGGTCACAGTGGCGATACACTCAACTTTCGGCATATGACAACACGCAACGATCGCTATCATGCCTATAGGTGAGAAAGTATGACAAGAACGGATTACTATAGCATAAAAGATGTTGAGTGCCCCATTAATAATCATGTCATTTGCTCAAAAGTGTTATATTTGTAACGTTTCCCCCACAATTATTGAAATTAATCGAGTGATCTAATTATATTTCTTGGTCACGATTTAAATTGGAAAACGATTCAAGTCACGCCTAAATTCAACTTTTCTTCGCAGACTTCATACAAAACAATAAATAGGTGCATCTCAGGTTTCTTTTAGCATGGCCAGAGACGGAAACATTGCGGAAAATTCTAACCGTAAAAATCCCCAAAATAAAAAATTTTGAGCGTTCATATCATTGCAATTGTTTCTGCATGATGGATTAACCTCTACTTATTGGATTAATCTATAAGTGAGGTATCACGGTATTGCTGGAAATAGCAATCAGCAGAAGTAAATATCCGCTTTTGTTGCAGATCTTATGTGAACTACATCTACGGCTACCTGGGCAAGCGCATTAGAAACGTGGTTCCATCATGTGTGGTTTTGAGAATTCGGGAGCTGTACCCAGAAGAGAACGGTGTGTATGTGGGGTTTAAACGCGTATATGAGGAGACAGGACACAAGATTGATGTTGATGGAACCGAGGGTGTTTTTGGTGTAAGTTCTTAGATTCCCATTGTTAAAAGTTTTCGGTAAACAAAAAATTATCTCGTACAAACCATTACTATTTTATCATCGTCAAACTCGACTACCTGATTAACAAATTTACCCCCCACACAAATGAAAGAAAATGCAAACCTGCAGTTGAGGTACTCACTACTTTTTGTGTAAAGAGCCACTGTTCATGTGTGTGCTCCACACAACCAAGACTTTTTGTACGGTTGTTGGTCCTGGAGATTTCAAGTCCTTACAAAAAAAACCTTTAAAATATGATGGGGTAAGCGCATATCGTAACATGCCGTGGCTAATTTCTATTTTGTAGGAAACTGGAAGATTCTGGTTCCATGAAACTTTCATCTCGGACGGCGCCGAATCCATAGGACGAATTATGCTTATCGTGACCATCTGACGAGATCCTTCAGTTGAGAGAGCCATTTCAAGGAGACTGAACAAATCATGTGTGCTGACCGGACTCGGATCTTATTGAAATACAGAGATACAATATTATATATGTACTACCAAATTTTATTATATATGTTGGTTATATTAAAAATTATTTTGTCTATAGTAAAAAAATGCTGCCAAACACCCACTGGTCACTGTTGTACAAGCATTTCTGGTTCTCAACTCGTCACTGCTGCAGTTACTTTGAGTATGAAATTGTCTTCCACATGGTGTAAAAAGATATTCTAGTGATATGCAAAATTTGTATTATATACGTGATATGAACTCTCTTCTTACTTTCCCTACATGTGAGGCCCAGGCGCAGCATAATAATCTTTGGAATATATCTTTTATCTAGCCTTCAGCTTTGCATTTACAAACATGCAACATTAGTTCGCAATGCAAAATCTTGCGAATCAAAAATTCAACGAATGGGAATAGCAGCATGTCTACAACTTGGTGATTCTCATCAGAAGCGCTTGTATTTCAAATAGTCTGCTTTTGATTTCTGTAAGTCCTGTGGCTTCTCTCTCCCTTTTGAGATCCTCACACCAGTATACTAAAATCAATAACAAATATGAAATAATCTAACAACTGACATCCTAAAATCATTGCCTGTCTTCAGCCGAACAATATCCTCGACAAAGCATAAATTTTACAAACCACTAATATTTGCCTGACAAAATACTACAAGGCAAGTCAAAATGTAACTCAAGTGCTCAGTAATTTGGCCATCCAGTGGCTTTGGGTCATCTTTTCCCTGAATAATTGACACTGACCCAATGATATTTTTGCTATGAGTGAAGTGTTATAGAACTCACTCGTCCGACTTCTGGTTAAGGAGGTTGTGGCTGGGCTGCTCGCCTGATAATATCTGCCAGAATGGTTTCTCTAAATGTGTACATCTTAGGCGGGTATATCTTGAACCATCGATAGTCCTTGGCAGCCTCTGACCAACTTAGTCTCAGCTTGGGAGTTCTATCGATCTCTGTAAAAATCTCAGTTAGTTGATCTCTCAATTTTGATTCATTAAGCCTGGTTCACATACATCGTAGATGGCTCGCAAGTGATCGCGGATCCCTCGTGCGACGGATCTGCAATGTATGTGAGCCTGGATTTCCTGTGGCTCGTAAGACGTCGTAGAGGCTCGTAGAAAAGTTCAGCTGAACAAACTTTCGTGCGACCGTGGTATGATAGAGAGTAAATTTTCTTACTTTCTTTCTCAAAAACAACATTCAGGTCAAGGTTACTCATGTAAAAATGACTGCCATCAAAAATTATAAAAAATAATAAAATTATTATTGTTTAATTATAAATATTGATTATTATTTATTATCAATTTTCTGAGTGAAATATTGTGAAAATTGATTTAAATGTACAAATATATATATTTTCATTAAATTTTTATATAATAGCATAATTAGCATATTATTATAAATTGAGGTTCAAAATTTTATATCAAGAGATGGTAAAAAATGATAATGCACCATTGAACAACAGTTAAAAATTTAAATAAAAAATATGGAATAACATTTAATGATAATATGAGCAAAAATGTAATAAATTGTTTATAACTGGTAAAAATAATAAATTATTTGATGTAATTGAACAACGATAATTAATTTAGTATGTATATAGTCGTTGGTCAGTGAAGACGTGTTTCGAGATTTTATCACCTCCCAGTCAAGAGAGTGATTATACCTCTTGCAATCGTGGGTTTGCCAAGTTTATGTGAACATGTATCGGGGATACGTCGCACGAGGGATCCGGGATTACTTGCGAGCATCTACGATGTATGTGAACCAGGCTTTACATTTTAGCATCAATTTCTGTAACAAGTTGATTTTACCTGGTTTTTAAAAATTGACTGTGTTACACAAAGTACCCAACAGAACCATACACGCATTGGCACCTATAAAAATGCTTTTGTGGTTATTCAGTTCTGATCAAACAGGGCCTCAAATTGTACTGCTGTCCCATTGGCACAAATGTAATTATGATCTTTTATTACATTACAGCAGTCATGTGATAGCCCACTCACCCTTCAAACATTCTCTGTGGGCATTCTCGTCGTGATCAATAACGGCCAATTGAATCCTTCCTGTGTAGCTTGCAGTGTCGAAGTCTTTCCTTTAGACACATATGTTAGAAGCATGGAGTGGAAATTCTCCATGTTTCCAGTGTGTTGACTATGGGTTGTCATGCTCAGCTGCTTGAGAAAATGTCCACTATGCAGGTGTTCCATCAAAACCTGATGTGCTGGGTCACCGGGTTCTAAATATGGCAGAGAGTCATGCTCCTTACTAAAATGAGAACCATGACATTTTATCATTATAACAGACATACACACCAGCTTCCACGCTGATCGTTCTCATAATGATACTACTGAAACTGCCAATGCCCAGTCTGGTGTGCTGAATAATACGACCTGTCTGTCAACAGGCACGTTGAGAACTGCCATGCATTGAGGATGAAACTCAAACAATCTACCCCACACGCATTTGCCCTACTTCACAAAACAAAGAAAAACTTTTTCTGAAATTTAGTGATAAAATTCTGAGGTATAAATAAAAATGGGACATTGTTGAATTGATATCTAATATTGTATAAGAAAATCTAATAATAAACTCATATATCTGTTTTTTTAAATACTATTATATCTGTCTGTAGGCTACTTCAATAAAAGTAATAAGGGCCAAAATTGCACTCCACATTACAAAAGGATAAAAAAATGCCATGCAGTAGGGTAACAACAAAATTGTCTCCCCTTTGGAATCAGCAGGTCTGTCAGTGCATTCCAGAAATAATAATTCTGCACTAGTAGAATTAGAAACAGCGTTTGTCAGTGAGCTATGATGAATAATTAATAAAGTAAAATTATTCATTAGCAACTAATAAAATGTGCTATTATCATAGTCTAATAAATAAAAATTATTTCATAGCATTGATTTTTCATCTATTGCTGCACAACTATTAATAACTATTATTATTGCTAACAACAATAGTAGTAACTTTATTATTGTTTTAGCTCGTTATTCATTGTTAGTTATTACTATGGTTATGAAACTTTCCCTACAAAAAATCTGCAATATATTTATGTAATAATAATTATAATAATAATGTTTCTTGAAACAAAAAGGTGTAATTAATTATTATTACTGCAGTGATTCTGAAAATCATTATATTATTATAATAATTATTATTATTAAATTATTAATAATTAAATGAAAATAATAATTTATTAATAATTAATAATATTAATTAAACATAAATAAAATATTATTATTTAGATTTATAGGTTATATTATATTATTATGGTAGCAGTCCACTAACTAAAAAACAACCTCATTATCATGATCTGATAATTATTATTATATTATTACTATTCATTAATTAATTATGGTTATTTTTATTATTAGTAGTAGTACTACTCCCAGTAGTAGAGTAGTAGTAGATAATTATTATTATTATTATTATTATTATTATTATTATTATATAATAATAAGATAGATAATACTCATCCGAGGAACCAAGAGTTGGAAAATTCGAGCTGTTTAGGAGGTATCCTGTGATATGTGATTTCTATCCTTTCTACTATTACATCCCCAAAAAAGCGGATCGGCATTGTAATTATTAATTTATTATTTGTAGTAGTAACAAGCACTGCTCTGAAAAGCAGGCGTCTTCTCTAATCTTGTATCTCGCACAGTCGTGTCCCAGAATCCTAACGTTTTTCCTCATGTAAGAGTGGAGGAGGCATCGTCCCTCAAAAGTTTAAACATTATCACCTTCCAATGACTCTCAGTCTAAAGTCATGCGCAGAACACATCCGGATCAGAATTGACCTATATTGGTTGTAGCTAAATAGGTCACATGTTTTGGGGCTCAAAACTCCAAAAGTGGGGCCCAGGCAATTGTTGTATATTGATCAACATGCACCTATTATGTAAAACTAGTGATTGAGCATCAGTTAAAAATAACTGGACTGGTCCTTTAACAAACAAGCCTCCATAATGTGAAAATTGATTTCAAGCCTGATTTGTTGCCTCCAATGATCTTGATCATAACGTGATATATAAAGTTTATCTGTTGCGCTATTTACTATCTTAAAAAATAAATCAGAATCATTATATTTATTTTTATTCATAACAAATAATGATATTGATATAAATATTCTTAATAATAGTAATTGCAATTCATTGTTAATAATTATAAATAATATTGATATGAATATTGATATTAACAACCATTATTAACTGTAGTAACATATCAAATAAAGATGAAGATTATTGCATAAAAAATAAGTACTATATCTAGCAGGGATGATAGCTTCAGGTTCAAATCTAAATGGTTGCACTTCATTCTGACCAACTTGTCACCGTTAACACTTGAGTATGTGATGTCCGCTGATGACGAAGATACATTAATAGATTAAAAGTGTGGTAGCACCGATTCCTTAATTTTTTAATAACGATGTCATAACGGTTAATCAGTGTAGCCAACCACTGTCGACTTATTGATGAACTGTTAGGCTATGAGAATCATAAGCCCAATATCCTAGTGCAGAGCCCGGAAACAATGGGTTCATCTGTTTCAAATTAAATTCTTTGGTCAACCAACTAACTGCAAAGCTTTGCCATGTCATGTACCTCACAAATCACCAACTTGTTTTCTAATTGTCTTTTCTAAACGATCCTAACTTTCCCACACAATTTGGCTTACTGCGGAAGGATAAAGCTCAACCATATTTACACTTAGGAGGTAAAAAAGGGGCAGACTATAAACATGGCATAAAAAGTTTGCTCTTGTCAAATCATACTTTAAAACCTTCAAGTTTACAGACTATCATTTCAAAAAAATGCAACAGCGAGAACTTTAAAAATCAGCGGCAAACTACAAATTTTTAGTTCGACAAGTTTATCGCAGCCTGTAATAATAATAATCATCAATTTGTAACAAAACTTATTTTCATAGTATTTAACATTGACCAGGAAGCCATGAGGAATAAAACCTGTGAGCTAATCAGTAAGCTCTATCATGAGAATGAATTTAAGAATATCTATCTAAGAACATAACGAAGCAATCCTAATGACTAGCATTTTTTAACAGCTATGGCCTTTTCAATTGATTGTTTTAAATTTAACAATAATCTATTTCGTTTTCTTGTCATATTTATTTTTATAGTGATTTATAAATTATATATATATATCTATATTGTATATTGATTATTATTAGATAATGATTAAGTAATCTCAAATGGTTTGGTGGTCAATGAAAAAGTGAGAAAAAAACTCTTTTATCACTATTGGTGGCCCATAACGACTGGGAGGACTATGAGGAGAATCCTCAGAAGAAAAAACATGCAAGTATTCTCAAGATCTACCTCATCAACTGCTGGATGAGCTGTGGAAATATTGATGGAAAAAATGGCGGTTCAGGGCTTGCCCATGGGTGCAGTGTGACTGAACACCACATGAAATCCATTTTCATTAGTCCTGGCCTGATGAAGACGACAGTCAGCATAAATGGACTTAGCTGTGTGAATGGGCTTAAGCAATTTTTTAGCCTGAGGGCTGATGAATGCTCTGTCTGTGTAGCGACTATGCAATAATGCATCTGCCGTTTGTGTTATATCTTCTTCCCCTTAGATGTAAAATAGACATCGCAGTCTGTGCACAGACCTCTCCTGTGAGTATGCTCAACTTTGGCAAGTGTTGCCTTGCGTAATAAACAATCAACACCAATGATAAACAATAGCTTAATCTCACATGCAGAATTGAAGCGGGCGCATTGATAAAAATCTTTATAACAGATGCCTTGAATCTGCATTTCTTTGACAAGTTATAGCATTTTGTAATGATTTGTATGTGGTATTTCATTGGTGTTCTTATTAATTACACATTTTCAGGCTTGTACAAAAGGAATATTGTAAGGTTGGTTTAATTCAATTGTGAAAAATTTACGCTCTTTTTAAATTTTACAGATGATAGTAGTTGACCTATTTAAATTTGGTCCAATCAGCGACACATTTTTACTAGTACAGCTATATAATCCTAATTGATCAATTGTCAGAGTTGGCAACGAAAAACATTGCGTACAATACTTTAGAGAGTTCTGTGTCTCTGAAAGACAACTGAAGGCCTCTGCACTCAACCTAGTATGCGGTGATTATAAAATTTGCATCTCACTAGTTCACCAGGACATGTCAGTTTATCAAGGATATTTAGTAGTGAATTATATCCGGGAGATAAGAACTTTGCCTACATTGCTACTATTAAATAGTGGTGCATAACTATATCACTTTCAAGACGATGGGTTTTATCTCGTCGTCATCAATAAAGTTAGTGTGTACATCTGTTATGCCCCATAATCATTAATTCTCCTACCCTATTGAATTCTTGCTAAATAAGTGCCTACTTATACGTGAAAGAATCCTCTAATTTCACTGTGAACTTCAAGCCTATCAAATCATATGCAAGCCAGTCGAGTGGATAAAAGTCTAAAAAACAATTAATCATTTTTGGGGTCACTTAAAACCGAATTACCTCAAATAACCATAACATTGGTCGCACTTCCAGTTTTATATAGCGCACAGCAAACTTTTTCTTTGTAACCAAGTTTATTACTAATGATATATGGCCAACTGTGGGGGCAAAAACAAACGATGTAATTTTCGATGCCTTCAATATAATAAAAAAAAATTTAAATTCATTTTCTCGTGTCTAAATATAGAAGGTTCAGATAACGCCGTTTTTGTACCACATGTCCTGACAAAAATAGTAGTATAAGATCTTGTAGTACCTAGCATGCCTAAAACCATAGTTAAGAAAAGGTGAATGAATATCTTAGCGAAACAGGATTTTATGAAAATGATTTATATTTTAGCAGATAACCAATCATTCACCTCAGAGTTTCTACTAAACATTTTTTTAACCCTGTTGTTTCGTAGTAACATCTGCTCAAGGTCTCCATACTTTGAAGCATATGTGCCATGACTCACTTCATTCAGTTGTTATGGTAATTTTCAAATGTGTGGACATGTTCACTACATGCTGTTGTATTATTTTAAATAATTGATAAAATTAAGCAGGGAACATGAATTATTTTCTGAAGGGCAGTACGAAATTTTTTTTGAAGCAACGCTACAATGATGCGTGACTTCGTGGTCCGTGACACGTAAGTATTGCGGGCAGGAATAAATCCCAAGATGGCTTTGGTTAACCAAAATTTCATTCATTGGCTATTTTAATATTATTCTTTTTGATGATTAGAAAATTATATTCTGATGTATTATTGTACAGGATTTCACTGCTGGTAGATAGCCTCAGCACCTGTACTGCCTCCCTTCACCAAGTGTTGGCACTGCTTGTGTGTTGGCACGAGCTATGACTATCCGCCTGACTCAGTTGCCCGTCATTACTGACTTATAGCTGAGCCGGCCAGTCCAGCTTTTGACCTCCACAGCCGAGACCGAACCATTGTCAGGCAAGGCTGAACAGTCTGATGATTGTTCTGACTGGAGTCTCTACTAGTTTACAACTGTTGGCTAAATTTATAGCAAGATATAATGGATATGCCCTTCAGAGGTTTTGTATAGTGAGCAAACGAAGTATTTTGTTAAACAAAGTGACTTCTGAGAGTGTGCGATGTAACTCTGCTTTTACTGATTGAAACTTGGAAATTTATAATGCAAGGCAAACAAAGGATATATACTATACAAAAGGGGGTGACGCCCAGTACACAACAAATGGGTGACTTTGTATTACTAGCACCGCCTTGAATATGTAATAATAGAAAGGTTCCACCCCCTAAGCATTGATTGGGTGGAACAATAGAACCATAGCAATGGAACGTTTAGCAAGCAGGTAAGTCTATGTTAATGAGTAGAACGTTAATAAGAGATTGAGTCTATGTTTCCTGTTTTGATCGTGGCATCCTTCACATTATTACTAATCCTAATGTTGAATATAAAAACATATTTACAATTATTTCTGTTACCATTTGACAGTCAAATGTTATCGATTACGTATGCATATATGTTATATTCGTCAGTGCAGATAAATTATTATCATACATAAAGGCACACGGAGTGCTTTGATAATTACCTAGTAGTTACACTTGGCTGATCCTCCAAATGGGGCCACTGCGAATGTGTTTTTCAAGGCATGCTTATCAAAAATTCACTTTCATTTTAGTGTGTTGAGTAAACATAAGCTAATATTTTCAAGCACCCATGAACTTCCCAGGTTCTACCTGACAAGTTGACAGCAGTTTTAATCATGAAAATTAAATTTATAAAATTCATTTGTTCTAGCTATGTAGCGTTCACAAATTACATAGTTGCGTAGCGTTAATGGGCTATAAGCATCGATATATAAATTTGTAGCACATGGTTTTTTCAGTTTTCAAATATTATCAAATTACTAAATATTTAATAACTTGGGACCACAGGTTGCTAGAGGCAGTATTTTAAAAGAGTTTAATAGGATA
Source organism: Cryptosula pallasiana (assembly GCA_945261195.1). Lineage (NCBI taxonomy): Eukaryota > Metazoa > Bryozoa > Gymnolaemata > Cheilostomatida > Cryptosulidae > Cryptosula > Cryptosula pallasiana. The sequence continues at coordinate 48,772,739 of OX183131.1, read as the reverse complement.
CACTTTGCCGAACCAGATTAACCAATCACTGCACTGCTTACATAACTGTGGACTTGGACAAAGTTTTTATGAAACCACGTTGTAAACGAGCAATATCCCAGAGCGCCGCTGGCCCTTATGATTTTAGTGAACTCTATATCACCAGCCTATCAGATTACTGACCTGTTGATATACTACTTGTTGTAGATCATTTACATCTGAAGATATGAAAATAAAATAAATAATGCTCTTGCCAAATGAAAACGTAATTTTTTTTCATCTTTTGTAGAGAATTTCTAGGTGTGGTTTGCACACAATCTTCATCAACTCCTGTTTGAAAATAGCAGTGTGTCCTGACTAAGCACATGGGAACAATAAAACTGTATTAGTAGCATAGCTATGTAGTGTGAAGGCACAACCCGTTATACACGACTACTATTCGGTAGTAATAACGCCACTGTATACGGTATTTAATCAGTATATCTGTCTCGATCCGGAGACTTCCTGTTCTTCCAATACGGAGATCTGTTTCTTACCACACAGATCCGCTTTCACTTATACTTCTCAGAATAATTATAAGCACGTGTATAGTTTATAGCAGTCGTGTCAAGCCTGTTTCACATACATATCGAAGATGCTCGCAAGTGATCGCGGATCCCTCGTGGGAGCATCTGCGATGTATGTGAACCAGGAATTGTTGTGGCTCGTGCGACGTCGCGCGCTGTCGTAGAAGCTCATAGAAAAGTTCAGCTGAACAAACTTTCGTGCAACTGTCGTATGATAGAGAGTAAAATTTCTTACTTTCTTTTTCAGAAACCACATTCAGGTCAAGGTTACTTTTGTAAAAATGATTGCCATCAAAAAAATTATAATAAATAATAAAATTATTATTGTTTAATTATAAATATTGATGATTATTTATTATTAATTTTCTGAGTGAAATATTGTGATAGTTGATCAAAATTTATAAATACATATATTTTCTGTAAACTCTTATGTAAGAGCATAACTAGTATATTATTATAAATTGATATTTAAAATTTTATATCAAGAGATGGTAAAAAATAACAATGCACCATTGAACAACAGTTAAAAATTTAATTCAAAAATATGGAATAACGTTTAATGATAATATGAGCGAAAATGTAATAAATTTTTTATAGCTGGTAAAAATAATAAATTATTTGGTGTAATTGAACAAAGATAACTCATTTAGTATGTATATAGTCGTTGGTCAGTGAAGACGTGTTTCGAGATTTTATTACCTCCCAGTCATGAGAGTGATTATACCTCTTGGGATCGTGGGTTTGCCAAGTTTATGTGAACATGTATCGGGGATACGTCGCACGAGGGATCCGCGATTACTTGCGAGCATCTACGATGTATGTGAACCAGGCTTTGGGCAGCTTTGTGGCAATTTCAAAGAGGGTATCGTAATCTCTAAGAATGTTATCATCGACTAAGTAATACTGCTAGCAAGCTCACGACAGTATAAGAAGATTTGTAGTTAATCAGCAACAATGTATTCAACGTAAGGATACAAAACTTACAACGACAGGTGTTTTGAAGTGTAAATAGTCAATAATATTAGAATCCACTAATACTTCCAGTCAAGACTACGAGGATGCACAACGTTACCTTAACGCTTCCAGTGCATCAGCTCAACACAACTACTACAAGAACTCTGACTGCTGGGCGATCTGCCCTCCTACTTATGCAGTAATACATGCAAATTAGCATTTGAAAACTATAGCATATGGTTGGGTAATTTAAACACAATATAATCAGTAGGTAAAACAGGAGCATTACAAGTGATATAAAGTAGCGCCAAGTGTGTACATAGACATATATATATATATATATATATATATATATATATATATATATATATATATATATATATATATATATATATATATATATATATACATACATAAAACGGGCGAATTACAAATTACGCACAGCAATAATAATTAATAAACAATATGGCTACCGGAACAATTAGGCTGAGTCTCTTGAGCTTGGTCTTGTTGCAGTCTTCTCGATCTGTGAGGACAAAGGCTACTCTGGTTGCTAGGATACCATCTACTTCTAAGGTAGGATAACTGCTGGCACGTCTGGCCACTCTCAGTCTCTCGTACAATTCCATTACAACTACATTATTAGAATGAAGTAGTGATGGAACGGGACAAAGAAATTTAGGTTCGGTCCGATTCCGAATCTTTCCACTCAAATCGAACCGGTCCGAGGCGGTTCGGTCCGAATCCTATTTACGTTTGACAACTCCTTGCTTGTACAAGTTTATAATACTGAAGGTCAAACAGGTCTCTAGGTTACTTGACGATCAATGCAATTTTAGCAAAGTTTAGGTACCAAGTAATAATAGCAAGCAGCATTTTTCTTTCAAATTTTGCTAACACTAAACCATCCTAATTAGGGTCTACAATAAATAAAAATTAATTATTTCACTGATGTATTATTATCAATACAACAACAAATATTTACCTATAATAAATAGCATTTACTTTTATTAATTATTATATTATTATGGTTGAAATGATCAGGAGTAATATAATAAAAGTTCAGTGTTCTTGGTCGAGTGAACTGGTCAAGTCAAATGAATTGATTGGGTGTGTCATGTTATAGATAATAATAATTATTAGATTGAGCATGTTGTTGAGTGAGCAGTGAGCATTTATTATCAATGCAACTACAAATATTTACCTATAATAATAATAGTAATAATAATAAATAGCATTCATTTACTTTTATTAATTAATTATTGTTGGAATGATCAAGGAGTAATAATTAATAATATAATAAAAGTTCAGTGTTCTTGGTCGAGTGAACTGGTCAAGTCAAGTGAATTGATTGCGTATGTCATAGATAGTAGTTATTAGATTGAGCATGTTGTTGAGTGAGCAGTGAGAAATAATTCCAGACAAAGCTTCTCTTTGACATTTTTATTACTCACTACTACTAACTACTAATCAGCACGTGTGATTGATGTGCCTGTGTGATTTTGTTTACTAGTCTAATTGTTGGAAGTATACACAGCATCCCGATCTTCCTCAGATTACAGGCTATTGGATGACTAAGGCAATGACCACTGACGTTGATAGACACAACACCGCATAAGTAACTAGATCAGCGCGTTACAATGCTTTTACTATAGTCGTAATTGATCAATGAAAGGCCGAACAATTATGGATTCGTTAGGATTCAAAACTGTTGGATTCGATTCGGATTCGCCCCGGATTCGAGAGGGGACAACCTGTGGTTCGAGGCGAACGAGTACCCGTTTCCATCACTAGAATGAAGTAATTAGTAATTAACCGCAAATTAATAACGCATGTTCGGTCACGCGTCACGGATTTTACTCTAATGTATCAATAATGAGGGGTAAAACTCTCCTCTGTGCAAACATGAAACAAAGTAACTTTGGTGCATTTTAAAACTAATTAGTAACTATCAGTGTAGCGTCTAAAAATTGATCACGAAATATGACGTCACGCATCAAAAGCATTGATATAAATATTTGTAGCACCCCTTTTTTCAGTTCTCAAATATTCTGGAATTACTAAATTTTCAATCACTTGGGACCACAGGCTGCTAGAAACAAAATTTTAAAAGGGTTTAATAGGATACACTAGACCGGACCAGATTAACCAATCACTGCACTTCTTACATAGCTGTGCAGTTGAAAAAGAATGTTTTAAAACCACGTTGTAAACGTGCATTTTCCCAGGGCGCTGTAATACATTAGGATTTTAGTTCATGTTATATCACTAGCCTATCAGATATACTATTTGTTATAGATCATTTACATCTGGAGGTATGAAAATAGATTCAATAAATCCTCTCAAAATAAAAACGTAATTTTTTTTGATATACTACAATGAAGTAATTAGTAACTAACCGCAAATTAATAACGCACGCTCGGTCACGAGTCATGAATTTTATTCTAATGTGTCAATAATGAGGCGTAAACTATCCGCTGTGCGCACATAAAACAAAGTAGTTTTGGTGCAGAGAGAGTCATTTTTAAAACTCATTTTCTCAGTAACTATCAACGAGAGAGAAAAAAGTTCACCACTACTGTGACTCTAAGATGATATGATTCTACGCCATGATATGTTCTCTAACGTCCTAAGGCTGATTTGAAAAATCCATTTGTATTGGCTATTAGTGAGACAAAAAAGTTTACCACCATTGTGACGACAAGATATGATTTTATGCCATGACGACGATATGTATGATTTATAACGTCTAGAGGGTGATTTGAAAAATCAATTTGCACTGGCTACAAACTATTTTTATTATAAAAATAATTATTGAATAACATAATAATTGTAGTAGTAGCAGTGCAGTAGCATTAGCCTAAGCATATCACAATAATAACATTAATTCCCTTGTTCTTAAAATAACAAATTAATTATTTATTAATAATAGTTGTATATATATTATATAAATAAATAATATAACAATAATAATTAGTAATATTCTTTATATATATATTATTATTTATCAATTAATTATAATTTTTATGATTTAATTACGATTATTATTATTATCACTCATTTATTTTTATTGTTAAATTAATAATGTATATATTCATTATTATTGTCTGTCAATTGCTGTACCTTGGAATTTAAATTAATGGATGTTTGATCTAAACACGCTGGATTCAATTTATTGTCCACAGGTCACAACTTCAGGTTGAGCGCTGCAGGTCAATGTAAACCATCTCAATGTGCACCTTGGCTACTTGCAACAAGTGTGTTTTTCCGTGACACCAAGTCCAATGTAAACTTCGACCCGACGCCTCGCTGCACAGCTCAAAAAACATTATCGCCAAGTTGTTTTTACAGCGATATTTAGTTTTTAGTAAAAATACTAGGTACCTAATCTAGTAGTACAGCAGCAAAGCAAATCTTACTCGCTTCTTTTGGTCCAATAGCATGCAAATTGAAGAGAGCTGTCTTAAATTTTGGGTCGAACTGACTGTCTTGGGCTCGAGTGACGCTTGGTCTACACCATGGATGAAATACATGATCTACACTCTACACGTTGCTTGAAACAGAAAACATCGAAATTGGCCTCATGGGTTTTTGGCCTCAGATGGCTTGTGGCCTATCCACTTTGTGGCCTTGCTCGAAGTTGGCCTCAGATTGATTTTGGCCTCATACTTTCCGAACCTTTACTTGAAACGAAGTGACTGTGATTCTAATACCACCAATCGGCTGCCGCTATATAAGCCATCCTCCAATGATGTTCCCGTCTACTGTTTTCTCGGTTCAAGTTTCCAACTTTTGTTTTACTGCATGCTTCAACAAAAATTGTGGTCTGGCTCAGGTTGAATTATATTATTAATCTGAGTCCTTGGTTTAGCGAAACTGTCCTATTTGCAGGCTGCTCTCATCTGTGAGAACTGCAGCAATATTCATTACCTACGATTGCCTGTGTCATGAATAGATGAATGCTGATGTTTGATTTCAATTCTTTCAGTTAGTTAGTTAGTGGTTTAATAATAACGATGGTTCCCAAAAATAAATTATTATTTTTAATAAATAATAATTTATTTTCGAGAACCATCATTATTATTAAACCACTAAAAAAAAATTAAAATCAAGAGTCAGCATTTATCTATTCATGACACAGGCAATCGTAGGCAATGAATATTGCTGCAGTTCTCACAGATGAGAGCAGTCTCATCTGCAAATCGGACAGTTTCGCTTAACCACCAAGAACTCAGATTAATAATAATTTTAGTAAAATAAGTAATATTTAAATAATAACTACAACAACTATTAATAAATTATTATAATAATTGATTGCTGTATTAATAATTATTATTCAAATGAATACCTGATTGATTATTTTTTAGTGTTATTATTTATTATATTCATTATTATTATTTTATAATTATTGTGCAGGATTTCGCTGTGGGGGTGTAAGTTGGTAGCTAGGCCTACCTGCACAACCTCCCGAACTGTGATGGCTATCTGTATCTATCGCTTGAGCAATACAACCCACCCACAGGTCGACTAGTATTCTTGGGAATAGTGCTTGACCATTCCAGATTACTGTCTAGCTGTCGGTTGCGTTAGCTATTTCAGTGTGCAAGCCAGAGGCCGAACATTGAAGGGCGAACTAGCTAGAGCTAGGTTCGGCCATCAGAGGCTCGGTGATCTGCTTATTAATTACTACTCGAGTAATAGAGCTTTTGTTGTACGTGCATGTACTAGCGCAAGTGAAGTTATTGTTTGAGAACAAAGAAACTTCTGAGAGTGTGCAAGCTGACTCTGACTTTATTGACAATGACATCAGTAATTATAATAACGATTATGCAATATAAAATAGGTAGACAAAGCAAGCCACACCTAACACAAGTGGTTGGCTAGAATGGGCTAATGACAAGCAGTTGGTGTAGCTAAGATAAATGCTTGAGTAGATAGCTTTAAGATACAGTGTATATAAAATGACATAGAACAATTTGCCCTAGAGCGCAGGCATAGAACTAGTAATGTAGCTGGAATATGATAACAGAATGTAAGTAGTGTATTGTATGTTGACGCCGTCCGTCACATTATTGTTACAATATTATATATTACCACCCACTACTGTTAATGAATGTTTATTTACTATTATTATTATAAATTACTACCATTTCATTCTATTCTGGGTGGAGGTGCTGCTTAGACACCAACAACTGATGGAAGTGGAGACCGGCAAATCCACAGGTCTACTGCAGAAAAATTGGTGGATTTTAGACTATACTTCGGAATTTTTTATTGTGTTTTGGTGGTGTTTGGAAGGTAAGTCATGATTTGACACATCTGTCTTCACGTGCTGGCCTGCTGACTCTAAAATAATTTGGGCAACACCCCACCGAGAAATTATCCAAAAGTGAACCTTCTGGGCTGTCGTTACTGTAATAGAATTTAGTGAGGGAGTGCGAGCGATCAGATGTACCAGGAGTTGCCATACCTTACCAGCAGACGAGATGTACCCGCTGCCTAGCAACAAGACGTAGCCTACACATCCACCGACGCCAGAGCCGATCCAGCCAAGCTTGAAGGACCTCCACTAACAGTTGACATATTTAATTATATCAAACGTGAATTACTGGAATGGGATTGCTTGTCTTGAATGTCTATGAACCAACGCTGTAGTGAATTATTGTATGTCTACGAACCAATGCTGTAGTAAATTACTTGTGTGCGCTTATTTTATTATTATTATCTCGTTTGAATTAGCCAATGACGATGCTACATTATATCCAATCATGGGCTTTTATTTTCAACTACTATCATTTGCATATATTGTCTGTAAATACTGGGCAAATCCCCCACTGCTTCAGAGCTCTGGAGTAGTCGTGTAAGAGTTGAACTGTCTAACGTGGTGTAGCGTTTTGTTCCTCGCAGTCATTTACTGGAGTGTATTGTAAGTCGTTGTTAAACGTACCAGGACTGTTATTTAACGCTTCGAAACATCTCTCACCACTGTTGTAAGTTATGTCTCTTTCTCGTTAATAAACTACTCATTTGCTGAACAACTCGTGAAGTAAAATAAAGCTTGTGAATCACAGTATACTTGATAGTAACTGAATGCTTAGACATTGTCCAAGTCTACTACATTGGAGTGGCCAAGAAGTCACTCAAGTTAAAAGCATAAGTAAGAAGTTTGTCAATTGTTGCCGTAATTACGCACGTGGCTGTTAAGCTGAACTGATAGACAAAGGGTTCTCCTTATAACCTGTAATTGATTCCCGTATTGTGAGTGTAATTATCCCGTGCTTTGAGGGATCGACTAAGTAATTAATTAAATACTGATTGCCGGCAGAGTTATACTGCGTTCAGTAGAAGCCACAGCACGGGTCAGATTGGTGCCTGAGGCTACCGGTACGCTACCATTTTACCAAATACCCTCAGTAGCTTACCCCAGCTAAAGTAGACAGTGGTCCGGTGAAGGTCGTTCACACTAGTGCACGTAAAACATTTACGATACTGACTTTGTTTATTCCAATCAGATGACTACCCTAAAAGCAGCAACAGCGTGTTTCCAAAATTTATGCTTGCAAATGGCTTGTCACGCAAAAATTTTTTGTGATAACCAGAGTCTCCTAAACTAGCAAATCATAACCCACGGGGTGGCGAAGAGTCCTCAATTTAGCTTTGAAACTGCGGGCACTCGTATTAACCCGTATTAGTGTTTTGAGGATCCACAACACATTACTGCCGAAGAAAATAGAGAAAATGCGCCAAGTAATAATTAATTATTTTACCGCTTTCCGAGAGCGCTCGATCAGTACAATCAGTAGCTAAAGGTTTCGTCGTCTTTAATTTTTTTTGGCAAACTCTTGGAGCCCCTCTTGTGTATCCTCACAACAATTACTGCGGGCTGTTTCGAGTTATCCACAATGTTAAACCTGAGATGAGTACCCTTTGTCGCCCCCAAGAAAACTAGAACTTGCTAGTTAGGAGATCCAGGTTATCACAAAAACTTTGCATGACAAACCATTAGCTAGCATAAATTTTGGAAACATGTTGTCGCTGCTTTTCAGGTAGCCGTCTGATTGGAATAAAAAAAGAATTGGCTCGACAGCCCAGAAGGTTTACTTTTCGGTTATTTCTTGGTAGGGTGCTGCCTAAATTATTTTTGAGCCAGCAGGCCAGCACGCGAAGACAGATGTGTTACTTAATGAATTACTTTCCAAACACCAACAACAAAACACTACATAAAATTTCGAAAAATGATCCAACACTCACCAAATTTTCTGCAGTAGACCTGTGGTCAAATCAATGACTGTGAGGCTGTTTAGATCATGGAGGAACTCTTGTCTCATGTGTTATAGCATCCCAGCATTGAACAATTTTTTGTTTAATTTTTTAATATTCAAGTCTTAAGCAGCAGATTTATTTATTGAATAACCCTCTCGGCATAATCAGTGCTGATCTACAAGCCTGAAAAATACCCCTCTTCCAGAAATACTCATCAATTTTTAGACTGCTTGAAATTGACGTCATCTTTGGATCGGAAGTATCTTCACTTTTTTTCCGTACAGTATTTATTTGGCCAATTATATCTCTCTATTTTTATTATTATTATTAATTTCATTAGTTATTATTGTACCTACATACTACTATTGTCCATTCTTGTATGAATACCATTTATTGTTCCCTAACTCACCAAAACAAGCACATTCTTTTTCATCCTATTGATGTAAAGAGTATAAGATGATCCTTTTGGTTGTGTTCACATTGGACAACCTGACAAATCCCGCAATCGTCTCTCGTTGCCATTTCACATATGAAATTTGCGTAATAAACAAGCGTTCATTTTGTTTACGATGTTTGTGCACGAGTTGTGTCCATATTGACAAAAACCAATAATTCCAATTTTAAGCGTGCAGCATGCAAATTCAAGTCAGATGAAAAATGGCGCGTATCAGTAATGCCCAACGTTAAATCTTAGAATCAATTTTGGATAGGGTGTCTTTGTAAGGATTATTCATTCCTGTTGCAATGGCCCTCAGTAAACCATATTGTAAACACAAACGATGTAACTTCATTTATAAAACTTTGCTATTATTTAATATAATTGATCACCCCCACAATCCGAAGATGACATACTCGGCAATCATTTGAAGTTATAGTAAGCTAAATTTCAACTGATACGACGAGCCTTTGAGGCCAATGGCTTTTTGGCAAGCTCGTGAATCAGGACTGAGCATGCCTAGAAGGTTATTTAATACATCATGTGCTGTTTGAAGCATCCCAGCATTGAATTATTCTTTGTTGAATTTATGAATATTCAAATGTCTTAAGCTGCAGATTGATGTATTGAACAACCCTCTAGGCCTACTCAGTGCTGATCTACAAGCTGGCAAAATACCCCTCTTCCAGAAATGCTCGCCGATTTTTACACTGCTTAAAGAATGGCTCCGGCCATTTCTATATTTATCTGATATGTCATTGATATGTCCTTATGAGGTGCTTCAAATACCAATTTTGTCAAAATTCAATTTATTTCTATGTTTTCTCAACAACATTAATAACAAGCATGTTGTGAGTGTTGTCTCCCCTTCGAAAGCTTCTGGGAAAACATATGACATACGCAAGTGTTTTAGCGACGCTAAACTTTTGTTTGACAATCTTTGGATCACCAAAATCGCTGAAGTATACAGTACATGTGACTTCAACGATTATATATACTGGCTAATTGATTGATGTAACTAACTAGTAGTAATAGCGGCGCATTGTGGCTAGTAGTAGTAAAAACAAAAGTTTAGCGTTCGCTGAAACACTTGCGTACGTCTATGTTTTCCCAAAAGATTTTGAAGGGGGACAACACCCACAACATGCTTGTCATTAATGTTGTTAAAAAAAACATAGAAATAAATTGAATTTTGACAAAGTTGGTATTGGAAACACCTCATAAGGACATATCAATGACATATCAGATAAATATAAAAATGGCCGGAGCCATTCTTTAATATTGGCGTCATCTTCGGATATTTACTTCTTATTTATTCGTATTTATATGACCAATCAGATCACGCTATTTATCTTTATTATTATTTTATTTATTATTATTCTACCTACATTCTACTGTCCGTCCGTTCTTGTATCACTAACATTTATTGATCCCTTACTCACCAAAAGAAGCACAATTTTTTTTGATCCTGTTGATGTAGAGTATAAGATGAGACGATCCTTGTGATTATGATCTCATTGGACAACTTGACAAATTGGCAAATCCAGCAAGCGTCTCTTGGTGTCATTTCACATATATAATTTGCGTAATAAACAAGCGTTATTTTTTTACTGTGCGTGTGCACTAATTGGGTCAATATTGATAGAAACCACTAATTACGATTTTATGCGTGCAACGTGCAAATTCAAGCTAGGTGAAAGATGGCGCGGAACTTTAAATCCCAACATCAAATCTTAGAATCAATTTTTGAAGGGGTGTCTTCGTAAGGATTCTTTATTCCTGTTGCAATGGCCTTCAGTAGACCTAAGACTAAATGAATTGCCTAATCAGATTTCATTTTAATCGCAGACATTATAACTTCTTTTATAAAAAATTGCTATTATTTATTATAATTGACCACGCCCACAATCCGGAAATGACATACACGGCAATCAATGGAAGCTAAATTTCAGCTGATGCAATGATTATTTGAGGCAAATGGCTTTTTGGCAAGCTTGTAAGTCAGGACGGAGTAGGCCTAGAGGGTTGTTTATAGGGCTGGGGCTTTGATCGCGTTATTTTCACGATTAACGCGATCAATTTCCCCAAAAGATTAACGCGATTAAAAATAATTACCTAATTACTCTCCATTAGTAGCAATAAAGTTTTTTCCTTTGTAGTCACCTGTGTGTTTCACTTTTTTATCATTGACAATTGCAATTTTGTTGGAATAATGGCAATTTTTCATTATTATTGTTTGTAAGGTGGAAATAAAACTCTACTACCTGATTACCGTTACGCTAGGCAATAGTTAGTAATGGCCTGCCCTGCAAGCAGCAGACACGCTTTGTGAGTCAGTAGAAGTTACAAAACAACTGAGCCGTGCACTCAAGCATGCATTTGTGACTGCAAGTCTAAGCAAACAGCTCTCATTCACAAGCTCAACCTAATTGAATGGAGTATTCACCATGACTAAGACAGAGACACAGTGTGACTGTGAGTGAGCCACGCCACATATGAATGATTGGTAACAGATTATGAGACTGGCTGTGCAATAATAATAGAAGTGATAGAAAATTTACAGTAACAATAATATGATAAAGGAACAAAGTAAATTTTATAAGCAACAATAGTAAATGATATAGTACTATTCTATAAGTGATCAATAAAAATGCTAAATTCAGTGATTATAATAAATAGTAATATACTAGTATCAGCAACTAATAATAATAGTATGAATCAGAAATAATAATTAATGAGCAGAAACTGAATAAACACAAGTATAAACACATATAGAATTAATGTGCTCTGTTTTCTCTTTTAAGTGTACCTTATCTATGACTGAAAATAAATTCCAATCCACCATAATGCAATCCCATGCTTATAATTTTTTAATAGGTGCGGAAAAATCAGAACTATATATTGGAAAACTAGAGTCAATTATAGATATATCGCAGGAGATCAATTTTGCGATTAATTAAGATCAATAGATTTGGCAACAAGATTAATCTTGATTAGTTTTTTGAACCATGGCACAGCCCTAGTTATTTATTTAATACATCACTATGCTGCTCAAGTACTTGAATATTCAGAAACTCAACCAAAATATGATCAACGTTGGCATGCTTTAAGAACAAAGTTGTGGTAAAAGAAATTGGAATTAGTGTAAACATGTAAGGAACTGACTTGAACACACATAGAGCGAGTACTGTAAACATTACAGTGTTGTGTAATGTGTTGCTATCATAGCATTAGCAACAAAAACTTTCACAGGAGTCTGGAATTTTTTCAACTAGTTTCACTGGGTTGTTGTTACAATGAGACCAAAATTCCCAATGTCACCTTAATAGTTGAATGTAATAAAAAGTTTTACAAAATGTAGTTTAACTTTGAAAAGTATTTTGTCTGTTGTCCAAATTCTAGGCAATTAGTGTTGATTCACGCATGAAGCTACACGTATATATATAAATATTATGTGCACACCTCAGGAATTACACATACATAGCAATTACAAATGATTTGCATTGGCTGCTCAATTTTATAGCATTTTTTGTAAAAGTAGCTGGATTACACAGAAAACAAGAAGCACTGTATCTCAGTTGTTATAGACAGGTGTCATCATCAGAAATCTTGTGATTAATAATAATGTTAATACTAATAATAATAATATTTTAATAATTAATAAATATTCATTGAAATTGATGGTGATTGATTGTATTGCATTCTTCATGTTATATTTGTTGCTACCAGCGGTTATCGTACAATGGCGTTACATTGGATTAACAGATATAACGCTAATAATAATTTAATCATGAACCCAAATAAATTAAAATTGAAGCACTAATGATAAATAAATAACGGTGATGCTCAATATCTGCGATATTCATGATGAATAATCATTATTTACGATAGCCTTTGCAGTAATCCAATTATTTACCAAGAACACTTGGCGCATGTGATAAGCCCGCGAGGCTTTTGCATTGGTTGTGACAAAGCTAATTCATAAATCACTAGGATGAAAAATAATTTCAGTCTGGGGCGTCTTTGAAAAAAAAATTCCTACCAATAAAATACATTAGCCGCATTACAATAATTGTACACCATTCAAATCCTAACTTAGCAGTCTATTTTATTGCCCTATAACAATATGTTGTTGCCCTTCAGGGACCTGGTGGATTTTGGATGAAAAGTCCAAAATGTAAAGGTATTTTCTCCAAGCTATGAGTAAAGCAAAAAAATAAGGTTCGTGGTCACATGCATTATATTGCTCTGGCTATAGCAATTGGATTTGTATCTCCAGGAGCTTTAGTTTAAAAGATGTGAAAAAAGAATGTTTTTTTTGGAAGTGAAGAAATCCAAATTTTTTGGGATTGCGTCATATGCAAAGTCTTTTGCTCATTTCACACGATGACCAGGACGCTTTTGCACTGCTTAGCTATTAGTGGATAGAAATTGTCTGTCAGATAATCCATGTGTTTGTTAAACAGCAATGCATGGAAAAGGTATTACGCTGTGTTTGGGATGTGCTGCATTACACGGCGTAACTCGACAATCGATTTACCCAGGCGTGCTGACAGTCAATTATCTCAATGCGATGACGAGGCATACATGGCGACAACAAGGCCATGACGTGTAGAAAGCCAAACAATTCACAGGTGTTTTTAATAAAGTGAATCACGTTGTACTTAAATAGATCATTGGCTCATTGACTATCATTGATGCAATTTTATTTTACTGTCAACCGTGAATGCTACTACCTGCCAAAATAAATGCGTGGAAAGTGAGTGATAATTAAATCAATCATATTCAATAGATTAAAATACGTAAATAATAAATAAAACATCGCCGTAACAAGAAAAATTAAAGGTAAATAAAATTATAATGGATAAGGATAATATTCATAACTACTAATTATTTATTTATCATGCTTATCTTTATTATTCACTATGATCATTTGTCTAGTTGCTGTCGTGTAGAAAGATTTATCAACAATAATAATTTATTCAATAGCAGCAATACATTATTCTTATCTTAAATACTCTTTCATATGATGATAGTTGTTTTTGATTTTTAACAAACATTCAATGGCTATAAACAGTATAAATTGGATATAGAATAAATGGCAAAATAGATATTTCATCTATCATTGCGTGAAACATGAATGGCGCAGCAATTAAGGCTTAGGTGATGTAGTGTAATGCCCCAGATTTGGAACGTTACACCATTGTGGTATTGTGTATAAAAGGCAGCAGTAATATTGTAATTATTAGTTCAACATATCAATGATATGACTCGTATAAACTACATTAGTTCAGCTGTTTTGGTCTTTCCGACTGGAATAGTAGGCCCAATACAATATCTCTTTCGAATCGCTCACACTTTCGACCCAGACTTTTATATCAAATATAAATTTTGCCGCCTTTCTTTAAACTTGCTCAAGCTGATAGATACACTTTGAAAAAAGTATGGGTCAGCAGCTTCTCATGCATATTCTAAAACAGGCCTGCACAGTGACTTTAGTTGGAGCCTTGAAAACACTTTTTTGGAAGGTGCTCTTTGACAAAGTTTTGTGTGCACAAATAAAGAGCATAGTTGATATCCTTGCAGCCTATTACCTATAAATTGTCAGGGGGTTAAGTCATCAGACGACCACTAATGGCTATCACCAAAAAATGATTCTGTGTCACTAGTTTGCCAAATAAAAACTTGTTCAGATTACATTCAAAATTATGACGTGCTGGAGTACATATCACAGCAAGTAGTCCTCGTTTCGTATGTCGTAGAACAACACTTATCCAAGCTTTAGCACCGGGAGCTTCTCATTAGCCCGTATTAAGTTTGTTATCACGGAAAAATTGTTTGTTAGGTAGTGGGAAATAAAAAAAAGATCAGCAAGAGGATGACACTAAATTAATAAAACAAAAATAATTACTAATGACAATTCAACATGAGAAAAAGTACAATCAAGGAAATAAATCGTAAAACATGTTATTTATCATTATTATTTTTTATCTTTCAACATATCATGTTGTTTTGTGCGTTGGGTAACTTTGTTATCATTCAACAAGTTTTATGTTGATTGGTGGGCATGATGACAAAAGGTAGTCAAAATAAAAACCCTGTCGAGTGAATTGTCCTTGATATGAGAAAATTGGCTGACTAAAGCCCAATAAAAACATCTTTTACAGCTGGATAGACAATGAAGTTTGTAAAATTGATGAAACAGCTCCATGAGTGTTTTCTTATAATCAAATTGGAGTTTTTAGGTCTTATCTCTCAATTGTTTCTACGATATATGGCAATGAAAGATGAGCTTGTCAATGCTGTTTCGGTTACG